>JBBYHO010000003.1:18573147-18588900 GCA_038382025.1 Adansonia gregorii | reverse complement strand
AGTGGAGTCAAACTAAACTAGATTATAAAATTCAATTTCAAACTCAACCTAATTCAAACATATCATGTCAAGTTGAATAGATAGTTCAATCCATATATAAAAGCCTTATATTTAGGATATTTCATTCTTAATTGGTTTTTATAGTTCTTACCTTAACTTGAAGATCAGCAACATATCCAAGCAAAATTCCCATAGGTATTCCTATTACATAATAGCATCCCAAGTTCACATATGCTACTACGCTTTGCAAGCCAGCTCCTGTTGCTATACCTGGATAAGAATAATATTTAAAGTCTGAATATTTATACAATGTACAATTATTTTGCATAAAATAAAGGAAAATTAAGAAAATTGATCAATATAAGACAATCAGCAGTACTCGCCTGAGAGCACTGGCTGAACACTGTTGAGTAAAATTGAGAAAGCAAACAAAATTGAGAGATTTGACACAGCTTCTGCAACTTCTTCGTCACTGGAAAACAAGTATGAAATTTGATTTCTGAAAGCTAGACATAACATCCACAACACAATTCCGATACTTGTTGAGGTGCCAAGGATTGTTTTTATTGCAAATTTCACAGCCCTAGCATTTCCTCTCCCCAATTCATTCGAGACTCGCACGCTGAAAAAAGAAAAAAAATGCAAAATAAGGAAAGAAAGAAAATATTATAATTATCAGCCTAAGTTTAATTTTAATTGATTCATGTAATTATCTTTAGAATGTAATATTTAATAAATTTAAAATTTGAATTCTAACATCTGTAATATCTTTTTTCTATCTTCTATCTAGACTTATCTACAAGTCGATCCAGGTTGCACATAGGTCTAAGTCAAGCAAACTTAAAAGCACATATCATTATTCGTTATATTATTAAAATAATATTTTTATATTAATATATATATGTTATTAATTTAATTTAAATAAAAAAAATTATTTTATTATTAATGATAATTAAGATTGAATTGGACTGACTTAAGTTCAGAAAAATTTTATTCTAGGCCCAACGCATACCCATATGATATTTGAACAAATCCATTTTTAGCTGTTGTGATTTATATAGAGGAAGATTTTTATACCTTGCTGCAACTAGGAAGCCCAGGCAGACCATAAATTCCCATCCATTGATATTCAGGCTGCAATAATAAATTCCTAGATGTAAAGCAATTTTACTAAATTGAAAGTACAGAGTAGAGCAGACATTGGTGATTAATTAATTGCTTTTAAAAGGAAGTTAAGCTCTTATTTACCAGATGGAGAAAGCAGCAATGGAGACGGTTGCATTTTTCATGTATCCAGCCATTAAGACGAGGATGGAATAATACCACAGTTCCAAGCTATTGGGAAATCAACTTGAGAGAATTAAAATAATGCGTGTAAAATTATTTAAAATAGCTAAGTATATAAAAATATTTAATACCCAAAGTTTTTCCATATAAAAAATATTTAATATTCAAAATTTTAAACATATAAAATGTATAAATATATAAAAATATTAAATAAATTATAAATTATTATTAATAATCACACTTAATAGTCTTCATGAGAGAAAAACTATTAGAAACTAGTTAAAAAAATAAAAGAGTGAAAAGATTTTTAAAAAAATTAAAATATTATATCAAAAAGTACATATCAATTAATTAAATCAATCCAAAAACTGACACAATACAATACTGATACTGAATGAATTTTTGTTTTCAAAACTGATACATATCAAATGTTAGTGTAGAATTGTAAATCACCGTAGAGTTTAAAATAAATAAAGAGCAAGAAATTTAGGATATTACCAAATCATGACTCCGGAGGATATTGAGAGCTTTATAACAGGTAATAGATCGAAGAAAGCAGCTTTAGAGAATCCTCTCCATGTATTAGGGCACCACCCTCCAAGCACATACACCAACTGCCCAATGACCATTACCCAAGCAGACAAATTCATGGCAGCCATTGCCCCATTGATGCCCATGTTGAATTTGTTCACGAACATCCACGACAAGAACACGTGAAACACGAACGCAGCAGTCGATAGCCACCCCACGATCAAGTTCTTGAGTTGCGCTTGTAAGAACATTGAGATGGTCATGGAAACCACGAAATTATAGATCATTGGAATGAACCATAGAGAGATCGGCCCGGCCGCTACCGCGAGTTCCTCCTCCTGGCCGAGGAGCCGGAGGATTGGAGTCGCGAAAATGAAGAGTGGTGCCAGTATTGTTGCTGTAATGCCATCGACAATCCATGATCGTTGGAGGTAAATTCCCATCATGTGGTGATGCCCTGCCCCGAATGCTTGGCCACATAGGGTTTCGGTTGCACTCGACATGCCAATCTTCCATATTCATGGACAACGTGTTAACCGTGTCTTTTTTTTTTTTTTTTTGAAGGATTTGGAAACCATTATAAACACAAAGAAAAATAAGAAGGACAGACATTGATGCTTGTCTCGTTGAATATTTCTAATTTAAGGGAAAGGTTAAGGGCATCATTAAGGTCTTCAAAATGGAAAAAAAAATTGTGTAGTTATTACGGTATTTTTTTAAAATTTTTTGAAATTAATTAATTAAATATAAAAAAATTCTAGAGAGAAAAGTAAAAAAATATTAAGAGGTGTCTTTAAGTCAAACCATAATTTAATTATCTTACTTGAGTTGGGGTTCAAATATATAATTCAACGTGACTATGGTAAAAAAAAAAAAAAGGTAAGAACGTATTATCCGATTTTGAGTGAATATTAAATATAAATATAAATATGTGTTTTTATACAAGTAAATTAATTTTTTTAAGTTTCTTTAATTTGAGTAATTGTTAAATATGGATGCATTAGATAAAGTATATTTAATTTTTTAAGGGTTTTTACATATCAAGAGATTTATACTGATATGCATGTTCGAATATATGTAAGTACATTTATCGAAAATGGATAATTTAAAAGAAAATTTTTTAAAAAATACAAATAGCACAAATAGCAGCGAAATTCACTCCTGTTTAGGTTGTAATAATAGCAAGTCAATTGTACAATTAATTTGTAAAAAGAAACTTTATTAAGAACTCAACTTTTAAGGGACCCATATTAGATTATCAATTTTCAAATTAATGAAACTAAATGCTTCTAATTTCTTTGTTTGAGATTAGAAACACTAGCTAAACATAAAAATGACGGAGGAGAATTTAAAATAAAATAAAATAAAATAAAATCTTACCAGTATCCCATACATGAACCTAACGAGAATGCTTTGGATGAGTGCATAAGTGGCAAGCTCTACCTCACCAATGTGACCAAGAAATGACTGAGTCACAATAATCATTCCAAATGAAGTTACCCTTGACAATATGGAAGGGAATGCGATTCTCCATATCGTCTTTGATTCAATCCAAACTCTTGTTTTCAAAGCATCTTCATCTTTTCCTGCAAGAAACCTCTCATCCACCTGGTTGTTATCCATTAATTAGAGGCCTAGCTTCTGCAAAAATGACTTAACGTGGAAAACAAGGCAACTGAATCAGCACTTTAGAAATTATCGATGAAAATGAGAAACATTCATTTTATTATAATGAAGTAAATTTGATGAAAAAAGTAAGATCAGAATCACGAAGAATTCTGTTCATTTGATGCGATTAGTACTTACCTGATTTCTGTAGTGAGAGGAATGGAATGTCTTACAGTTGATTGAACTGTTGTTTGAAAGGACTTTGCAGGAGTTAGAAAATCCTTTGATAACAATCCAAATTAATGAAAAATGTATAATGATTTTTTAGTTGGTATTATAAGATATGGCACTAAAACAATCAGCAGAAAGCTGGTTAGTGAGTGTTGACTGGTAGATTGATTTAACTTTCTGGCTTTGTGGCCGTCAAGCAAAGAAAATTATTCGCATCAAATTTGAAGTTGACTTTGCTTCCTAGGTCTGATTTAGAGCGATAATCCTTGTGAAATTATAGATACCAAGTTTTTACCTTTGTAATTTCCTGCCAATGAAACAAAATAGAAAGATTTTAAAATGGAATATAGCTGATGTCGATTAGGTTAATTTATAATAGTAATCCAACTGGATTGTTAGGAATGAATTTATGATCTTGACAATTTTTTTAATCCTATATGCATGTTTAATTTGCGGTAGATGTTTTTCAATTAATTCAAATGCGTCAATCTTTTGGTTAAACCCAATTAGTCGATGTTAAACATTTTGTAAATTTCATTTTCAGAAGAGAATATTAAATTAAAAAAAAAGAAATAGAGGAAGAGGAAACTAAAAAGTAAAACGAGAGAAATTAAAATCTGAAATTTAATTTAATTGATTTATACAATTATTTTTAAAAGATAATTTTAACTCAATCTTTTAGTTTCTAATCGCAATCTATTTCATTAAAAAAAAAAGAGAAATGAAAAGAAGAAGACTAAGAACGAGTAAAGCATAAGAGTAAAGATTTATAATAGTAATCATATTCAGTGTTAATGCTGGACTATTAGGTGCAAAATAAAAAATAATCGGAAATTCATTTTCAAGTGACTTCATGCATGGCGTCAAGGAACAAACAGTCACCCATCATTAGCCTTAAATTGTAGTCATTTTTGTAAGTATATGGAACAGTGTTGTTGATAACGTATGAATCAATCAAGAATTTAGAGATTGGTTAACTATTATTTGCAAAGCTTGAATCGATCAAGCAATGGATAACAAAAAGCAAGAGCCCAATAAGTCATGTTTTGCAAATATATTTTTCAATCTACAGTCTAATATCTAAAGAGAGGATGAACGGTAATAGCTGTTTCCTCCCCCCCCCCCCCCAAAATAAAAGGCCTACAGAACACCCCTTGAAGCAAGGAGACTCGATCCCCATTTTTTACGAAAAGATGTTGCACTTAGGGGAAAAGTTGTAAATGTTAGATTTTAAATTTAGATATGTATTTGAATATTATGAGTTAAATAAGTTAAGTCCTGAATTTGATCTCGAATTTTTTATGTAAGCATACAATTAAATTTAATAATTTAGGATATATCATTGTATAAAATAAAAAAATAATTAAAAAATAATACGACATGAAAAATAATATAAAAATTGATTCAAATACATAAAATATCAAAATTTATAGTACACGAATTATTAACATGTCCAAATCTATTATAAATATATAACACTTTAAACACAAATCTAGCAATTGTGGATATGATATAATTACAAGATATTAACACGATATAAAAATAATTAAAATATAGCACAAAACTTAATGCAATACGAAAAATAAAATATGGCATGAAGATATAAACGTGTTAAAAGTTATATAACATAAATCATTAATGTGTTAAAATTTGTATAAACAAATACCACATTAAACATGATTATAATATATAAAAGTATATAAATTATCAAATTTATTAAAATTTATTTATAACATAAATAAATAACATAAATACGATATCAATATATGAATTATCAAATAGAGGTACAACCATCTAGAAACTTTCTCTAGTACAATTAGTCCCTAAGTCTCAAAATTTCTAATGATAGTAAAGGCAATTAATTTCAATTGGATCTGCTATCGATTTTAATATATGAAAAGGGCCGAGTGTTGTTCTCAAGAGTCAATAGTCGAGAAGCTAGTAAATGAATCGTGCTGTAAAACAACAAATATGCAGTAAACTAGTATTGTGGATTTTTATTTCAGGCTCGATCAGTAAAGTGTAAAAATTTATTAAGCAGTTACTGTAATCTAAAATTATTCAGAAGTTACGTAATTCATTTAGATCAACTTATTTCGTATCGTTATTGATTTAATAAAATAATATTTTTATTTAAATTTAATTAAAAATTAAAAATATTAATATAAGAATAATTTTTAATATTTTAATATTTTTTAAATTATGTTCAAACTGTTAAGTCAAATTTAAATTTAAACTTAAATTTTAAAATTTTTTATATTATGATTTGAGATAATTCATGATAAAATATAATAAATTACATATCCTATTTATTATTTATTATTTTATTTTTATAAGTATATCATAAAAAACATTTATTGTTTCATTAATTTTGATTATAAAATTTTATAAATTAATTATCTTTGTAATATACATGAAATTTAACATTTTTTCGAGCTTCAGTAATATGCAATATTTTCCTAATTTCATCTCATCAGGCAAAAGCTGACTCTTTCTGCTACGATGACAAATGTCAAAAAGAGACGCTCAACAACCATTGGTAATCAATAAGTCTATCACTTCAGCTACTTCAATTTAAGTCTAGGAAAATCCTGTCTTATATTGTCCCACCAGCCAAAAGCGAGCAAGAGACAGATTGAGTTAATTTCTGCTAAAAGGTTGCATGTTTAACATGATAGATCTATTTGTATTGATTTAAATAGGAGTAAAATTTTTTTATTTTAAATTAATTTAATCTTATTTAAATTATTATTTATATAATAAAATTATTTTATTTAAATTAATTTATAAATATTAATATATAATAATTTTTTTATATTATTTTAAATAATATAAGTTTTTAAATTCAATTTTACTCAACTGGGTAAAAAAAAATTGAACTTAGCTTTACTTGGCTTATGAAATACTTAAATTCTAACACGTCATGGACATATATATATATATATATATATGTATGATTCAGTTTCAATCTTATTACTATAAATATATTCAAGGTAAATAAATGAAAACAAAAGTTATATATATTCTTGACATTCAAAGGACTGAATTAACATAGAGACGAAATACTTAAAATAGATTGATAGAGACGATATCTTGTTAGAACTATACATAAATAACTCTGCTTGTGGAAGTTATATCCATGCATGTTGAATCAATATGGAAATAAGTTTTGATGATTAAATGACCTTGTTCCTGTATATAAATTCCAGAGGAATAAATAAACATTGAGAGGGATGAAACTTACTGGAGAACTCAAGCAGGTGCCAGGCGGTTGGATCGCTGAAGCTGTTCAGTTGTTGTAGCCTAGAATTCAACACATCATAAACGGAAAGGAAGAGAGTTTCATGGACAAACAAAAGAAGAAGAAAATAAATCAGATGAGCTTTGAAGGTGGTTGGGAAAGTGTTATCCTACAGGCTTATCGAGAACTAAATGCATGATTTTTTTAGACTACAATAATATTTGGAGCAAAACAGCTGCATTTTGCTTCGGGTCAATGCTAGTTTTGTAGAAGGTAGAGAGGGAATCCGAATTTTAAAAATGAAGAAAGAAGACATTGGAGGTAGCCCAGGACGGACTATATTTAAGAAGTTGAGTACGGAATATTGGTTGTTGGGAACTATTTTAATGGTTTTTTTTTTTTTTTTCATATGAAGCAAGTGAAGGATTCAATGGAAGAATCGAGCCGGGACCGGTGAATAAAGGAATAAAACTAGTAGCACATAAATCCAAATATTCGGAACAAATTTTTTTGGGTAATTATATTTTAAACACATTTCATTTATAGAATGCAAAGACAAAAGGATAAAGAAAGTATTAATTGCACTTCGAATAAGTTTCCATCTCATAATTTTAATGAAACGTGATTATTAAAAAAATAATATGAGGGTGCTTGTTATACTTATAAAAAGTATTGATTATAATATGAAAAAAGTATATTGATATTAGAAGTATTCATAGTTTAAGTTTCGGTTAGACCTAAGTATGGTATTAATATTTAATATGTTTGTCCAAGCTCAACTCGACCTAAAATATGGATTTTCAATTTTATCCAAGCCCACCAGTATTTGCAAATGAACGGTCCAAGCCCATATATGTTAGCTTATATTATTTTTTTATAATTTATTTTTTTAAAATATATATTTTTTAAAATTTAATATGTTTCTTTTATTAAGTTTCATAATATAAATAACTTACCTAATTTAAATGTTTATACTATAATATTATATATATAAATTTTATATATGATAAAAATTACATAATATATAAAATATATATAATTAATATATATTATGTAATAGTAAAATGGGTCGGATCAAACTCGGGCCTTAAAAATTAAGGCCAAGGCCCAATCATTTTTTAATCACGGCTTATTTTATTGCCTAATTCTATTTTTTGGACTTAATATTTTTATCTAAACTCTCTCAAATATCGGATGGGCTTTTAGGCTTGAGTAAATAGTCTAACTCTTGAACATATCTAATTGACACGTTTAAAGTGATATATATATCTTGAATTTTCAAAATAATGATTTACCTAAAAGCATATTAGAAAATATACTTAGTAATATTGGTTAAAGTGATATATATATATCTATTGAACGAAAAATATAATTAACATATTATTTTTCTTAAATTTTGTGAAAATAAAAATATCAAAAAATATACACCTTTGCTAAGATGTGATTAGTTATCAGAACATGCTCCCTTGAGTAACTCATTGCATCACCGGTGGTGGAGGTAAAAGAGGAAATTTCCCTTTTACCCTTTTATTTTTATTTTTATTTTTATTTTATTAATTTATTTTTAACATAAACAATATTTTAAGAATTTTTAATTATTATTTAATGTAAATGTAAATTTTAATTTTTAATATATATTTTATTATTTAATATGAATATAGTTGTAATAATTTTTAATTATTATGCAACATAAATATATTTTTAATTATATTTTATTATTTAATATAATATAATATAATATTTAATTATTTATTATATATATATATTTTTAATCAACTGTCCTTAATAGTCAATTTTTATTCTCATTGCTATCATTACTTTTGAATCAAATTTAAAATTCACATTTCATTACTAATTTTAATCACATCATTATTATATTCGATCTCATCGTTATGATAACTAATTGTACTATCATCATTATTTTTAATTTCATAAAAGCTAATCTCATTTTCTATTTAATCTAACCGTAGCTTAGAGTTTGATGGAAAAGTGTTTACAAATTAAGACGAGTAAAAATTAAACTTAAATATAATATCAATAAAATATAAATTCATTTAAACTCAATTGACTGAGTAATTGGTACATCGAACTCTTTTGAGTTTACCTTTATTTGTAAATAAATAAAATATATACTCATATATTTAAAAAATGTTATTTTTATTTAACTTTTAGCAATTTTATCATTTTGTTTCAATAAATTTTCAAATGTTAATAACTTAACATACTATTTAATATTTATATTATACTATATTATAATATTATAAATATAAAAATAATATATAATATATAATTTAAAACAAATTAAGATTGAACTCGATTCACTTTTAAATGAATCTCATTCTATTATTCAAATTTATTTTTCAAAATCTAAAATTATTGTTCAGATCTTTTCAATTATAAAATGATCTTTCATGTTTAAACCAGTAACATGATCCATAAATGATAACAACCTGGAAGGTTAACCATGTTATTTACCCTCTATTGTAAATTAATAAACCTCTTTTGGAGGTGAATCTCCTCCAAGCAGAACATGCTTTAGCTTCATGAAAACTACAAGTAAGTTTAGCACTTTGCATGAAGCTACAAATCAACTTCTCTACTCTTCGCTCTCAAAAGCCTTATCATCTGCGTCAAACTCCAAACAACTTCACAAAATCCACTCAATAATTATAACTCAAGGACTTGAAAAATCTGCCTTCTTCTCTGGTAAACTCATGAGCAAATATGCTCAGTTCAAGGACCCTAATTCTTCGTTCTCAGTTTTCCACCAAGTTTCACCTACAGCCAATGTTTACCAATGGAATTCAATCATTAGAGCTCTTACCCAAAATGGGTTGTTCTCTAAAGCACTTGGATTTTATTGCCAAATGCGAAAAATGGATGTTTTACCTGATAAATGTACTTTTCCTTCAGTTTTAAACTCCTGTGCAGCATTGGTTGATATTGAGATGGGACAAGTTGTTCAGCAGATTGTTTTGAAGATGGGTTTAGGCTCAGATTTGTATATTGGGAACGCTTTGGTTGATATGTATGCGAGATTCGTTTGTTTGGACGAAGCTTTAAAGATGTTTGATGGAATGCCTGAAAAGGATGTCGTGTCTTGGAATAGTTTGATTTCAGGGTATAGTGCAAATGGGTATTGGGTAGAAGCATTGGAAGTTTATAATATGGCTAGAATGGCTGGAATTATGCCTGATTCTTTTACTGTTTCGAGTGTCTTGCTTGCATGTGGAGGTTTGGTTAATGTTACAGAAGGTGAGGTAGTTCATTGTTTGGCTGAGAAGACTGGGCTTCACGACGATGTTGTGGTAAGTAATGGACTTCTTTCTATGTACTTCAAGTTTAATAGGCTCATTGATGCACGAAAGATTTTTGATGAGATGGTTGTCAGAGATACTGTTAGTTGGAATACGTTGATATGCGGATATTCTCACATGGAGTTATTTAAGGAGTCGATCGAGTTGTTTATGCTCATGGTGAATAGGTTTAAACCTGATTTACTGACCATTACTTCTGTTCTTCGTGCTTGTGGTCATTTACGTGACTTGAAATTGGGAAAATTCGTTCATGAGTACATGAAGAAAGATGAGTATCAGTGTGATGTTACTGCTGATAATATTCTCATTGATATGTATGCGAAATGTGGAGACTTGCTAGCTTCGCGTCAAGTATTTGACAGAATGATGTGCAGGGATTCTGTCTCGTGGAACTCAATGATTAATTGTTATATTCAATATGTTAATTATGATGAAGCATTGAAACTTTCTAAGATTATGAAGGTTGAGTTGAAAGTTGATTCTATCACTTATGTGATGCTCCTCTCTGTTTCTACTCAGTTAGCAAACATGGACCTGGGGCAAGAAATTCATTGTGATGTAATTAAATTGGGATTTGATTCAGATCTCATTGTCAATAATTCTATGGTTGATATGTATGCTAAATGTGGCCAAATAAATGACTCATTGAAATTATTTGAAAACATGAAAACTCATGATAGAGTAACGTGGAATACAATAATAGCAGCATGTATTCAATCTGCGGATTTCACTTTAGGTTTGAGAATGATTAATCAGATGAGGACTGAGGGAGTGATGCCTGATGCGGCCACTGTCTTAGGTATCTTGCCAATGTGCTCCTATTTTGCTGCCAAACGGCAAGGGAAAGAGATCCATGGCTGTGTTTTCAGATTTGGATTTGAAACAGATGTTCCAACTGGGAATGCACTAATTGGAATGTACTCTAAATGTGGTAGTTTAAAAAATACTTTGCAAGTATTTGACCGTATGAAAGTGAGAGATGTGGTGACATGGACTGCTATGATCTCTGCCTATGGGATGTATGGAGAAGGCAAGAAAGCAGTGAGAGCTTTTGAAGATATGAAAGCAAAAGGTGTTGTTCCTGACCACGTTGCTTTTGTTGCCATTATCTATGCTTGTAGCCATTCAGGTTTGGTACAAGAGGGTTTGGCTTGTTTTGAACAGATGCAGAAAGATTACAACTTGGAGCCTAGAATTGAACATTATGCTTGTGTAGTTGATCTTCTTTCCCGTTCTGGATTGATATCTAAAGCAGAGGAATTTATAAATTCAATGCCACTGAAGCCAGATGCAAGTATATGGGGATCTCTACTTAGTGCTTGTCGATCAAGTGGAAACTTAGAGGTTGCAGAACGCGTTGCTGAGCATATCCTTGAATTAAAGTCAAATGATGCTGGATATTATGTTTTAGTATCAAATGTGTATGCCACTTTAGGGAAGTGGGATCAAGTGAGAATGATAAGAAAATCCATAAAAGCTAGAGGGCTGAAAAAAGACCCTGGATGTAGCTGGATAGAAATTAAACAAAGGTTGTATGTATTTGGAACGGGCGATAAGTTCTTTGAGCAGTTTGAAGAGGTTAATAAGCTATTAGGGATAATATCTGGTTTAATGGCTAAGGAAGGTTATGTTGCTGATCTGAGATATGTTTTGCATGACGTTGAAGAGGATGAGAAACGAGACCTGCTTTGTGGGCACAGTGAAAGGCTTGCCATAGCATTTGGATTATTAAACACGAAGCCTGGGACTCCATTGCAGATTATGAAAAACCTTCGTGTTTGTGGGGATTGTCACACTGTGACCAAGTATATATCAATGACTATGCGAAGAGAAATACTAGTAAGAGACGCCAATCGCTTTCATATTTTCAAGGATGGAACCTGTAGCTGTGGAGATCATTGGTGATGGATCTCTTGATCAATTTTTTTAAATAGGGAAGAGAACCCCCCCCCCCACACCCTCTTTGTCAGAAACAAAAAAAAAATTGAAAAATGACGGAAGACTCCTGATAATGTGGTGGCCAAATACAGGGGCAATTGCTGGCTTACATGTTGACACATTAGAATTTTTATAAATATATTTTTTTTCATTATCTTCGTGGAGAATTTTATACCATATAGAAACATTAAATTATACCCTTTCTGATTTTGAGTTGTCATTACCTTGAATCCTTATTTTGAAAAATTACGTGCTTGTTCCGTAAATTAATCTGTTATAATTTTCCAAGATCATTGGTAATTTGTTCTGAGAAATGAACCTTGTATTGTGCATCATTCAAACGCCATTATTATCTTCTGTTATTTGTATTCTGTTATTTATATGGCTTTCTTATACTTACATACAAACCGAGTGGAAAACATCAGTGAGAAGAAATCATCCAGTCAGCTTATTAGGGATTAGATGATATCCAATATAATTGGTAATTGAGAAGCATGGGGCCTGGGGGTGTCCTTTTTTCTCATTTTCCTTTTTGAGAGAATTCTTGCTGCAAAAGTAGTTGGCTTCTTTTAGTAGTTCCAGTTCTCAGCCCTGTGTTCCAGACTGAACATTTTGAAGCCATGGATTTGGATAGTAAAGATAATTCAATGCTGGTAAGAACTAGCAATAAAGTTTCTCAGATGCATAAAATTATGCACTTCTCTTCCGCATTTTGTTTTCTTGTTTAACATCATTTTTTGAAATATAGTTTTGTCAGTTGGTTTTTAATTTTTTTTTTTTTTAATTTCCCTTGTTTTTTAACAGTAGTGCCAACTGCAGCTATGGCTTTAGTTGATCTTGAGGAGTAACCTTCTTGAAACAGTCATCCAAGAGAAGAAAAACAGGCTTGCCTTAAATAATGTCTTCTTGAGTTATTCAACTAGTGGAAATTCTGATGTGGGCTATATCTATATACTTCTTTTCTTATGTGCAGAGTTTTCAGAGTGCTGAATCGGAAGGAAAATGCAGATAAATTTCTCATATGTTACTAAGTTCTTAATTCCAGTTTCTTAGGTTACTGTTATAACTTTATTTTTCCCTATTATACATGATTTCTTAACCTTTTTCAAGGATAATCTTTCATAATTACTATCATAGTGTCTAACAAAATACAATGATAGTATCACTTGTCTTTGAAATGCTAGATGCTGCTTCCAGACAATAATTATAATCTCATTTACCTATAGCTGGTTTTTTTATAATAAACTAAGCATGTTGTCAATGGTATCGAGACTTATCTGTTAATAAGTATTCATCTCATTGCTGCCTTGGACTTGCTATGCTTAATGAAAACTTCACTGTGCTCATAGAGGCATAAAAATTGGGAAACAATGAATGCAAGCTGTTAGAAGATTTGGTTTTAAGAGTGCAGCTTGCATCTATTTATTGTATTATTATTCCTCTTTCCGCTTGCTGGCCATTTGATTAAGTTTTTTCTTTGCATTACAGTGTAGGAGCTAGGTGCAGTGGATTTATGTTACTTGGACTTGGGTGAGGGTGTTGAATAAGGATATGTGTTTTTTCTTAGCTTTTTCATATATTTAGAGGATCATATCCCCACAACTATATCTGAATATTTGTCAGATATAGATGTCAGATACAAGTATTTCAAGAAAAATAAAGAGTCAGGAGCAACATAGCATGGATAAGGGGCGAAAAAGCAGCGAAAGTCTGATATAATTTGAAATCCAATCTGTCTCGACTATTACAACTTCTGTTTCTCGACAGAGCAGAAACGAATATGCCCCATTTAAGGTAACAGTACTCAATAGGCTCAAGGGCCTTGCCATACACAAACAGTTTGAAGTTATTATGATGCCTAAACTTTAATGTTACCATTCATGTGAAACCCTCACAATCATGTCATTTTGCTGCAGGGTGGTATTTCTCGTAAAATGCTTGGTACTTGATGATCATCTTGTCATGAGGAGGCCAGTTATCTTTAATTACGGGGAGATCTGAAAACTCTTGCATCCAGGCCAATAAGAATGGATATCTGTCATCAATTATTTTCAAGCCAGTCACCTCTTCAAAAATATGGATCAAGTTAGCAAGCCAACCGAAAACAAGATCGGCCAGTCCTATCTTCTCTCCACCAAAGAACTTCTTTCCGTTCAGCTCTTCTTCTATAAATTTCAGGTATTCTGTCGATGCAGCCATAGCTTCCTCGCGCTCGGTTCCTTCTTTGGTGAAAACACCCCATATTGATGGTAACAACTGCATCGAGAAGAAACAGATTTTTCTCATGTTTTTTCAGTGACAAAAGCCCGTGCTTACAGAAAACTAAAAAATCGTTACCTTTTCGTCGTTGAACTTCGCCCAGAACCGTTGCCTGGCTTTTTCGAAAGGATCTTCCGGCAATATCGGATTTTGCTTCCATGTCTCATCAACATATTCAAGAATCACAAGTGACTCTGAGATTGGCTTTCCATTGTGAACAAGCACTGGAATTTTCTTGTGCACAGGGTTATATTGAAGGAGCAAAGCGCTCTTGTTGGCTAGATCTTCATCTATTGCTTCATATTGTATACCTTTGAGCTTCAACGCCCAAACAACCCTTAAACCAAAAGGGCTTGACCATGTCTTGAAAAGCTTCACTTCTTCTGTCATTTTTATTTGCTAGCTCTGTATCATCCTTCATAGTTTAACATGATATTTATACTGGTTTTGTTTTAACTTTTTTTTTTTTCTCTTTTACTATTCTTCTTGGAGTAAGTTTGTATTATAGCTGTCCTCAAGAGGATATCTTAACATGTAAGAAGATTTTAATAGGCTTAAATACTAAAAAAATATATGAATTATTTCATTTTTTTAAATAAATTTTATATTTTTTTTACCCAAATAGGCTTTTATCTTATATTTGTAGCCATATAAATTTTTATTTTAAATGAAATTTTGATTTATGTTTTATTTAAGTATAAATTAAAAATCAAAGACTTATTTAGATTCAAATTAAAGAATAAAAATTATTATTCGAGTGTAATAAAACTACATGAATTTAATTAAATAAAGCAATAAAAATTTAAGATTTTTTTATTATTTTAACCAAATTTATGGAGATTTATATTTCAAGTTTTTTTTCAAAATGAAAGGTAAGATTTATGAGCTAGAAATCAATTCTTCTTTTGTAAATATTAATAAAAAAATAAATTGTATAATTCCTCTATGAGCATATGTTAACTGTAGCCTGTAGGGTTAATTTTTATACATTAATTTATAAATGAAATTCCTTTATTTTTATAAATTGTAAATATATGAGCTCAATTGTTAACATTTGCTGACGTGTTGATGATGTGACGTTGGTCATATTGACATGAAATTATTAGGATCTTTCAGCAAGTGGAATTTTTGTAATTATAGTGGCAAGTTGTGAGAGGAAAAAGAAAAAGCTGAAAAAGACAAAAGAAGGGAAAGAATAATCGAAATTTCCTTTGGCAAAGTTTGGACTGACCACGAGGGTCTGCTTCACATGGGGCGGCTCTGACGACTTTGCAAGTGCGTGTTCATTGGTCATTATCTAGATTTCGGTTAAATTATGTAAAATTATTAATATATATATAT
>JBBYHO010000003.1:18555990-18573047 GCA_038382025.1 Adansonia gregorii | reverse complement strand
AATATTTTTTAATTTAACTTCATACCGAGCTTAGTTACAAATATTTAAATTTAAAGTCCAGTATGAAAATCGAAAACCTTTGTTACCGTAAGTAAAAGATTCCAAACAAACAAATTCATATAATTAATTTTTTAGCTCCAACAAAACTCAAATTTTAAAAATGAAAATCAATTGATTTCGAGGCATATTTTGAATTAGATCTCCAGCTCAAACATCTTACCGTTTAGGCTCTGCGAGTTGATTACACCCCTAAGATAAACTAATAAATCTTATACAATAGTTCTCGTAAAAAATAAAAATCAATGAGGACTTATTTAAATAAGATATTTTAACTATAAATTCATTCGGTAAATTTATTCATTTGCTATTTTAATCTATTTACTCAACGAGTTTATTGATCAAACATTATTACATCATAGTTTTGATTAATTTTTTGGTGAACACTTTTACATTATAGTTTTAATTAATTTTTTGGTAAAATTAGACTGCACAATAGAAGATTGTTTTCTGCATTGGAATTTTACATGGGCCATATGATAATTAAATAGAGTAAGATAATTATTTAATTATTATCGAGGTAATATTATTTTGAAAAAAATTCTATTTGAGATGAACTACTATAGTGATAAAGAGTTAAAAGGTAATTAAACCTTTATTTTATTATATAATTAGAATACAACTACTTAATAATAGAATACAACTTTAGCTAATCATCTAATATAGGTAAATAACCTAGCTTATATAAATCGCCTATGAATCATCAAAGCTAATTAATAGCAAACTAAAGAAACACACTAGAAAATTTACACAGAGTGAAAGAGTGTTTATTTATGTATTTGGAAATACATAAATAAACATATGTTATTCTTCTTGATCAAAACAATAGCTAGATGCATTTCCTTCAATTAAATCTTACATGTTGGGTCAGAGCTAGTTCTTGTTCAAATCATCTAGCATGTTTTGTTCTTTCAAAAAATAATTTTCATTCATGTGTTGTTTGTGCATCATCAAAAAATAATTCTTATTGAGCTAGACAAATTATAATTAATAAATTAAAAGTATGGAACCGAGATTTAGTATGCCTATGATTAATCTACTAACATGTCATTTGTTGATTTTATGTATGATTACATGTCTTCTATGAATATGCCATGAATTTTATGTGAATAATTGGTGCATTAATTTAATTAATGAAATTTTGCTTAATCTCTTATAAAATTCAACATTAAAGAAGATTTTTATTAGATTGTTGATTTATTTGTGTTTATGAACCTTAGGATTAAAGCAAAGTTAATTAAACGAGAGTATTTGTAGTATATTTAAAACGAATCTGATGTGAATTGTGAAAATTCATAAAATCTTGATTTCTTAACGATGATTTTTATGTATTTTGAACAAAGTAATAAATGACTATGCGAATCTTACGTGAAATCATATTTAAAAGAAGTTGGATTTTTTATTTCTAGGGAGTATAGAAATATAATATGTTAATAAAGCTGGGAGATAAAACAGGAGTACACAACTGCATATTCATCAATTAAAGGGATCTCCCAGTAGCTCAATCAACCCATTCTCTTATTGCTCGGATATTTCACAAGTCCTATGATTATGTTTCGATTATCATTGTCGGCAATGGAGTTGGATAGTGATGGAATTTACATCGGCTAGTGCCAATCTCGTGCGGCGGGGTTTATTGAATCGAGAATATGGCATCGTTAAGATATACTACAGGGCTTGATTGCAACATTCCAATGAAGTTTTAGGTTAGTGATGAAGAGTGAGATTGTAGGACCTTGAGACTTGGGTTTATCAAATTTTATATGGAATTCATCTAGTCATATTTTTTAAATCCTTCACTGAATTTAGAAAAAAAAAAAAAAAACTGAGATAGTGAAGGTCTAAGGGCTTTGGTATCCTATCCGATTAGGATGGTATACATCTATTTTCTATCCCACACGGTTGTCAAAGTATGTGGTATGTGTGCATTCATAAAAAATTCTATGCTTAATAAAATTACCATCGTTTTGTTAAATTGTGTGTTTCTTCATTGAACTAAAAGCTCATATAAAGAGATAGTGTGATAAGTCATAAGTGGAGGTTAATGCTGTGTCCAATTGTGATGGTGTACGTCTATTCTTTATCTCACATCGATTGTCAAAGTATGTGGTATGTGCCTTTATAAGGAATTCGTGTTTAACAACTTTGCCATGGTTTTATCAAATGGTATGTTCCTTTGCTACACTAAAAGGGAAATGTTTTCTACTAGAAGTTCATATTATGAACCATATGAAGCTAAGTTTGGACAAAAATCCTATGCCCAAAGCTCAAATCAATTTTTAAATATATCTCATTTTTTATCTAAACTTGTTCTTCGAATATAATGTTTTGTCTTAGGCTTACTAAATGTTGGCAAACTTTTGAGGTTGCACAAATAGTCCAACTTGGAGGGCATATCTATATGTAATCAACATACTAATTTCAAGAAGTGTGATTCATTATTAGTGATTAGTAATTAATTTATATCAATATTAATATAAATATTAATATTGATATAAAACTAAAACTAATTTTTTTATTACTTTATGAATAATAATTCAAGCTTTCATGTCGTGTCGAGCTTGATTGGGTCTAGACAAAAAATATATAAAAAAAAATTATATCGATATCCGATCTATTCCATTGACTGCTCTCATCAAAACTTAATTAGTAGTAAATTAAAGAAATATACTAAACTACTTTTATAAAGGTCAAAGAATGCTTATTTATATGTTTGGAATTAAGGCTATTCTTTCTTGATTAACAATGATTAAATAAAGATAAAGTTTCTTTCAATTCAAGTTTTTTGTTTGATAAACTCTTTCAATTAAATTTTACATTCGGCAATTCCATAAATTCAATTATGAAACGAATTCTATAAACTCAATCAAGAATGTCCTCTTTTGACGTTATAATTGAATTGTTTGAGCACTTTATACGATCATTAAAAGAATTTTTAAAAAGATATTGCATAAAGTTTATTTTATTTTATCTGATGTTTTAATAAAAAATAGTTCTATCAAAAAACAACGTAAAATTGTTAACTAACTTTGTAGTAAGAAAAAAATATTAAATAAGTGGAACTTTTGAAGTACACTTATCATTTGTTAAAAGAATAAGAGATTGGAGATTCTTTATTGGATAAAAATTATTCTTCTCCCAATTGTGAATATATTTGCTTGAAACAATTCTGATAACCAGGCAAGCTCTACAAGCATTTAAAGTAAATCTAATAATTTTGGACGTAATATATAAATACATAAATATTTTAAGTTTAATAAACATGATATATTTAATTCACGTATTATATTATTTTTAAAATTTTGATATGCTTATTAATACTGGCATTAATATTTATAAGATTAATACGAAAATAAATATAAAATATGACATATATGCATAAATTATTAAGTCTAAATCTAACTTGAAACAAACCAATTCAAAAACAACTTTCTCTGGTATTAATTAAGGTTTTTTTTGGCCGAACTTTTTAAGATTTGGAGGAGAGGAATCGAATTCTCATTATAAGAGATTTTTAAAAATAGGATAAGAAGATAATCATAAAATATGTCACATCTATCTTGCATTTAGCAGTATTAGAAATGAATGTCATCCCTAATGCAACAATATTAGAAACGACATTTATTTTTAAAACCTTTTAAAGATATCTTTAAAAGATAACGGTTATCGTCCTTAAAACTTTTAAAGATAATTTTTTTTTTATCTTTTGAAGATTGTTATTAATTGTTCTTAATTACTTTAAATTTTATAACATCTGCTCATCAAGCAAAAAGAACATACACTAATTATTGATCTTAAACCAACTTCATCACTAGAGTCGTCGTAGTTTTAGATTTAAGTCTTATTTTATAGAAAAAGCAAGTATCAAAATCTAAACTATAATGGTTCATTAAGGGTTCATGGCTGGATTAAGATCGGATCAAATTTAATTTGGTTGAAATTTAGCCCAAAAAATCCCTTTTCAAACGATGCATGTTTCTGCATTCGAGTATAAAAATGAAAACACTATCAAAATGATTTGAGGTTGCATATTCTCTAATTTCTTATATGGTGCTTGTGTGCTGTAAATCATGGTTGCTTGAGTTGTAATTTAACTTAGAGATCTAAAAAGGCCAAGTGGCAAGGCTTAACTGGGAAATAAACAGAAGGGATGAGAAGATAAACATCAAGGCCCCAAAAAAAGCCCAAAATGGGCCCAAACTTCGGAGAAGGGAAATGGCAATATGGCATGCCACTGCTTCGAGGACCATGGTTGAAAAATGTGGGATTGAACAAAGTGAGACTTTCGATTATTGGTCTAATTTATTAAACTAATCGATTTAATTAAAAATTAATTAATTAATTAATAAAATATATAATTTAATTAATGGTATAATTTTTAATGAAATTAAAATATTAAAGATCTAAATTTTCATTATCCAAAAAATTTTAACAAATAATAAAATAACTTAAAACATTTTCGATTTATCCAATTTTTTACTAATTTTAATCAGTTGAATCAGTTTTTGTCAGTTTAATAAATGATTGATTTTTGTTATCATACGGAAGCAAACTAACTTTTAATTTTTGACAAAATTAATTTAATTGATTAATTCGATTCAATTTTTTTAACAATGAACAATGAAAGGCGAAAACCCAATTGTAGAAGTGCATGTCGTTAAATGTAGGAAGGATGATTCCAGGCATATATTTTATCCATTTTTGTGTGTGGAATGCTAGTCTGTAAGGAAATACATATAGATATGAAATAACATAATCATATCAAAGAAATAAGAAATATAATAAAATAGTATTCATGCTTTACTGGTAAATGAGATAATATAAAAATGATGAAATATAATCCGATGGAAGAAATAAGAAATATGACAAACATTGGACTACAGATGACGACAAATATTATTTTTTTAAATAAGTTTATAAAAAAATATTTTTAATTATATTTATATAATAAAATTACACCAAAATCATATAAAATTAATATGTTACAAAAAAAATTAATTTGTTAAATAATTTTATTGATAATAAAATTTTTACTTTATAAAAATTATTTAATTATAATTTTATGTTCTCATTTTTAATATTAAATTTGAGTTTGAGCTCGAGTCATTTTCAAGTTTGAATTTCTTTTGGGTCAGGTCATTTTAATTTTTTAAAATTAAAATAATTATTATATTTCTAATAATATTATCTTTTATTAATAATATAATTTTTATTAATTTAAATATACTAGCATAATAATATAATTAAAAAAACAACATAACAATAACCCTAATATTATTATTAAAAATATGTTAACATTATGATAATAATGGTGGGCCACCAGCTAATTCACGTCAGAATCGCTAAAGAATTCATTAACTGCTTTACGATTCCTATGTAAAAGCATTAATTAATTTAGTAATTTTTCAAGGCTCAGACAGTAGTATTTTGATAATTTGTTTTAAATTAACATTATTTTTTATAATTTTTTAAAAATTAACAGAACTTTCGCCAGTGTGCCTAAAAATAAAGATTATAAGTGAGAAATTTAATTTTTTTATAAAAAAATTTACAACTTAAAAATAAAAATTATAATTAAGATTCGAATTTAATATTTATTAAATATCGTTTAATAATAATAATAATAATAATAATAATAATAATAATCATATAAATCAATGAAATTAAACTTAAAAGAAACTAAGGTTTGATGTATGAGAATGTGAATCGTATCGACAGGATAGAGCAAAGAAAGAGTTAACATCAAACTTTTTTTTTACTTTTATAGGCTATTATTGATGAGAATAATAAATAAGTAAAGATGGGTGTTGCTGGGCATTTAGTGGTTCATATGAAAGCTAGGATCCATAACTTTTTGTACCCATTTGTCTTTGAATCTTTAATTTCTAACTTTTCATGTGACCCCATTATGATCATCTCTTACTTTTCTACATATATTAACCCTTTCTTTTTGTCTTTCTCTTTGCGTTCAAGGGAGGTTCAACCATTTCCCCTTTATGCTTTTGGCTTCCCCAGCTCGAGTCTTCAAATGCACGGATGGAATGGGAGAAAGAAACAGATTATTATTCAATTCTATACATTTAGTTTGAATTGTATTGAATTTAAAATAAAGTTATTAATTAATTAATATATTTTTATTTAAATTTAATTATAATTTTTTTTAATATTTTAAACAATAAAATAAGTTTTTCAGCTCCTACACTGTGCCAAGTCAAACTTTAAAACAACTTTAAGAATAAATTGTAAACTTCATCTCATGTGTAATAATAGAACATCATGTCGAGTTGTGGAGTATAATTTAAAGTCGTTTTAAAAAAATAAAGGTCATAGAACTTTGAAAACATCACTCATTGTATTATCAATATATATATATATATATATATATTTCTTTTCGATTATAACATATATTTTAATATTGCCAATAACCTCATTATTTAATGATTAGGAGTAAATTAAAATGAACACGTAAATTTAGGTACGATTCTAAATATGCCTTCTACTGATATATATATATATATAATATAAAGATATATCTTAATATTGTATATAGATCTGTTCAAGGGCCGGGCTATCCGCCCAAGCTTGAAGGTTCACTCGAAATTTGGAAGGGTTTGAACAAATATAATAGGCTTATAAAATAAGCCTGGATAAAAAAAAGGCCCGATTAAAAAATGGATCGGGCCTTGGATTCGACTTTTAAAGCTCGAGCCCGGCCCGACCTGACCCGATTTACTATTATATTATATTATATTTATTTTATATTTTATGTATTATATAATTTTTATCATATAAATAATATATATAAAAAATATTATAGTGTAAACTTTAAAAGTTACGTTAAATTATTTGTATATATAAACTTAATAAAAAAATTATTAGATTAATAAAAATTAAATTTAAAAAAATATATTCTAAAAAATAAATTATAAAAAAATATAATATGGACGGGTCTAAACGGGCTTGGACTATTTATTTACAAATATAGGCGGGCTTGGGTAAAATTTGAGATTCATATTTTGAGTCGGGCGGAGCTTGAGCAAGTATATTTAATGTTAATACCATGCTTAAGCTTGACCCAAATCCGACTCCAACCGACCCGACCCATGAGCAGGTCTAGTTGTATGGTCTCAAAACATTTGGATTTTAAATTCTATTCTAGCATATGCCAATTTTTTTCTACTTTCTACTGATTTTTAGTTTATACATTTAGATTGTTCTTTAATTTCTTTTATTGGGTATATATGATAGCAAACATATATGTTAACATTAAGCTTTTTTTTTTCCTTTTGTTTTGCAATTGGATTTTTAATTTATGCTTGTTCACATATTTTGAAGTATTTTCACAAACTGCTTCTTAAGTAGGGATTACATTTGCTAATTTTAAGTTCTTATTAGTTAAAGAGGGCAACTAATTATTCTTCAAAATTATTATGAAGTGCATTGGTGGATTTGGTAGAGTTAGGAAAATCAAATCGAAGGAGAGGACACAATGTCAGGTAAAATTATACTAAGTTTTTCTTTCTTTGTCTCCTAGTGGAAGTTTTTGCCAAAAGCTTGAAAGAAATTAATTAATATATAAGTTCATTTTTTATGTTCTCAATAAATTAAATAATATTATCTCAGTAAAATTTTTAAAAAAATAAATTATTTTTATTTAAATGAGATGACATGATTTAATTCACTGATAATATATAGATCTATATACTAAAGGTGTCCACGAGTCAAGCTACCATCCGAAAAAAATTTAAAATCTAAGCCTAGGCCCCTTTTTGGCCTGACCCTTGTGCTCGAATCACTGTTTATTATTATTAAAAAATATTTTTATATTATTATTTGTATATTTTATAATTAAATTTTAATAAAAATATATTATTTTAATAAATAATACTACTTGGGTTGGCTCAGAACATAAAAGCAAGGCATAAACCCGATCAAGTCGGATAAAATACTCGACTCATAAACAGATCTACTATATACTATTTGTGTATCAAATATAAATATATAAGATATAATGTCTTTTGCAATATCTAATTGTTTAAGTATACGTCTCTTTTATAAAAGAACAAAAAAACAAAAAAACAAAAAGATGTAAACTAAATTGATATTTGAGGTGGTCTAAAATTTAAGTGAAGGTAGATTTGATCAGGTCATTAACAGTTGGATCAATGCTCTAGGGTTCTGGTTAGCCTTTCTTCAACTTTATTTATTAAAATTAGAAAGGTTTTTGATAAAATACAAGAAGGAAATGCAAACGTTACCAAATATAATAATCCATTTTTTTTTCTTCTACTCGGAAAATTGTAATAAATTCTTACCCAACTAAAGAATAAAATGGAAGCTATAGTGGCATTCATAATTAGCATGGCGACTTTGGAATTATGCTCGAAAATAAGGCAAATTAAATCATATATAGGACCCTAAAAAATGAGATGAATTATATGAACGTACGATTTTTTTTTTAATTCAAGCAAGGACATGGGTTGGAAAAGTGCATCTCTCAACAATATCACGAGACCGTCTAAGGTCGAATATTAAATGCAATAGCCCTGCAACTCCTTTAATTTACTAGGACTCTCTTGCCATTTTAATTAATTTTATTCAAATAGGCGTGTCAAGATGCCGACCATAAACGGGAAAAGGAAGTCGAATAATATGGTTGACAATATCTTTTTTTATATATATTTACGCATATATATTTAAATGTATATGTTACGAGTTCAGATTTTAATTTAGCAAATCGTGCTGCTTAAAATTTAAATTTTTTTGGTATGATTAAATAAGCATTCAAACATTCAAAAATAAAATTTAAATTTTTTAAAAATACTCAAGTTAAATCCTTAAAAGACTAAAACAAAAAAGAACACAAAGATAATAGAGAAAAATTTTTAAATGTATTTTTTAAGTATTTAATGATATAATTGAGGCTGAGAGTGCCTTATTTATAATTGAATTACTCATACATCAATAGTTCAGATTAAATCTAATAAATGTCTAAGATTTATTTTTATCTACAAAATTTAAAATCTCAGATAAATTTAAACTTTAATAACTTTATTTTTAATTTTTAAATAAATTAAAATAGTTATTTTTAATTATATCTCCAAATTTCTTAAAAATTAGACCTTCTAAAATTCTTCAATGATTAAGCTTATATTAGTGAACCAAATTGTTTCATGTAACTTTTATTTTTGGACTTGGGTGACAGCACGTAATATATAAATTTGTATGTGTGTGTGTGTATATATATATATATATATAAAGAGAAGGATATTTTTTTTGTTAAAATTTTAACAATTGATTGATGAAAAATATTAAAAATTTTTGAAGGATTATATATGATAGAATAAAAGATTTTTAATTAGATTTATATTTGATATATTGATACCTATATACCGTTAGTGAATTAAAAGATGTCATCTCATTAAAAATAAAGCTGTCAGTGAATTGATGATCCTATCATCTTAAAAATAAAGTAGTCAATTTTTATTTTTAAAATTTTTAATAAGATGATTCAATTAACTCTTAAATATAACTTTTTTTTAATTAAGTATAGAATGTTTTATTAAGAAAATAAGTCCATCAAAGTTTGAGTTTTTTTAATCTCACCTTAATTAATAAACATTTCAGAAAACACATTTAGAATTTTGATACTCAGAGTTGCCAAGAAACTTCCCTATGATCACTTGCTTCTCATTAACGAGGTTTTAATTAAAGATGGTCTCAATTTTGTCATCTCACCGTTAAACCAAATCTTCCATTAAATTTATTTTAGATTTATATTTAATATATTAACGATGTATAAATTTAAGTGAATCAAATTATGTTATATTATTAAAAATAAAATTCTCTATATTTATTTTTACGGATTTATATTTGATGAGCTATCACTATTATATCATGTTACCTATTAAAAATATAATTATTATACTTATTTTTAAAGATTTTTAAATTTTTTTATTTGTTTAGTGATAAGATATCGTAATATTAATTATTAACAATGTATAAACTTTTAGATCAATAAAGTACCAAATACAAACTTTATTTTAAAATCTTTTCATGAAATGGCATAATTTATTTCACTAATTATATATAAATTTATATAATACCAGTAAATACAACGTCATTTATTTTTTAAGCTAAAAATATTTTTTTTTATTTCTAACGTGAGAAAAAAAAAAGTAGGACTTAACATATTAACCATTAAAACATGCACAGCCACGATTGCCAAGCCCCGTGGTGGCGCAACCTCCCAAAACCTGGCCGGCCTTTCCCCAACATCCACCACTGTAATCCTTTGCCCATTTGCTGAAACTACACATATTTTCACTCTCCCTGCTGCTATCCGTTCTGCACGTTTAAGCCGTTCCAACTCAATCACCTTCACCCAACAATCATTTTCACCATCATATTTGCTTAAGCTACCTTTAAAGTCATCAATCACACAAATCACATCTTCGTCCATTGATGCTGCTGGCCCATTCCAACCAGCAACTATCCCTTGAGGCATACCCTCCCACTTGTCCAATTCCACATTGTAAACTCGACCTTCTTTCACTGCATTGCCTTTGACATTAACCACGCAATGTTTCCCCCTATAACCAACTACTTCCACTGCTTCTCTACTAAACCTTCCATCTTTAAGTTGTGCCTTGTTTTCCCAACCCCAACTTTCTCTCTTCTAGTTTAGGTCCCACTGTTCAATGACCTCGCTACATCTCCTTTGTAATGGTAGCCAACACCGCTTGCCATATAGACCACACCTGGAACTGAGCCTGTAGCACACCAGCGACGTGGGCTGCAGATTTGGGGGCCATAAAACCAACGATTAGACTCCGGGTGGAAGATTAAAGGGCTGACAGGTGGAGGGAAAAGCTTGTGAGTGGAGGCAGCTATGAGGACTAAATGGTTGGAGACTGTCAAGGATTGTATTGGAAGTTTTCGGCACAGAAAAGAAGAGTGGCGATGGAGGATATGAAGATGAGAGTTTTGTGGAGGCCTAGGAAGAGGTCTACAAATTGATGATATTGGATCAAAGGAGAAGAATTCAATCGAGTTTTGGGGAGCAACTTTTCCAGGGTTTTTTATAGTAGGATTTTGCAAAGGAGAAAGAAGAGCATTGAGGGAGAAGTATGGAGGGAAAGAAGAAGAGTAAAGGAGGCGGCGCCATGGATGGCAAACAGAGAAAAGAAGGGAAGGAGATAGAGAAGAGAGACAGCTTTGAGCTCGATCGTCAGGGAGGCCCGGCAAAAGTATTCCATTTTAAGTATCATCAAAGTTATCATCATTCTGAGTTTGTTTACTGCATTGAGGAGTGGTTTCCATGAAGGAGATTGGTTGACTTAGGGAGTAGAAGAGTAGATACCGGAAGGAATGAGCTTTAAGCCGTGGGACTCCAAGAGGGAGCGACGGGAAGGGGGCTGGACGGCGACTTTTTATTTACAGATTTTAATTCTTAAAATTAATTTTTTTTTATCTTATCGTTTAAAATGAAACGTTAAGGACTTTAACTAAAAAAAATTAACTAAACTTTCGAAATATGTGATTACATTAATCATGATAATTGTATTATAATTAATTAATAAATTTAAAATTATATTAAATTTATTACAATATTATGTGAAAATCAAATGACCAATTCAGGCATAACTCTTGAACGTGTATAAATAATTTTACGATTATAAATATATATATTACGAAAGGAGAATAATTTCGTCAGCAAGAAATTGTGTGGTCATTGGGAACCGGCATTTACTCGTCTGAAGTCCAACAACTTTGCTTCATGTGAGGTCCACATTTCTATACCTATAGGCTCTATTTAAAAAATCTTGGATTTTAAACTAAGCTTTTAGAAATCATTGCAAGATCGATGATGATACCAGCGGAGTTGGTACTAAATATTGCCAACCAAAACTAAAAATAGAACTTTTGGACTCTACAATATGTGATGTGATTTTTAACTGAAAATTATGTCAGCTTTAATGCTAAAAACCTAATGTTTGATGTATGAAAATATGAATCATAGTGAGGAGAAAACAAAGAAAAAGTTTACACGAGACCTTGTTTTATATGTTATTATTAGGGTGAAATAAAAAATTTTATATTAAAAAATTAGAATTAAAATATAGATTTTCGAAGGTATAAAATAAAAATTTTATTATTTTTTATTTAAAGAATTTTAAAAAAATTGAGAACCGAGAAAGAAGGCCCTTACTACCCCTGTTTTCGCCCCGGCTATTATTGATGAGAATAATCAATAAGTAAAGGTGGATGTCGTTGGGCATTTAGTGGTTCATATGAAAGTAGGGATCAATGCCTTTTTGTACTCTTTTTATCTTTGAATCTTTAATTCTAGCTTTTCATGTGAACCCCCCGCCATATCTCTTACTTTTCTATATATATATTGACCCTTTTTTTTTTTATAAAAGAGATATATACTATGGAATAGAGGAGTGGGGACCAAGCGTCGAAGCAGGTTGGGTAGACAAAATCCGCCAATCGTGCCAAGTCACGTTGACTAGAGGATGTTACGGGATTTAATTAGGAAGTATATCAAGTTAAATATTTTAAATAATAAATAATATGTAATTATGCATTAATCTCACATAAAAAATAAGAAAATACCTTTGAAAATATGAACATTGCATACCTAAATAAATCAATTTTACGAGAGGTTAATAATGACCGCGTGGTAGATGCTTGAACCTTTGCCTCTTCTTGCTTTCGGCTTTCCTAGCTCGAATCTTCACATGCGTGGGGACGGGAGGGAAAAATTGTGAACTTCATCTAATGTATAATAATAGTACATCATGTCAAGGTGTTTGGTATAACTTAAGATCATTTAGGGAAAAAAAAGTTAAACGTAACAAAACTCAAAGACTTCCTTATCGTATTTTCAAAAATTAACCAAAAAAAAATACTATTTATAGAGGTCTTGAAATATTTGGGTTCTAAGTTCCAGTCCACAATATGCCAGTTTTTTTTCCAACTTTTTACTGATTTTCAATTTATTCATTTAGTTTGTTGTTTAATTGATTTTATTGGGTATATCTAATTTTTTACGTGTTCAATATAATTCTGTAATATTTCCACAAATTGCTTCTCAAGGATCAAATTTTCTAATGTTAATTTCTTAGTTAAGGAAAACAACTCAGTGTTGTTGAAAATTAAGATTACATTGGTGGGTTTGGTAGATTTAGGAGAATCAAATTGATGGAGAGGACAAAATGTCAGGTAAAATTATATATATATTTAGGACAAAATGTCAGGTAAAATTATATATATATATATATTTAGGACAAAATGTCAGGTAAAATTATATACATACATATATATATATATATATTTCTTTCTTTCTTTCTTTTTATCCTAATAATAGATGCTTTCGTAATATCTAATTGTTCTTTTAATAAAGTTGTAAATTAAAAACTTATATATATGTATGAAGTGGTCAAAAAGTTGTTAATGTGTAGATTTTGATTAGATCATCAAACAAGCTGGTGCTTCTTTCTGAACAGTCCTTTATTAGGTTAGCCTCTTCCACTGTATTTTTTAAAATTAATTAAGATAGTTTTTGACGAAATACAAGAAGAAACGCAAAGGTTACCAAATCCATGATTTTTTTTTTTTGGTTTATTCCTTGCATGTGAAAATTGTAATAAATTCTTACCCAACTAGAGAAGAAGAAAAAATGGAAGCTATAGTGGCATTTATATGGAGAAGAATTAGGTTCATACGATTGTTTTACTCAAGCAATAGTACGGGTTGGAGACGTGCGTGTAACCCTAATATATATTAGGAGACAATCTAGAGTTAAATGAGGTGTTTGTATTTATCTGTGTATAGATTTATTTATTGTTAATAAATTATAATTTGATATCTCATTCACAAACAAATAAAAAATTTTAAAAATCCTTATAAACAAGTACAGTAACTATATTTTTTCATGGGTAAATGTGATATGGTTCAACACCAGTGTATATATTTACACACTAACTTTATGTCAAAATAAATCCTTAAATGAGCCATACAAGTCTTTGGCTAGTCTTATCTTGTGCTCAATTTAGCTAATTTTGATTGAAATAGGCGTGTCAAGATAACAACCATAAATTGGATGTGGAAGTGAAACAATATGATTGACGAAATACATCGGATCTGCACATATTATCAGATTTAGTGGCCAATGATTCTATTTAAGTTGATATAAAATGTTTCAATTATTATATTTAAATTCGAATGCACATATTTTTTCACGTGTAAGTCAAATAAATAATTAAAGAGTTTGCATGTAAATTCAAGTATAGAAGAAGGGTCCAAGCTGAAAAAATATTAAAACGATAACATATAGTTCAATAGATAATAAGACACTAGATGAAGAAATATTAAAGGAAGAAAATAGTTTTCTGGATTTAAATTTGAAAGCTACGATAGCATACAAAATTATTATATTTAAGTGGTTGATATTTATATATACGTGAAAAATAGGATATTTATTATTCAAAGTGGTTGATAGAATTAGTCATATGAAAATTCAAGTGAAACTATCGTGTCAAATTTTGTCAAGAATTTAACAATTGATTAATAAAAAATATTTAACACAAATTTAAAAAAATTATGGATGATAAGTAAGAGACTTTTTAATTACATTAAAAATGAAAATTAAACACTATTTTGTAGAATGTTTTATTAAGAAAATCAGTCCATTAACTTTATTGAATTAAAATTTATGTTAAACGCTTTTGGACTTTTGATACTCAAAAGTTGCTACGAAACATCCCAATCACTCGTTTCTTATACCACATTAGCAAGGTTTAAAGAAAGTCCATGTTAGTCATCTTATCATTAAACTGAAGCTTCAGTCGAAATTTAACTTTGATCTCAAGTATATACATATACAACATGAAAATACAAACAAAAAACAGACAAGCAAGCAAATAACTAGATCTTCAATAGGACACAGTTTGACCATTGACTACTCTTGTCTACTCGTCATCCTAGGCAAAACATGCACAGCCGCCACTTCAAACCAACTTGGTGGCGGCACCTCCCAAAACCTTGCAGGCGTTTCGTTAACATCCACCACTATAATCCTTTCCCCATTTGCTGAAACTGCACAAATTTTCCCTCTTCCTGCTGCTATCTGTTCCGCACGTTTAAGTTGTTCCAACTCAATTACCTTCACCCAGCAGTCTTGTTCACCATCATATTTGCTTAAACTACCTCTAGATTCATCAATCACATAAATCACATCTTCGTCCATTGCTGCTGCAGGCCCCTTCCAACCAGCAACCATCCCTCGAGGCATGTCCTCCCACTTGTCCAATTCCACATTGTAAACTGCTCCTTCTTTCACCGCATTGCCTTTGACATTCACCATGCAAAGTTTTCCCTTATAACCAACTGCTTCCACTGCTTCTCTACTAAACCTTCCATCTTTAAGTTGTGACTTGTTTTCCCAACCCCAACTTTCTCTCTTCTTGTTTAGGTCCCACCTTTCCAATGACCTTGCTACATCTCCTTTGTAATGGGAGCCAACACCGCTTGCCATGTAGACCACACCTTGGGCTGAGCCTGCAACACACCACCGGCGTGGGGTGGAGATTTGGGGGCCATAAAACCAGCTGTTAGACTCTGGGTGGAAAACTAAGGGGCTGGAAAGTGCAGGGAAAAGCTTGTGAGTGGTAGCAGCTATGAGGACTAAATGGTTGGAGACTGTCAAGGATTGTATTGAAAGGATCCGGGACAGAAAAGAAGGGTGGCGATGGAGGAGAGGAGGGTTTTGTGGAGGGCTAGGAAGGGGTCTCCAAGTTGATGATATTGGATCGAAGGACATGAATTCAATTGAGTTTCGATGAGCAACTTCCCCAGGGTTTCTTACAGTGGGATTTTGCAAAGGAAAAAGAACAGCATAGAGTGAGTGGAATGGAGGGAAAGAAGGAGAATAAAGGAGGCGACGCCATGGATGGCAAACAGAGAAAAGAAGGGAAGGAGATAGAGAAAAAAGACAGCGTTGAGCCAGATCGTTAGGGAGGCCTGGCAAAAGGGTTCCAGTTTCAGTTTCATCAAAAGAATCATTCTTAGTTTGCTTGCTACATTGAGGAGTGGTTTCCATGAAGGAAATTGGCTCAAGGGCTAATAGAGTGGATGGGGGAAGTAATGAGCTTTAAGCCTTAAAACTTGAAGTGGGAGAGTGACGGGAAGGAGGCTTGGAGGGGTAGCTTTTTATCTTGCGTTTAGGGCTCACATTTCTTTAATGTGAAGTTTCAGTTTCAACGCATCATAATGGTGCGTCAATACATTAGTACGAGTAATTTTAATTTTTAGCCTTTTCCATATCTAAATGGATCGATTCCTAAAAAGATTTATAAAACAAGATACAAGCTTCTATATTTTTTTTAATAAAGTAGGTTGTAGTTTAAGTATTAGAAAAAGATCTAAGATATTAGAAATTAAATATTAAATCTATTGAATTCTATTTCTTACGCTATAAAAAAAATTAGGGATGAAATAAAAAGATGATAGAAAAATAATATTAGAGACGAATGTGTTTCTAATTTAATAGTGTCGAGATTAATGTTGTTTTTAAAATATTTTAGAAAGCACAGTTTTAGAAGATGACTATCAGAGATTTTTCTCTCTAAAATTTTTATGGATTTTTAGAAGAAAATTATTGATTATCCTTAATTCTTTTAAATTATATAATATTAACAATGACTATATAATTTAACTAAATTAAACTTTGAATTTTTGCTTAAATATTTTTTACAAAAAAAGGTGCAATTTAAGAATAGAAAAAGAGGTTTTAGATGTTAAGGAAAAGAAAATATAACTATGAAGTATTAAGGAAAATGAACCTTTTATTTTAGATGACAAATGCTTAATTTTTTTTTTTTTGGTCTTTTTTTCCATTTTCACTCAACGGTGTATATAGAATAGAAAATTCTATACAAAAATTACTATCTTAGGATGACAAAAAAATCAACAAAATCTAGATAATTTTTTTT
>JBBYHO010000003.1:18504452-18523858 GCA_038382025.1 Adansonia gregorii | reverse complement strand
GTTCGTCAAATATAAGCCTTCGATATATGCTTAAATTTAATTAAATTAAAAATAATTTATTTTTGTTTATTTATCACCTCCATTCAAGGACATGGGTCGGCCCCGTTTTCTGATTTTCACACTCTCATCAGTCATCACACAAATAAATAAATAAATAAATAATAAAAGAAGAGAAAAGTCCAACGACCAGCAGAATTCGGCATTGCTAACCACCTCCGTACAACAAAATCCTCTTCTTTTTTCCATCTAGAAACCAGAAATCTCTAAGCCACATTTTTATTTATTTATTTATTATTTTTCAAGAAAAATAAAAAACCCAGATTTTATTTTTCATTCTTTGCAAAACTCCAGGGGGATGGATATTCATCGTTATAATTCCAGCAAGAATCAGATCAAATAATTAATCCCAACACAGGTAAAAAGGAAACGAGCTCTCTCTCTTCTCTCTCTCTCTCTCTCCCTCTTTTTTTTTTTTTTTTGTTCTTTTGTATTTTGGAACTCATTGTTCGGTCATCCCACCTTTTGGTGCTAAAGAATTATTTATAGTTTTTGTTGCCGTTAGCGATGATATTAATTTGTTGCCCTTATGAAAGGTGGGCGGGGGACCATTTGTTCTACACACTAGAATCAACTAGTTCAATATTGTATCTGGAAATTGAACTGATCCTGTTTAATGGGCTTATTTGTAATTCATCTACTTCATCTTGTGAAACAATCATTTATGCTTGATAGGCCTTACTAATTCAGAGATTATTTCTAGTTTTGCATATTGAATAGTTGTTAATAAATTCGTTTTTTTTTCCTAGAAAGATAGAAACTATTGAAATTAATGAATGAATTCTTGACAAGAAAAGGGGGGAAAAAAGGGGAAATTGTTATATGGTCAATTTATCATTTTGCTGGGTTCCGAATCTGGATTTTTAATGATTTTGATCTCTCATACAAGAATTTTACCCCCATAACCATACCTTGGATTCAATTCTGACTATTTTTATTTCATATTAATTGTCTTGCAGCTCTGGAAGTGGTATTATTATCATGCAATTTTATTTTTTGTTTACCTTCTGGACAATGAAATATGGAACATGAAAATAAACTGAGGTACAGTGTGACTTGTTGTTAGTGATGATGGGAAATATTAGCTTTTGTGCAATCAAAGGCTATCTTGAAAATGACTTATACTAAAAATGTGATGTTTTCTAGTGAGCATTCCATTCATGGGATTAATAGTAATGGGGTTAAAGCACAGAGCTCTGATTTTTTAAAAAGGTATTTCCTAAACCAAGTCCAAATTGATTCACTTAACAATCTTCTATGTGCATTCTAGCTTAAATATTATAGATCTGTTATTGTTTCAAGTATTCCCTTGTTAAGCAGGCATAACTCTGAAATACACCTTGCTTCAAGTAAATTAAATGAAGATGGAAATTTTGATCTCCAAGGTCCAGAGGCTAAGGTACTATAACTCTCTGAACATTTCAATGGTGGATTCTAGACTTAGGATGAGGCTTGGTGTGGTTCTCTCACATAATTTTTTTATGAATTAGGAACTTCATTTGCGAGTTAGTGGACAGAAAGAGGAGATTCAACAGCTACATGAACAAATTGCTGCTGCATGTGTGAAGGTTTAACATTTCTAAAGGCCATTGGTTGCATGTAGATTAATTTCCATTTCCTTTTGCAAGAAAAATGCTTCCAACTAATTTTATGGTCATGTTGCCTAATATTTCTGATTGATATACAAAAAATCATATTATTCTGGATGGTATCAGGAATTACAGCTGCTGAATGAGAAGTGTACGTTGGAGAGGAAATTATCTGACTTACGGATGGTTCGCTATAGTCTACACATTTTCTCTGTGTTGATTCTTTTTGTTAATATAACAGATTACAAGTGCAGTCATTTACCCATGAACTGATGTAACATCATTTTGGGTGGCAGGCAATTCATGAGAAGCAAAATGAATCCATAACTTCTGCCTCAAATGAATTGGCTCGCAGAAAAGGTGACCTTGAAGAAAATTTTAAGCTGATCCATGAGTTAAAGGTGAAATATAGTGTCTATTTCTGAAAATAAAATTTGTTTCCCTTTATAATATTAGACTCGTTTGCTGAGCTATCTGTGCTTAGACTGCTAACGCCCTTATTCTGCATATCAGTAAGAACTTATGGACATTACTAATGAAGCCTCACTAACTTCCTACATATATGATAGTTTTTAGTTTAGAGTTTGAATATAATGAACGAAATATGCTTTCTAATATTTGGTGTTTAACTTGTGATTTAGGACCCGTTCTAGTAGCGATGATAACTGAATGAAATCAAAATGTTTACTAGGTGGAATTAGCAATGTACTTGATCTGTCTATTAGAATAGTTTCCACCACCGCATATTAAAAAAAGGAGTCCATATTCTGAGTCCAAATGTAAAAGACAAGCTTAAGAATGGTGTCAGATCCCCGTTCTATCATTTACAGTGATGCATGGTTACATTGCATGAATCAAATATTTAGGATTCAAATAATGGGTAAAAATTTGTAGGTAAACCCAAGGGCAAAATGAACTTAAAGAACATGATATACTTGAAATAGTTGTATTTATATATAATCATATTTCCAACAAAGCACAAAAGTTCAAAATGAAGCTAGTTTGACAAGTGGAGGAGGCATCTCTTAAAAAAACCCAAGTTACCTGCTGATGCTGCCAATACTTGGCTTACTGGGTTCATCTCTTCAAAGCATATTGTTTGACTTTCCCCCGGTATTTTAGTTCTCTGTGTGGAACTTGGATAACAAATTTGAGTTTAGAATCATTGTCATCCATGGATCTTCAACTTCAGAGGTGAAGCTAGGATTTTGGTTTAAGTGGTACATTTTAATCAATAAATTATGATGGGTTGATTTTAAAAATCCTAACAATAACAAATACGTAAATGCAGAAATGAGTGCCAGTAATTCTAACAGCGTGGAGAAGGAAAACATAATGTCTTATAGAGATATGAATCCTTTAAAATGAAATTTTTGTTTTGTCTAAAAAGAAAAAAAGAAAAGAAAATTACAACATGTACATTCAATGGTTTTCTCGTAGTTTATTATTGATTTTGATTTCCTATATTTATGTAAATTTACGTGGAACTTATAAAACACTAGTTCTTAAACTTCTTTACATGTAACTATTTACCGCATAGTTTTCTTTGTTTTTTTGGCTTGTTACCACTCTATTTTGTGGTTTGCTTAAATCTTCTGAATATATTATTGAAGTTTATTTTCCAATTTTTTTTAATTGAATTTGATTCCCTGAGAACTATCATTTGAACCCATGAAGTTATGAATTCAATATCGAAGCTACCTACACAGATTCCATTGACTTGTTAGAGCAAAGACTTTTGTTGGGAACTTAGAACTTAAATACAACTAGGGCTTTCCTCTAAAGAGAAGAAAGGGGTAGATTTTGTCTAATGACCTTTTTATAATTAATTCTTTTAAGACATTGAGATAATAAATGTTGTTCCTTTTATCTGGACGAATGCATCAATCTTTAGGGTCCATTGTTTGGCATGGCCCCTCGATCTATCTTGTCCATTACATTGTTCATATCTTATGTTTAAGACATATATAAATTTTGACTAGGGGAAATTTTTTTGTGGTCATCACACAACGGTGTGAAACTGAATGTCATTTTGGGGGCAGTGCCACTTTCCAATGTTCTCCTTTGTAAATGCCCATTTTGATTGTTATTCAACTGCTAGAAATAAATGGACAAATTAGACGACAGGTTACAGTTCCCCATCAGAATAAAACCAACTTTGTTGTTGTCATACATGTATATATCTTATGTTACAAGAAAGTTTCAATCACTTGGTTCACTCTATGGCCACTGAAATGCGTGAAAAAGAATTTGTGAAAAAGAGTAGTTATTGCGAACATAGTGCTATTTCATTGCACTTCCCATTTGCTTGCTTGCGCTACCAATCAAAGGAGTCATACAAGTCTTAGAATCTTCTAACTTGCATATACTGGACAACTTTCCAGTTTGACTCCAAGCTGACTGGACGATTTTCTACCAATTCTCTTAAATGGATAAAATGTTTTAGGCTGTATGCACCTAGGATATCTTGGAAGAATCTGGATATCAATCATTTTTGTCAAATTCTTAGTGTTGAGTGATAATTTTAACTATTTGGTATGTTTTTGTGTGGATGTCTACACTTTGCAATGCTTCTTGCTCGTTGTCTTCCATTTCTGTTTTCTTTCTCCATTTTCTTATAAAAGGAAGTTGTTAAGCACATCACTTTTCTCAGGCTGTAGAGGATGAGAGATATATCTTCATGTCATCCTTGCTTGGGCTGTTGGCTGAATATGGTACTTGGCCCCATGTCGTAAATGCATCTTCCATTGCCAACAGTCTGAAGGTATGAATTTGATTTTATAAAGGTTTTATTTGTTTGACAACTGGTAGGGGGATTGGTTATTGGGTTGCAATAATACTGATATTGCCACATAGGATATCAATTTTGGGCCTGTCCTTGATTGTTGTTAACATTCTATTTGACTTATCCCATCACAGGACAAGCTAGTGCTTGTGCATAAGCTGCACTGCTTTGCCTATCTACTAAAAATTAAAAGAAATTGTACTGTTCAGTGCTCACCATTGTACATTATGTTTGACTTATTCCATCAAAATTTTAAAAGTTAAAAACACGTAGGCAAATTAGGACAAGCTGGTGCGCTAGTGCGAAGGCCACAGAACTTTGCCTATCTACTTATCAATTAAAAACTTTGTACTGGTTGGTGCTAATCATTTGTCATCTCACCAAGGTTCCCATATTATTTTTGCAGGAGGTATGTCCTCCTGTGATTATTGTTGGTTTAAAAAATCCATTGGCTAGTATGTCAATTTACCTTCTATATACCCCGTAATTTTTTATGATCTAACAGATAACCATCAGCTAAGCAAGCATGGTCTGATTGCATTGTATTGTGATAAAAGGATATAAAAAATAAAACCACCAATACCCTATTTACAATATATTCAGCTTAAGTGTTAATATAGGCTTCTTTACTACCAAACACAAGATCTTTTAAAATCATATGGAAGGTTCACCTAATTTTGAGTGTTTATATTGCAGAGTTAGCTTTGAATGGCGTATGAATTATTGGAATTGGGCATATGAATACAATGAAATTTTATGTAATGAGGCTTTGAAGTGCATTGTGTACTCTTTATTTCACTATGGCCATGTTCTTAGTAGAATAGTTATTACCTGTTGCTCAAGGGCTGATGTTATTCTTTTCCTTTGGTAGTGTGAGTTTATGCACAACTACTATTATAATATTTCAGTCCATTGAGGACTTTTTTTTTTTTTCCAATGGTTTTGTAAGACCATTTAGATCATGCTTTATATAGCAGCTTGTTTTCTCAATTTCGAGAAAGCAAATGGGTTTGACAAATTAGAACTTACTATCTTTTATATATTTGCAGCACCTACATGATCAGTTAGAATGGAAGATCAGAACCTCACATGTAAGTGTACCGTCCTAAGATTGCCTATATCATTTATTATTTTTTGCTCCTAGAATTTTAGTCTTGTACCCTACACCTAGAGAGGGGAAACTTCGTGTAGAAATTATCAATTGCCAAAAAGAAAGGACTTGCGGTTGACAAATTAGGGTTGTTGATGATGAACCATCAATCTTATTTGTGGCTGTAGTCCTATAGATTTATCTATTTAGATGGTTAGAACAATGTTGTTAAGGTCTGTGCCTTAGTGTTTGACAACAAAAGTGCCTCAGACCCTTTTAGAAGAGGCACATTTGATCAGGCACACACAGTTGGTGCAAAAAAAGCATGCCTGATTGAAGTTCCCTTTATTTTCTTAAATTTTAAAATTTTCATTAATAGTACCTTTAATAATAAAAAAAAGGGACACTATTAAACTCTATACTTCATAATGTTTGACTATTCACTGCAAACATGGACATAAAGAAATTGTGCATATAAGCCAACAAATAGAAAAAGAAAATTTTGCATGTTTTGTATACGCATAAAAACGAAAATACATATTGCGCCTTACTTTATCCAGGCAAATACATTTTGATGCCTTGTGCCTAAAGCATATAATGGTTCTAACACCTAGAATCCACCTTGCGCGCTTGGCAACAGTCGGGTAGAATTCTAGTTGTAGCTGAATATATTACGTTATGCTTATGTTTTTTGATAACTCCAATAATCGCCTTAGCCAAGGACACCTATGAGTTAATCATAAGCTAGGAACAAGTGAGGTATATCCTTTTAAATCATTAAGGGCAATGTTTAAAAAATTGGACCAAAGGTCAAGCTACTGAGACTTTTGGGTCATCGGTCCGACTGATTGAATTGGATTATTTAATTAAAAGAATTTAAATATTAAATAAATAATTTTGATGCTAAATAAGTATAAAATATAGTAAATATTTAATTAAAATATACATTTAGCTAAATAATATGGTCTTTAATATAGATCTAAAGGGTTAAAGATTCAAATCTTATTACATAAAATAATTTTTTTTAAATATAATAAAATAAGCTTAAATCGGGTTTTTCACCTTTTTTCTCGTGTTTTTACTATTTCCCTAAATTCTTGGTTTTATAACATGTATCGAACCAAACTAGCCATCAATTCCTTGATCGGTCGATCCGGTCCGATTTTTTCAATAGTGATTAAGGGTGATGAATTCTTTCTATACCACTCATCTATCTGCGTATGCTTTATGTCATATCTAACATCACCCTACTGTAAGCATCCCATTTTAGAGCTTGTTCAAATGAAAACAAAGCATGACAACTCATATACAAGATGACTTGGTGTCACAAGTCAGAGGATTACTTGCACTACTAAGACATGCGTGTATTTTCTATAGGCACTTGAGTGAGAGTCTAAATGGAACTCTCATAATAGGTCATGTTTAGTGAACTTGTTTATCTTAACAAGAACCACATGTTTTGCCAAAATATATCTATAATTTCAACATATGAGATCAGTTGCATGCTTTATAAGCATAGAGGCTTAACATATGCTAGCTTTTGTGCATGGCCAATGCCTTATATTGACAATACTACAAGGAGAAACTCTTTTAGGAACATGACTTTGACGCATAAGGATTTCATAATTGTAACTCTTTACAATTTCTTTGCAATGCCTTATATGTTTCATGGGCATTATCTTCACAGGATTATACAATCGCGCTATTCAAGATAACTTATGGATGAAAAATACCTTTATTGTAATTAAACAATTATAATATGCACTACATGAAATAACAAGTAGTGTCTAAGCAAGAATAAATGTGATTGGCTTGCAGGGCTTACACTAACAAAAAGAGAAAAATGAAGAAACAGATTCTTTCTCTTTATTCATTCAAGTAGTACAATAAGTATACAAACACACAAAAGGTAAGGAATCAAACCGAATCAATTGAGGTCCAAAATCAAGTTAGTCAGCCCTATGATTAATTAAGTAAACATTTACTTATCATATTTATAACAATGCATAATGGATTTCCTCAAGTTTAAAGAAGATTTTGCTTGAAAGATGCATGGGGGGATCATGTTTTTCTGCTTGCAATAACATTTTTGTATTTGCTTAAGACTCTACAAAATCAAATAACAAGAAGAAGGAAATTTAAGTTTTGTTTGACAATAGGAAAGCTCTTTGTTTTATATATCAAACAAAAGTATGTAATGTCAAATTCTGCTGACCTCACTAGAGCTAAATTTGAGTTCACTTTAAAAAATAAATCCATTTTTTAATTCTACATGAAAGGTAAGTGTTATCTTGCGTAGAAAACCGAGCAGTTCGCAACCTTGAAATGACTTGAAAGGCACTTACAAGGATCTAGGTTTGAAGGATTCTTTTCCTTGTAACCAATGAAGCTTCAGGGTTGCTCTGCATGCTTGCACACACTTGCATGGATTGTTGATGTGGCTATGTAGAGATGTGTGTTTGTATGTAGGCATCAGCTTTTTAGCTGATTTTTTTTTTTTTTGGCACCAAGATTTTGCTTTTATGGGGCATTATGTCTTTAGACAACTTATAAGATCAAGGTTGTTTCTTTTTGCAGTGAGTTTAACGTTTATTCGGATTCTTATTGCTATCATTATTCTGGAGAACAGATACTCATTGATCTACGTGTATCACAGGATAGAATTAGAGATTTGACAGGAGTTCTGGGAACTCATGTTGGAGGCGAATCTCATGAAAAAGATAGGCCCAATTCTGGCATTTTGAAAAATCAAGATCCTTATAGATCCACGGTAATATTTGCATGTAATCTCTAGATTACCATATTTTTCTATTGCCGTTTTATTATATCAGCTTGCGTTCTCTTTGATTGTGTTCCTTTCCATTTTGTATTAAGTGGTCCTTTTATTTTTCTTTACTCTCTCAGGTTAGTCATGGCTTTTCTCCCAATAACCAGTATACAGATGAGCAACATCTTGTGCCACCTGAGGATATGCCGAGATACATGCATGATAATGATCACATTGCAAAAAATTTAATATTCAGTGATATGGGGCAACAACGATTGAGCAATGGCAATTCGAAAGAGTTTTTGTTCAGTTATGATAGGTTTGCATCATTAACCTGGTTTTCTTGTAGCTGTTATGCTTTTCTTGATCACATTATTAACTGGAATTTTGTGTTGACTCTTGAGATGTGATAAAACATTTCTGTATCCTTTTCTTTTTGGTGCAATTATACCATTATTGTTTTCTTGCTGCATGGTTTCTAAATTGCATGAAATATTATCCATTAATTTTCCCTATTATTAAAATTGGTTACATATGATAATTATGAGTAGCTTCTCTGCAAAAATCCGATTTCCTGTGATGAATGATGTAGATATGCTAGTTGAGGGATTAAATCATCTAGGAATTTATTCATCCTGTAGTGCACATATATTCCCTTGTTATATATATATATATATATATATATTTTTGATATGTCTGATTTAAGCAAATAACTGTGGTGAGTTAAATTGAATATTTTTTGAGCTGCATTTTTATGTATATGACCCTACCTCCTTTATGTTTTTTTCATCAATATGCTCTGATATAAACATTATTGATGTTGCTGTACTAAATCAATCTTGAAATTTGGTTGCAATAGCAAATATATCTCGCATGTCAATTTTTCTTCCTTATTCAAAGGCATACCTTTCTTTATCATGATTTCCTTTTATTTATTCTCAGAGGAAGTTGGCATGTATAATGCAGTGTGATTTGTTCATTTAGTGCCAAGACATTGTTTTCATTCGATAATAATTAGAATTAGTTCTAGTATAGCTTTACTTTGTACTTACCTGTTAATCATATTCTTACAGAGGTGGTGCTGGCCCTAATCCTGATAGTGCGTTTTATAAAGGTTTTGTAAGAATGGGAGCTGAGGATATGACCGACGATGTCTTGTATCAGCAAGACGAGATGGCCTCCCATGATTCTGAAGGTGATTGATATTTGATCTGTGGAAAATTATTATCTTCAATAGCATCTAACATAACTTATTCGAATTCAGAAAGGCCTGGAATTGAGGGGTTTCAGATAATTGGTGTTGCTACACCAGGAGAAAGGCTTCTAGGATGTGGATTTCCTGTACGAGGAACTACACTTTGTATGTTTCAGGTGAAATTTCTTGGATTTTATTCACATAAAACTTGTCATTTGTGAAGTTTTCCTTTTATACACAAGGGTTAATCTTTCTTATGTTAACAATGTTGTTTGCACTACAGTGGGTACGTCATCTTCAGGACGGCACTAGGCAGTACATTGAGGGTAAGCATGAATAAATATACCTTCTTTTAATGTCCTTGATGTGGGTTTTTTGTTACCTTACTTTAGTGAAAAATTGTCTCCAGGTGCTACAAATCCAGAATATGTTGTCACAGCCGATGATGTTGATAAACTGATTGCTGTTGAGTGCATACCAATGGATGACCAAGGCCGTCAGGTACATACTTGTAACAGTATACATATGTATATATTATTCCAATCAGTTTGTAGCAGCAAAATGCCCATGCGTACTGTTTTTAATTGTATGTGGAATTCAATCAGGCAATTGTATGAGATAGAGTTTGATTTATATTTCTGAAAGTCACCAAAATCTGGTCTTGCATTGCATGTAGACTGATGAGGATTTGAGCAGTATACTGCGTATCATTTTGAACTTCTCCAGTATGATTGATGGCAGATAAAGTTTGTTAGCTGTGGTGACATTTTTGCATCCCTTTTGAATAAAGTCCCTTTCCACTGGAAACAGATTATTCCACACTTGATGCCTAACCTTCTCCTGCAACTAAAACTTTTAACAATTTTTAGTTGAGAAGAATATTGTCTCCCTGATTCTACTTTTGCCAAATTGTTTGCTGTTGTCAGGGGGAACTAGTGAAGCTTTTCGCTAATGATCACAACAAAATAAAATGTGGTAAGTCTGTGTGAGCCTGACTTGCTAGATCTCATGGTCCTTGAAATTTCCTTAACAAGAAGTAATACTTCATGTATTTCATTCCATTTCACTTTCCATTTTTATTTGGTTTAATTGATATGTTTCCATTGTTTGTCAAGCCTCAAGTCAACTGTTTAAATGATAAGGGATTTTATTCTGTTGCCTTGTGCTTGATTTTCTGTAACAAGTCTTTGCTACTTTGAAAATGCGGTTTATTTTGAAATTTATCTTTCCCTAATCCTTTTACAGAGTTTTTAACTTGTTATTGATGGCCCTTCTCTCTCTCTCTCTCTCTCTCTCTCTCTCTCTCTGCAAATATATGCATACATATTCCCTGTACAACATTACAGGTCTTCTCAATGATCAAGATTTCACTATTATATATCGGATATATTTATTTCAAGTCCCGCAATGCTATTACGTCTTAAATTTCCACTTTTTCTTCTTTTTTGTTGCTTAATAATTAACAGAATATTATTCAACTTCTGCAAAAATATTACTTCGCTTCATTTTCTAAATTAGTAATGAAAGATTCTGTTACAATTCCTATATGCTCATTAAAAGAATGTTTTGTTTGAACAGCTGTGAGTATTGTGTATGCAGATATATGATGAATTTTACGTTACACGTTCTTTTGTCTTATTTGGCATCTTTTTATTATTTCATAGATTTCTGATCAGCTTCTTTGCAGACCCGGACATGCAAAATGAGATCGACACGTACATTTCCAGTGGCCAAGCAATATTTAGTGTTCTGTTGCTGGTAGGTTTAACAATCGCTCTTCCAAAGTTATCTAGAATTTATTCCCCTTTTGGATTTCCTTTTTACTTATTTATTTATTTTATAACTATGCGTAATATTATCTGTTTTCCAAGAAAAATGATGCTGGTTGAATTCAAATAAATGGTTGACAACTGTATTAGCAGGAGAATTTCGTTTATTTATCAACCAATTCTTATAGTTTATCAGTTTTGCTGCTTCTGTCAATCTTAGAGAAGAATAGTGTTGTCGTTTCATACTTTACATTTATGGAAAATCGAGGTTTATTGCAATTATGAAACTCTTCCCAAATTGACTGGGATGGGAAGCAATATCATCAGAGTTCATTGAGTCTCCTACTCGTCCCCTTCTATATCTCAAATGATTCATGAGTTGCACTGTTCTGAAACCACTCCTCCTAGCAGCAGAAGCACCGAGTTGGAGAAAATTGTTTTTGGGGAAGCCTTATACACGCTTTTAGGATAAGGAAAAGATGAGACTTACCATGGAAGATTCAAGAAAATGATGGTCAATGCTGACTCCTGATGTACTTTTAATACTTAAATGATTGAGAGAAAAAGGTTAACAAATAGAAGCTTGAAGTGTGATGAGAAGTATGATTCATTTCTCGTCTCTTGACTATAGTTATATTTGATACAAAGGGTTCTATGTTGTTTTAGCTTATGAGTCGATTCTCTTTCCTTGGGGGGTGTGGGTGAGTGGACTGGTTAGGGTGAATGGTGGTCTTCTTCAAACAGTTAGGTACAGATGAACCATGTTGATAAATGTCTTGATAATTTTGGAAATAATTTGACCAAGCAATTTAAAGAAATGTTTGTTTACTCATTTTTTGCTCCTATATTTATGTGTTTATATGTGGAGCAGAATAGTCAAAGATTAAGAGAACTGATATTGTTCTGATATATATTTTCCCTGACTTTTTCAACAGATGGATTCTTCAGATAATTGGGAGCCAGCAAAATTGACTTTGAGACGGTCAAGTTACCAAATTAAGATCAACAGCACAGAAGCTGTGGAAATTGCTGAGAAATATTCAAAAGATTTATCAGTATGCTTTTCAAATTCTTCTTCATTTTCTTCAAAAACTAAAGGATTTGTGTGGAAGTTTTTTATGTTATTTTATTTTATTCCCAAATAGTCAGCGAGTAAGGTTTGCTGACTTGAGTAGAATTCATACTATCCGGTTTGCCTGAATTGACTATATACCAACTCATGTAGGTCTATTCCTCTGTCCATGGTCTATATGCTGTAAGTTATCATTGTATCGGCTCTAAATCTATTTCAGGAGGATATACAAAAATTCTATTGTTAATGAATGTTCCACACCTAATGATTTCTTCTTGCCAACGTCATGACCATTGACATCCTCTGTGGTAGAGGCTACTGTGAAATCAATGCTTCTCAGAAAGAATTAGTAAAAAAATTGTTAGTTTGAACTGTATCCTGTATGACAATGCATAATTAAAGAGAACATGGGACTTTCAACTTTTCAGCCATAAAGGCCAAATAAGAAATTAAGAAGATTTCCATACGTTCTTTTCATGGTGAATGATAAAATTGGGAAGGGATTCTTATAATTTGCTTAATTGAAGTGTATCGTATTAGTATATGCTGCTTTTGGAATACATATAGTGGGCGTGCCATGCTATCATTGCAGTTTATGTAAAAATGAGTTATGAAATCTGTGCCAGTATGGTCGACTCATTAACATGAGAGTAATTGTATTTTTAACTTGGTGATGTTGCAGATCAAAGTACCTAGTGGGTTCTCAACACAATTTGTTTTAACATGTTCCGATGGGTCTTCACGTCCCTTTAAGACGTATAATGTTCGGTAATACATTGATTTAATGATCAATATTTTTTTTTTTTTAAATTAACATTGTAGGTATTTATAGTTCCTATCTAATTGTTGTTACATTTTGCCTATCATTAAGCATGTCCATGAGACTAATATCAACTTTTCTTTATATACATGCCTGTTTGTGCTAATATATTTTGTGCAAAAGAAACATTAATGTAAATATAATTTGATTTATATGTGATAGAAACTGTATATTTTCAACTTAGGAGCTCTGGCTTCCTATATATATATATATATAAGCAGGGAAATGGGGAATAGAGATAAGGAAAGGCAATAGGGGGAGAGTTGGAGGGGGGTTGGCTGATGGAGTTAGATTTATTGATTATCAGAAGTTTGTAGATAAGCCCATCAATTTTAAATGATGATATAATTTATCTTTTGTTAGGTAGTATACTTGTGCTTTTTATTATAAACTCAGTGTGCAAATTTGGGTGTGTGATGCAATTATTATTATTTTTTTTTTACAATTTTATATTCGTGTAAATTATGTAGCAAAAGATAGAAAAATAATAACTAGACCGACATTTTGTTTAACCATAATACTTTCTAATGCAATGCTATTCATGTTCTAACAGAATGCGGGATACTCTTGTTTTGACTATGAGAATGTTCCAGAGCAAGGTACCTTCTCATCAAAATTTGCTTAAAAGCATTTGAAGTACATGCATAAGGTTTTTGTTGTAGTGGTGATGCCGGTGGTTGTTTCTAGGGAGAACCCATACTGTATACTTTTGAACAATTGACATCTCTTATCTATCTTTGTCAACAATTTCTAGTTCTGTTACAAGGATGTCAATAACTATCTTATACATGATTATGATATCACATAGAAAACTTCGCTGCTAGGTTAAGAAAGTGAAAATTTGAATCGGTGGAGATATATATTATGAAGATGCCCAAATCTGTGGTTATTGATTATCATAGTTTAACTACACCCTCAAAGGTGGAATTCTCATTCTAGTTTTAAATGCAATCTTTTGCCATCTTTTGATTTTCGCTTTAGAAACAAGAGGAGAAAATGAATCTATGATCCTGTGCATGCATACCCCGACAAAATCATTGTGTGATTAATAGAACCGTAAAGAGTGCGGATGTGATGGTGGATTAGAAGGTAAAGATCAGGTTAAAATTTTGAAGGACAGAAAAAAGTATGTCTGCTGCCATTCAGATTCAGTTATCTCGATGAATTGATGAAGCGAGAATTATATTTAGACATCCAAAGGGATAAAATAAAATATGATCATGCATTATTTATATGCCTGTTATATCTGTACTAGAACATAAAAAGGAAAATACTAATAGATTTGGATGCCAACATAACTATGAATGTATTTACTAACCATCCTCTTCTCTGCTGTACTTAAAATGAAGCATGTTGTTAGAAATTCTAACTTAGAATTTCAGGGGAAATAGTACTATTGTTACCTTAATTCCTAGTGTTATGCTTCTTTTTTTAAGCCATTTTTTATTTTTATTTTTATTTTTGGAGCAGGCCTTGGATGACAAGAGAAAAGGAAGAGCATAAGCACTACATAATTAAGTATAGCTTTAGCCTTATAGTGATTATTCTTTCTTTTTTTTTTCCCTAAAAAGAGATTGAGAGGAAAATAAACATATCAGTGTTTGTAACTTAGTCTAAAATAATAATGAAAGAATATGTCTATAACCTCGTTCCTAAGTTGTATTTCAGATTTCATTGTTTAGTCCACAACTAGGAAGTGCATCAGTCATATTATTAGATCAACAAGTTGTCAAGCTATTTTGGCCATGGGGCAAAAAGCCCAACGTGGAACCGGAAGATGGTCTAAAATGGATTAACCGAAGCAGCTGCCGTTGGAAACCACTTGCCTGGATTCCTCAATTTGTAAGTCTTTACTAAACCATCTTAATTATATGTCTATTGGAAGCCTAATGCTGAGGGTCCACCCAAAAAGGGTTTGGGAGTACTTCGGCTTTGTTTTTGCTTGACTCTGTTAAGTAGTAGCATCTAAATTCAACGTCTCTTGAAGATTTTGATTTGAAACATTTGGGAATGATACTTATGAGATATTTTAAGCGAAAGTTGAGTTTGCAACCAAATATTTGTGTGTGGTTTAAACCTCAGTTACTGGATTAAGTTCCTTTTTTTCTTTTTTCTCTCTTTTTTTTTCCCCCCATAGAAGGCTATAACTTTCTGATATTGGACAGATTTAGTTGTGCTGGTAAATTTTCATTCTATTCTGAATACTAGGACTTGAGTGTGTATTCTTTAAGGTACTTTCTCTTTGAGGAAAAAAAAAAAAAGAATCTGCTTGAAAAAGATAATACCGAATAATTTATACTGTATATATATATATATATATATGTTTATGGTGCTAAAGATATAAGTTTAAGAACATTAACAAAAAACACTTTTTTTCTCTAATTAATTGTGTTCTTACTTTGGTTTGCATGCAAGAAAGGAATTTATCCTGTTTTTGTGTTGGTTTAAGGGAAATTAATCTTGGTTGAACGGCATTACCAGCTTTGTTTTGAACTAATCAATGAGATGAATATATATATATATATGTATATATATTTTATCTTAAAAAAGTAGACATGGGATTAGCCTTTGTCCTTTGAGATGTTTGGTGTGTCCTTATTATCTGTCGCATTTTAATCTTAATAAAATCAAACTTTTTAATTTTTTTTTACAGGAAAATGAATCAATGATTCAAAGATATCTTAAAATTTTTCCTATCCTTATCCTCCATCCAAATATGTGTCCTGTGTGAAAAATGTGAATTAGTATGACTTTGTATTAATTTTGTTTGATATTGTTGATTGACTTTTTTTTCTTCATATGTATATATATATATATATCTATATATATATATATCATAGATGTGATAATGTACTACAGTATTTTCAGTAAGATCGATTTAGCTTCTAGAGTTTAGACACAGTATAATTGTATTATGTTCCCAAATAATTACAAATTTCTGTCTGTTTATGTGGTTCTTGAAGAATTCGTTGATAAAATATAAAATATTTTAATTAGATATGGTAATTTTGAAAATAATATAAATATGATACGAAAAAAAAATTAAAACATATCATGATACAAGAAAAATAACGTAAATGTAATATGAATATACGAATATGTTAAAATTTATATAATATAAATAATTAAGATATCAAAATTTATGTAAATATATAATACATTAAATATGAGTAAAATATAAAAAATAATAATAACATTAAAGCAAATACACATATTATTAGTTTAATCTTCGTAATCGGAATTCTTCAAATATGGTTTAAAAGAATATATGTATAAGTACAACAATATTCCAGGAAGAATTTGTCTAGATTAATTTGCATTAGACTGAATTTTCTTGGAGAAGTGGTTAATTAGCTTTACAATATTCACATTTTTTTATCTCAAAAATTAATAATTTCAAAAAATATTTTCTCTATTTTTTTTTTTTAAAATCTCAAAATGTAATTTAAGCGAAAGGTTTTGCTTTTGCTCGCAGATTACCTTCCTATGTATGGGTTAAACATTGCGCATTAGATTGCATCCAATGACAGATTTTCTCTTAAAGAAAGTTTAGTTCCTTTTTTTATTTCAAATTATTTTTATGCCTGGGAGAGAGTATAATGACTCGGACTAAAATCTTTATACACATGTCACCTTCACACTTATAGTTTAAAATTTTATTTTTTATATTTTAATATATTCATCCGTGTCATTTACGTCGGTAAGATTTACTCATAACATGTAACGATTAAAGTCGTATTAAAAAATAAAAACGATGAAATGTAATGAAATGAAATTGAATCCAGATTTACAGTTACCTTTCAATTGTTTATTTTATTTGTAGATAAGTGTATATATATATATATATATATATAAGATGTATCTACTAACATTAGTTTAAAGTTTTTTTTATTTTTTTTAGTTTTATATTTTTTTAGTCATTAATTTACATTTATACAACAGTTAATTACAAAATTAATTTCTATTAAATTTTCGCTTCTTTTTAGTTTTATTTTAATCGTTAAATAAATATTAATCAATAAATAAAAAAATATAAAATTAAAATGTCTTATTAATGTAAGTTAATATTTCTTTAAGACACGTAAAATCTTGGGCGAACATAGTTCAACGATGATTGTTTGCTGAACAGTATTACGTTGGTCTAAGCATTTTGCTCATACAAGTAAACCGAATTGCAAAACGAGAAGATCGTTTTCCCCATCTACCCATAGGAAACTCTAGAAGGAAGTAGAAAACCATAAATGCCGTATTTGAGAATCAATAAAGACACCTCTAAAGCAGATGAAGTGAATATATCAATTAATTTAATTCAATTCAATTTTTCACAATTTTTTTTTGCAATATTATAATATAAGAATTAAGGTCCATGATAGCTTAGCGTGTAAATAGCAGTTTTATTTTATCTCATTGTCTCTCAATTGTTCTTTTCGGAAATGGATCGAAGGCGTGACACGATGAGAAAATATGAATTAATTTGCCATGATTTTTGTATATTTTAATGGTGGAAAATTTAACAAGTTATTATTAGCCACCTAATTCCTCAAACTTAATTTTTTGGCCATGTGGTGCATACAAGTATATATTCTCTTTTCTTACAATAACAAACAAAGAAAAGCAATTAAGCGATAAGTTTCTTAAAAATGTAGACAAAGTAATTCACACACATATATATATATATAGTTGCTATATACAATTGCGTACATCAAAATCGCAATAGCATTGCTGAAGTTCCGGCACTTTTCATTGCCACGACATATGCATATGTGTCTATAGATATAAAATTGAGTTATCCATTTGGTTTAAGTTGGATTAAGTTAAAGTTCAATTAAAATTTGATCGAGTTTGAAATTAGATTTTTTTAATCTAGATTAGTTCAAATTATTATTTAATCAATAAAAATAATTTTATTTAAATTTAGTTATTAAAAAATAATATATAATATATTTTTAAAATATTTTAATTTTTGAATAGTAAAATAGATTTTTTTGACCTAAAATAATCTAAGTTTAAACAGTAACGTTTTGCTATCCTAATTTGACCTGGCTCGGTATATAGTACTATACATATTTGCTAAATTTACTTGATTAATTTCTTTTACAACTTATGATTATGAGATTTAGAAGAGAAGGTTCCAATTTTTTATTTTGTCCCTTTTGATTTTTAAGGAGTAGTGGTCGTTATATGAACTTAATATAATTAATTTTTTCAGAAAAACATTTTATATTAACTTGCAAGTGAAGAAAATTCTTTTCCTTCTAATTTCTGCTTAAAGATGTGGCAGAGTGTTCTTCTATAGGGTGAGGAAAAACTATAAATTAGTTAAATGAGAGACTGTAAGGAATTGACGGAGAGAAAGAGCAAAGCAAATCTTGAAGAATACATGTAATGGCAAGGGGTGGTAGTGAAGGTGGTTATTGATTGAGATTGGTGAAAATTATGGTAAATATAGATACTGAAGAGAAAAGTCACAAAGAATTTTTAATAGCCAAAAGTTTTATCAAATTACCCAAAAGATCTCAAATAAAAATTTTGGACCTTTATTTATAATCTCATCAAGAAAGTTACCGAAAGTAATCACGAAGAGAGTGAGAAGTTATCGGAAGAATATTCCTTTGAAAGTGATATCTCAAGAATGGAGCAAATCTAGAAATCCTTCTGCCAACCTTTTAAGTTTAGCTTCACAGCCTTTACACAGTTATGCATCTTGCTAATTGTATTATAATCCATCTTTGTCACATACCACACAAACGATTAGACAGTGGAGGAGCTCTACTATGGGAGCATTCTTGTCAATAAGCGTTACTCCGAAGAAGCACTGTCGCTCGATATTATTGTTTTAGGGAGTAGAGCACTATTGTTAGGGAGCGATATTGCCTAGGAGTATTGCTGGAGCTTTGCCAACTACCGGAGAGCATTATTACCAAAGAACGCTGTTGTAGGAAGCATTGCTATCAAGGAGCGTTTTTGCCGGAAAGCACTGCTGTCAGAGAGCATTGTTGCCAGAAAACGCTGTTGCTAGAAATGCTACTGCCAGAGAGTGCAACATCTTACTGCTAGGGAATGTTGCTACCGAAGAATTCTATCAATTAGTGGGCAATTAAGGGTGAGCATTAATCGTTTGAACTGGTTTAACTAATTAAACCAATCAAATTTAGTTTATTTAATTTTTAAAATTAATCAATTTTAAAAAGTCAATTTATTCGATTAATCGATCGATTTTTAAAATTGATAATCAAATAAACCGAATAAATCAACTTTTTTT
>JBBYHO010000003.1:18466965-18492448 GCA_038382025.1 Adansonia gregorii | reverse complement strand
AAAAATTAATTAAAATGAAGATTAATCTTAAAAATATCGATTAAATCATTTTATAATTGGCAATATAGCTTAATTCTGAAATCCATAAGTCAGGTCTCTCGTACGGTCTTAGGGACAACTTTTGTAGTACTTTGTAGATTTATAGATAAATCATTTCTAATTCATCTTTCTTGTGCTGTCAATCAAAACGGGTGAATAAAATTCAAAGAAGTGATATTTTTCCGGAACAGAGATTCCCAATCTTCCGTGGTATGTATCTTTGACTTGTCCCGGCGGAAAGATTTTCCCATGGCTGAGAGAAGCACACGTCGACCTTTCCTACTTGAAACTGTTTCTAAAATGTTGTGTTGACGACAAATGGCTTTCGCGACGAATCTAAACAAAGAATCACAAGAAAAAAGATAGAACGGCAACAGAACACGTTGATCCCACATTCCCTCTCCACACAATCTCTTTGTAGCCAATCAAAACACGCTCTCTCAGATTTCCTGCTTTGATTTTGACCGCTCTAATATCTTCTTTGGTCTGCCCTCTCTGCTTCTCTGTATTTTTGCAGTTCATTCAAAAGAAAACAAAAGGATACCCCCCCCCCCCCAAAGGGAAAAAAAGGTTCCATTTTTCTTATCATTCTTCACCTCAAATCCATTTTGAGGCTCAAATTGAAACACCCATTTTTTCTAGCTCAAAGACAAAGCCCAAAAAAAAAAAATCTTAAGAGTGTTTATTTATATATTTATATTTGAAGATTCTATGAAGAATCATTCTTGGGGGAGGTTTAACAGAGAAGAAAAAGAAATGGAAGCTGGATTTTTGGCATTATGATGTGGGTTTTTTTTTTTCTTGGAAAATAAATTGATTTCTTACAAGTGAAATGGAAAAAGCTTCCTGCTTGTTTTGTGGAAGCATTCCTTCAACAACAGAAACAAGAGCTTTGGCTTTGAATGTTCAAAAGAGTAGCTTTTTGAGTACTTTGCCGCTCTCTTTTTCTTCATCTTCTTCTCCTTTCAAATCTATTTGTTTATTTGTTGGCCATAAATACAATTACCCTTCAACAAAATTTCAGTCCAAGCACCTTGTTTGCAACGTTAGCAGAGAAAGCAGCAGCAGTCAAAGTAGCAGCAAGTTTATTAATACTACGAAGAAGAAGCCTAGAAACAAAAGCTATGTTGGCATCAAGCCCAAAATTAGCAAAAATGATAGTAAGCCTATTTCTGAGCCTAGTACTTGTCTGAGTAGGACAAAGATACTAGTGGAAGAACTGGGGTTGTTAAAGAAACAGAATGAACAGAAGGTTAAAAAGACTAAGGCCATAAATGTTGGAACTTTGTATCAAAATGGGGATCCTTTGGGTAGAAGAGATCTTGGGAAGAGGGTAGTTAGGTGGATTAGTGAAGCTATGAAGGCAATGGCTTCAGATTTTGTGTCGGCAGAGTTAGAAGGGGAATTTTTGGAGCTGAGACAGAGAATGGGGCCTGGATTGACTTTTGTAATCCAGGCACAGCCTTATCTCAATGCCATTCCCATACCTCTTGGTCTTGAAGCAATTTGTTTGAAAGCTTGTACACATTATCCAACTTTGTTTGATCATTTCCAGAGGGAATTGAGGAATGTTCTTCAGGAGTTGCAGCAAAAGTCTGTGGTTGAAGATTGGAGGGAGACCGAGTCTTGGAAGCTGCTTAAGGAACTTGCAAATTCAAGTTAGTTTTCTTTCTTTATGGCTGGAACTATTTTGTTGTCCAACTTTATTTCTAGCTTCTAGGTTCAATCTAGCATAAATGACCTGTTTTAACATAGTGCTTGGAATATGCTAATTAATGAATTCAGTAGTTTGGTAAAAAACTGAGTTTGATCTGGGAACGACGCATTTGCAGCTCAGCATAGGGCGATTGCTCGGAAGGTTACACAACCAAAGCCTTTTCAAGGTGTTTTGGGGATGGAGTTGGAGAGGGTCAAGGGCATGCAGGGCAGGATTGATGAGTTCACAAAGCGTATGTCTGAGCTGCTCCGGATAGAGAGGGATGCCGAATTGGAGTTCACTCAGGAGGAGTTGAATGCTGTTCCTACACCTGATGAGGGTTCAGATTCATCAAAGCCTATTGAGTTCTTGGTTAGCCATGGCCAGGCTCAGCAAGAACTTTGCGACACCATTTGCAATTTGAATGCTGTTAGCACATCAACAGGTTATCTACTAATTTGTCTTGGTTACCAATAGTTTTTCCTTTCATATGAGGTTGATAAGCCCTGTGTTTGTACCCTCATTGGGTCATTTAATGCAGTTTAGAAGTTTGTAGCAAAAATAGTGGTTTAGTTTGCTAATGCCTTTAGAATTGTGATATGAACAGGATTAGGTGGAATGCATCTGGTGTTATTTAGGGTTGAAGGAAATCATCGACTGCCACCTACTACCCTGTCTCCTGGAGATATGGTTTGTGTGAGGATTTGTGACAGCAGGGGAGCAGGTTCAACTTCTTGCATGCAGGGATTTGTTGACAACCTTGGGGATGATGGTTGTAGCATCAGTGTTGCCCTTGAGTCTCGTCATGGTGACCCCACTTTCTCTAAGCTCTTTGGAAAAAGTGTGCGCATTGATCGTATTCAAGGATTGGCTGATGCACTCACATATGAGGTATTTGATAAATGCATTTTATTTTGCCATTCTTTAACCCTACATTTCTTGGATGGTGAATGTGTTAGTTTTACAACTGTTGATATATTTCTTAACTCCTAGTTGTATTGCCAAATCCGCTTGACCAGTATAAGTTCATTCCTAGCTTTATTGGCTATAGCTTTGAATTTGTATGGTGACATTGATGCTTTCTTTATATGGTTCTGAAATGCCATGAAAGAAAAGGAATTTTATAAAAATGCAAGGAAATAGAAGTTCCTTTCATAATATTTACACAAAGCCCTATTGCCAAGGCTCCATGGTTTTCGTAGTCTCACTAACCTTCTTTGGAAATTCCATGTACATTATAAGTTTGGTTCCGCCTATAATACTTTTGAGATGCTTTGTGGATTACATATTATTCTTATGTCACGTTCCATAATCTTTTGTTATGTTCATAATGCTTGGAGCATAAATTGTGTAATTCTATGATCTGTTCTTTTCAGTCACGACTGAATGAAATAACATGTTTTCTTGTTTTATCTCTTTATTTATTCCTTTTGTTTTCTCTGATTTCAATTCTTCGTAATGTCTCAATCTTTGTCCTCTTCCTTTGGTGCTTCTGGAATACTGCCTGGAGGCACCAAAAATTTTCCAGAAAAGTTTGTGGCTGTTCTATAAGGACCACTGAATTGAAGCTATCCTTTCTCATTTGACTAGGGAGTCTTGGTGATTTTTAGGTGGATCTCCCAAAGAACCATCATATCGACAGAGTGAATTGGAAACCTCTCCTTTCTGGAGTACAAGGGAGTATCAAAAGCTAGAAAACCTTAATGTCTAGTGGAAAATAATTAGTATATTTAGGTGTAGACTTAACACATAGTAAGCATGTGATGTAGATTTCCCCATCTCTACAACAAAATGGTGGCACAATGTAAACTTTGGTAATGACATATGAAGGCCTTGAGCAGAATCTCAAAGACTCTCCCCTCCTTCTCTCTCTCAAGACATGCAAATTGTAAACGTGAATTGAAAAATATACTGGTTTTACAATAATGAAAATAGGATATCTTCAACACTTTATTGACCCAAGAAAATTTCTTTGGATTTTTTGGGCTTTTTCTGGTAAGATGGTAGATGTTACAAGGTGCAGTTCTAGACTTGGCTGTACATGTTTTTTACATCGATTAGATTGATGTTAGTATGAGGTTGCATGTGGTGAATGATTCACTCTGTAGCATGCTATAAGGAATTAGCTAATGGAAGAAGACATCTTACCTTTAGACGAAGTTGCCTGAATTGCCCATTACTACTAATTCCAGTCAAATATTTCAGCTATTTTCTGAAAGTTTTCTTCTTGGCCCTGCTTCAATATATTCACTTTCCATTTTTTTCTGTTTGAATAATGCTTACTGTGCCATTAACTGCCCTCTTATGTTTTTTTAGCGCAATTGTGAAGCCTTGATGCTGCTCCAGAAAAATGGCTTGCATAAGAAAAATCCTTCAATTGCTGTTGTTGCCACGGTGTTTGGAGATAAGCAAGATGTGGCATGGCTGGAGGAGAATGATTTGGCAGACTGGAGTCAAGCAGAGGTGGGTGGATTGTTACAGCCCAGAACATTTGATGATTCGCAGCTAAAAGCAATTGCCTTGGGCTTAAACAAGAAGCGACCTGTGTCGGTTATCCAAGGACCTCCCGGTACAGGGAAGACAGGCATCCTTAAGGAAGTCATAGCACTTGCTGCGCAGCAAGGTGAAAGGGTGCTTGTAACAGCACCTACTAATGCAGCTGTTGACAATATGGTCGAGAAACTTTCTGTTACAGAGTTGCACATAGTGCGGGTTGGAAATCCAGCACGTATTTCTTCAGCTGTAGCATCAAAGTCTTTGGTTGAGATTGTGAATTCTAAGCTTGCAGATTACCGAGCTGAGTTCGAAAGGAAAAAGTCCGATCTAAGAAAAGATCTTCGACATTGCTTAAAGGATGATTCGTTAGCTGCTGGAATACGCCAGCTTTTAAAGCAGCTTGGTAAGACACTGAAGAAGAAGGAGAAGGAGACAGTGAGGGAAGTACTATCAAGTGCGCAAGTGGTGCTTTCTACGAACACTGGAGCAGCTGATCCACTTATTCGAAGATTAGGCACTTTTGACCTCGTTGTTATAGATGAAGCTGGGCAGGCAATTGAACCCTCTTGTTGGATCCCGATATTGCAGGGAAAACGTTGTATACTTGTAGGTGATCAGTGCCAACTCGCTCCAGTAATTTTGTCTAGAAAAGCGTTAGAAGGTGGCCTTGGAGTATCCTTACTGGAGAGAGCTGCAACTTTGCATGAAGGGGTCCTTGCTACCATGTTAACAACTCAGTACCGAATGAATGATGCAATAGCCAGTTGGGCTTCAAAGGAGATGTATGATGGAGAACTGAAATCCTCTCCCTCTGTTGCATCTCATCTTCTTGTTGATTCTCCATTTGTCAAGGTATGAGACCCATTAATGTTTATTCATTCTAAAAAATGGAGCATAGATCTGTCTCGTTGTTGAATGCGATTTAGATTTTTTTTCAATGTTTTCGAGTTTCTTCCCATCTGCATTAATATTTAGTCTTTTGGTTCACTAAAACTCTCTTCTTGTTGATTTGCCATTTGTCAAGGTATGAGACCCATTAATGTTTATTCATTCTATAAAATGGAGCATAGATCTGTCTCATTGTTGAATGCGATTTAGATTTTTTTTTTTTCAATGTTTTCGAGTTTCGTCCCATCTGCTTGAACATTTAGTCTTTTGTTTCAGTAAAACTCTATGTTGCACTCATTTGGTAAATCCTCATATATTAGGTAATAGCTACTGGAAATGCTAAAGGACAAAAACTCGTTAAACAAATTATAGGTTAATATTTAGCACAATCTTTTATTTAATTGATGTTTCAAGTTTACGATCTGAACTTCTCTTTTCCTTACCCTGTTTTTTTTTTTTTTTTATAATTTGGATTTGTATTCTCTTCTCTTCTTTTTTCTTTTCCCCTTGTTCATCTTATGACTTTCGTTCATATATGGGTTTTTTTTTTTTTAGCTTTCCGTTGGTATGCTAGCTATATACTAGGTTTTCCTTTCTGATATCAAAGAGAAAAAAGGTTCAAGTTTATTTCTCGTGAGATGGTTCAGGTTGGGAAAGGAAAAAGGTTCAAGTTTTGATGATTTTGTTACATTATTGCAGCCCACATGGATAACACAATGCCCATTGTTGTTACTTGATACAAGAATGCCATATGGGAGTTTGTCGGTTGGCTGTGAAGAGCATTTAGATCTGGCAGGCACAGGATCGTTTTTCAATGAAGGTGAAGCAGATATTGTTGTCCAACATGTCTTTTATCTGATCTATGCCGGTAATTGCTCATATCTTTGTTCTACCTTATCTTATAGTGCTTTCTTGTATTCTCATGGGTATTTGAGGAAATAGTTTGTCTTAAAGTTTTTCAAGTCCTTGATAGTAAAAAAATGCTAAATTATATTGAATTTGAGAATGTTAAGCAACATGCATGAACACGATCAGTATTTCGTTGTCTGGGTGAATATTTTGTCCTTACCTTGATTGGGAGCTCATAACCTGCCACTCTCGTCAAGCAATGCTATCCATCTATCTATGCATATAGCGACTTATAGTCTTTTTAGAGTTTAGTCGTTTGTCATTATATGTCATACTGTTTATAGATGAATATTACGTGTTTTATTTGCTACAACAATAAAGGTCTCGAATAGATTTCTTTTCTCGGCTGGGGAGACTGTTCTTTGTCTCAATTTTGTTTGTGAGATGCATGATCAAGCAACGTCCTTTGACGTCTCCTTTTGGATGTCTCCCACATGCATTATATCGAAATGCATTTATAAACTCAATGCAAAATCAAGAATCATTTCTCTGTTGCGTGCCCTAAGTTTTCACTTTGTGCCAGGAGTCATAGACTGTATGTAGTTTCACATTCTCTTGGCTTTGAACCTCAGGGCTTGTGAGAGTAAGAGTACAGGTATAAGATGTAATGATTGCACTCTTTTTATAATTCAAATTTATGAAAGTAATAAAGACCATGGCCCCTTCCTATATCTTGTACCTGACATTCTCCATTGATTGTCTCCCATAGAGCTTCTTCTGAGAAGTGTTCTATCCCTGATTTTCACTTTGTACGAGTTTTAAAGCGATGTCTGTCATAACTTCTGCATAATAGTTACTTATCATCTGGTAAATCAACTTCTGCACCGAAGATAAATTGATGGTCTACTTCACTTCTTTTTGTCTGTTTTTCTTCTTTTCAAGTTATATCCTTGTTTGCTTTGTAGCGGTTAATAGGCCCTGATTTTTACGATCTTTCCTCACGCAACCAAGTTGAAAACAATTTTTGATTTTGATCTCTTATGCAGGTGTTAGCCCAACTGCTATCGCCGTCCAATCACCTTATGTTGCTCAGGTACAACTCCTAAGGGACAGACTTGATGAGTTTCCAGAGGCTGCTGGTGTTGAGGTTGCAACGATTGATAGCTTTCAGGGCCGTGAGGCTGATGCAGTAATTATATCAATGGTATCATTAAATCTTCTTTTTTTTTGGGCATAAATTACTATTTCTTTCTTTTCAATACCTGATAAAGTCATGTCTTCCACCCTAAAATTTGTATGTTTTTAGTCTTTGTTTTACAATATTTCCACTGATCTGCTAGAATTTGCTAGTAAAATGTTCGTTTCTCTTTAGGTTCCAAACATATTTATGATAAAAATATATCAACAAACTTTTAAAAAAATTCTTCATGCCTTTGTCAGGCACATGCCCATGCGTGGTGCTCATTTAAGTCTGGGTAACATAGGTTGCAGATGATGCATGTTAAAAGAGAGTGGCTAGGGCCTAGTTGCATCGGATCACATATCGGCACCTTATGGAAGATTGTTATCCATCTTCTGTTTATCTAATATAATTCAACATTTCTTTGTGTTAAAGCATTGGATAGTTATTAATTTGATACTTTGTTCTCAAAACACTGTTGATGGTTTACAAGGTATGAAGTTTCTTTATAACTCGTGTTTCAATCACGGAGCGAAGTCATTTATCGACAAAGATATTTTTCTAAACATGGCTGATGTAGAATACCTGCTTACTGTTCTTAGGTACGATCGAACACTTTAGGAGCTGTCGGATTCTTGGGAGATATCCGGCGAATGAACGTTGCCATAACAAGAGCACGTAAACACGTTGCGGTCGTGTGTGACAGCTCAACGATTTGCCACAACACTTTCCTGGCCAGGCTCCTGCGCCATATCCGCTATTTCGGGAGGGTGAAGCATGCAGAACCCGGAACTTTCGGAGGATCAGGACTCGGCATGGATCCAATGCTGCCATCCATTAGTTGAAGACATGACATGAACAGGTCCATTCAATTACCAAACTTTTTAAAACTTGTTTCGATCTGTAAAATAGATGCTTGGGATTCATTTCATTTGGGCATCCGCTTCCCCCCATTAATTTGTATATAGATGATTATTTTTGTGAGCAGAAAAAAAAAAAACTCTGCAACCTTTTGATTATTGTTGTATATAGAACTACACGTGTGATCATGAACCCTAATTTGTATACATTTCAAAACTGCCAATAAAATTTAATGAAAAAAACCCAAAAATTCACTGCTATTTTGGTTATACTTCAGTAAAATGTTTTATATTTTCCTTGGAATGATTATTGTAAAATTAAACTGCAACATAAGTTCCAACAGATAAAGTAACTGGCCAGACTTGAAAAAGGATGTAATAAATACCATTATATCTAATTAGTAAGAAAATTGTTATTTGTCCCATCACTTTCTACAGATTATTTGCCCCACATGTGAAAAATTAGATTAACTGTTCAAATCCGAGAGTTTCGTCCTAAATTTGAAAGGGATTTGGATAAAATGTTAAAATCATTATACTTATATTCAAGATTCGAATTTGATTCGGTTGATTAATTTTTTTTAATTTTATAATATATTTTATAAAAGATAAAAATTTAATATTATAATATAAGAATTAAAAAATACGTTAATTTATCGCTAATTAATTAATTTCAAAATAATAGATCCCATTATCATATGACAATCTAAAAATGTCTTGGTTCCAAAATAATGAAAATGCTAAGATTAATTTATATTTCATGATTTATATTTTTATAATGAAAAATATCGTATGCAAACATCATTACAAATTGTAATTTTTTTAATTAAAAATAATTTGTATTTTAAAATTAGCTATATGCAAAGAGTGTTTCCCTAATTTTTACGAAATCAATAAATGAGAAATAATAGATATTACTGCTAATTATATTTTATTGTAAATAAACTGGTTTAATTATTAATTTATTCCTTTCTCAATTAATATACTTTTTAAATAAAAAATTCTTTATACTAATTTATTATTACATATCATTTATAGTTTATTTAATTTAATATTATTTTACTTTTTAATAGATAATTAATAAAAGGTTCTTAGTCAGTAATTTCATCAATTTCACCTGTAATTAAATAATCTCCAAGTAGTTCAAATCTTGCTGCATACCTTTATTAATGTTGATATTGAGATCATTCTTATAAAGTTAAGGTACTTATGGATCGATTATTCATTTGATTTGATAAGTCATGTCATTTAGATTGAATCTTAGATATACTATTTTTTTTTAATTTGAGATAATTCAACTTGAATTATCGTTTAATAATAAAAAATATATTTTTATTTAAATTTAAGATGATCATTTTTATAATGTATCTCAAATGCATCTAGACAGCAAGTCATCAGCTTAATTATTTTATCAATGATCTTTTGTTGATAGTAATCTTGAAATAAATCATATGAGAAACAACAATATATATATATATATTCTAATTTCTACGTAATTTATTTAATTGGGAGGATTTAAATGAAAACTTTAAATATGAGAAATGAATTAAAAAAAAACTGTTTTTAAAGGAGATCTTGGTATAACATTTTTACGTTAATTTTGGTTCATTTTATTATTAATTATATAAATTTTCTAAAATGATTGATCGTTTTTAAGAAGAATCAATTTTATTTTTTAAAATGATGAATTCTTTTTTAATAGTATTAATCTTTTTACATAAAAATCTGAGTAAGTCTTAGCAATACTCGTGTATAATTGGGCTTGACCTAGATATAAAAGTTTGCTCATATTTCAAATTAAATTTAATACTTTATTTAGACCAACCTAGATCTGAATAAAATTCGATACACGAATAAGTTTAACAACATATATATATATATATATGTTTTTATCTTGAATTATATATGGAGAGAGATAAAAGGGGAGAAAAGGAGGAAAGGGGGAGAGTACAAACGAGGTAACAAACATAGATAAATGTGATTCCCCAAACAATAAAAAAGAGACTTTATCGTTCTTCTATTTTATATATATCTGACTGCCTGCAACCTTGCATTCCCCTTTCTTACTCATCAATTCTACAATTTGTCTCTTATTTTAATTCAACTCTCCCCATCTTTGTTTCTTATTCAATTTTTTTTAATAAACATCTTCTGCTTTTTCTATAAGCATCCGTTACACTTCCAAACTTTTTCTTTGACATTTTCCGACATATATCCTCTCAGATTACTTTGCTTTTCATACAAATAATGTGTAATTATAATTATACATATAATTTCCAATCTCTCCTTTGACTTCTCTCACAATTTCATTGTACAAAATCCCCCAAAAAAAAGCAAAAAAACCCCATAATTCGATAGTAGTTTTTGTTTTTGAATGGCTACCAGACAGATTAGTCTAACCATCTTTCTATTGTTTCTGTCACTTCTGCTTCTTCTTCTATTGCCTGTAAGCAATGGTGCTATTTACAGAATACATGATTTAAGACTCGGAAATAAGCAGAACTTTAATCACAAGATGATTGGTTTCAACGACGTTTCCATCAGTCTTCTCACGAAAGGTGTTCGCATTCCTCCTTCAGGTCCATCAAAGAGACACAACGACCACACTGATGGCGACGGCTCCGGTGGTTCAGCTTCGGCCAAAGATGGTTTAAGAGTCTAGCCCACTATTGCCCCATATGATCATCGGAAAAACATGGTCACAAAATCAACAAGTTGATAATTATAAGGTGGAGTTTGTTTCAGAGTTTTCTTGTCAACTAGGTAAGTTATCTTCATGGTCTTGGGGGCATGTTTTTGTTTTTCCTTGGTTAATTTTATGAATTGAGAGATTGTAAACTTGCAATTTTGATATTTGTTAAAAGCAATTTTAAGGATTTGTTTTGTTTTCTTTGTTATCATTTTTATTTAGTAATTATATGATGTCATCATGCATTAAATTAAAAGTCTATCATTTTCTGTATGATATATGAATGTAAAAATTAAGCAACAATAATTGATAACTGCAATGGCTGTGAGATCCATGTAGATTCATGATGATGGATTACCAAACGAGTAGATAGTGGGTTAGTATTTCTGTATTTGTTACTAATAAGCTAAAATATTAAAAAAGAAATTCCAGATTTTATATGAGTGTGATTAATCATTGTTTATTGGCATTAGTTAAAGATTTTTTTAATTATCGTTTTAGAAAATTTTTAGCATTTAATATATTATTTTTATTGAATTAAATGAAAAAATAATGTCGTAAATGCACATTTTTTATATCACCTTAAGCATTGGTTAACATTTTTCTTGTTTATATATATTTTTATATTTTTAGTATACCTAAATAAGTTCTTATTTCGAATGGAATATTGATTTTTGTTAATGACTTATTTTGAGTAGAAATTAAAGATTAATACAAACTAAAAGATTAATGATTTATTGAATGCAAATTAGAAAGTAATAGTTTATTTGCATGTAATAAAATTAAAGGACAAAAGCTTACACAAATAAAAAGTAAAGCTTAAGAACTTTTTATTTTCTTTTAACCTTATTAATAATAACTAAACATTTAGCTCGATGGTAAGTGTCTATATAGACACATACACACACACACACACACACACATATTCTTAAAGAATTGAATATAACATGTAACATCCTTCCTCTCTTACCTATTAAAGTGTGCTAAAATCACGTAAATGTAGTAAATTCATAGTTACTTTGACGTGAATCCTTCCATTTGCTAGGAAGGGTCTATATTCTTAATTCAAGTTTCGTTTGTACCGTGAAAATTAGTTTTTTTTAAAATAATTTTTTTTTTATAAAATAAAATAATTTTTTTTTTTGTGTGGATAATCTTTTTACGTTGTTTAGCTATTTTTCCAGAAAATCTGGCACTAATATAATACACAGAGATTGATCCCTTTGCTTCACCTCTCATACGTAAACAATTGATCCCTACGTATAGCCACCAATCTTTCTTGTTTGTTGTCTTTCGATTTCCATAAGGGTGGATTCATATACTTCAAAGATCCATCATTTTTACTTTGCTTTAGTTTTCATATATATATATATACATATATATATATATATATTTCCTTTTTAGAAGGGTAAGGCAATTTTCAAAGAATGGTTTAATATTTTGCTGATTCGAAACCAATTTTTTTATTGACTTTTCTTTCTATAATTTTTTGCAAAACAAACACCGAAATTTTTTTTCAAAATTGTTGAATAAAAAGGAACCTCAAAAATATTTTTTTTTTTATATATAGAAGACTTATTTAATTAGAACTAGACTTAAAGCAACCTAATTTCAACTATACTCAATGAATGAAATAAATAATTCCTAGTAGAGAAACAGCACTATCATGACTAAATGCTCAAGAAAAGTTAGACCAAAAACAGTGCAATCACATATAAATATGGGTGAAAGTAATCTTAGGGAGTGAAGAAAGCACTACAAAGTTACGTTTTGTACAAGCGATAGGTTCCTTTTTTTCCTAGGGTTTGCTTTCCGGGTGGGGCAAAATGTGACTATCACGTTTTATTTATTTATTTATTTATTATTATTAAATGTAATTTATGGTCAAAATTTTAAAATATTATAGTTGTTATTACTTTATTGACATGTTTCATGGATGCAAAACATTCTTCACCCTTCATATTTTTTTGTTATTTTATATATGTTCAATTCATTTTAATTTCTTAATGCTTGATTTATGACTTTATTTTAAAATAAATATAGGCAACTAGTTACGTTTCCTTAAACTCGAAATTTAATTCGATCGATTCACATATTTACTTAGTCTCTCCAATGTGAAAAAGGGTATTTTGGCTTGAAAGCATAAAAACTCGTCCATAAATTTATTTTCCTTTCAAACAATTCCTCCGAACCAAACAGAAATAATGAAGTCCCTTCAAATTTTATATGAAAGTTTTGCTCTCCTGTCCATTCCATTTTCCTTTCCACCAAATGCTAACATAAAAATAATAACAATAATAAGACTTTCATCCTCCTCAAATCATTGTTCGTATAAGCATGCAGCTCTGACCTTACAAGCGACGCCAAAATTTCTAGCTGCATCAGATGGTTCAAAGTTACAAATTTAATGAAGCTTTACCAGAAACAACGTGGGCAATCAGAAGCAACATCATGGCAGCCTTTGCGCCTCTAAAAGCCAAAAGGGTAAATAAATGGCAGATTAAATAAAATAAGATATTATACTAACAGCCAACTCAACTTTAAAGAAATACCCAATGGTTGTGACTAGCAATAAATTCCATCCTTTTCATGGTGGGAAAAAAGGGGAAGCGGAAGACCAGTAATTAATTGGCTTTCCCTTTTTTAGTGTATGCAGTTATAAATTCTACCTAAAGATTTGACTCTTGAGGTAATGGAATACTATGGAGAGGAAGAAAACAAATAGCTACTAGCCAAACAGATTGAGGATTCTTGAAAAGACAGGAAATTCAGAAGAACTATTGAAAGGAAGTTTGGGTTTTAGTCAGTTTGAAAATATTGGCAATGCCTTTTTATCACTTCTGACTTGCTGATTCACCGAGGGTTCGAGTCGTCATCTGGTCGACTGCATGCACCACGTTTTGTAGCTCCTCCCATATGGCTTTGTAAACCATCCTCTGCCTGTTCACTGCCGATTGTCCTTCGAATGCTGAAGAGACAACGTCGATGCTGCAAAAATAAGGAAGATAAATTAAGTCCAGAAATCCTGCAACCTAATGAAGCAAAGCACATTATAAGCACCAAAACTATGTAAATTGCACTTTTCATGTATGAAATTTCCACTAAGAAAATGCAAGTCTCGTTGATCATAATTTGAAACTCAAGAAAAGAGGTCATTCAAGCATATGTGCAACCAATGAGAGTTGATGAACTAAGCCGTTCAACTTCTAAGCAAAAATAAAACTTCTATCCGAATAAGGCGAACAGTTTAGGCGGTGGTTAAGACTTTCGCTACTGCCAAGTAGGTATTAACAGCATTAATGAACTTACCATTATTGTTCTACATCATAATTCTCAGAGATATGCCATTTCAGATATAATCAGATAGATGGAGTCCAACAAATTAATCTTTATAGCACTAGTCTATTAAGGAAAGACCCTACTTCATCTCCACCCTTAAAAAAGTTAATTAGACTTCCATAAAATCCACTAACTGATAATGTTTTGTGAATGCAATTATATCAGGGGCATGAAAGTCAATTCTGTCTATCAGGGTAGCACTCATGCTTTGCCTTCAATCTCAATTCCTTTCATCAGACTCCTAACTTACTGAGAATACCCAGTTTAAGTGCTAAAACGACACCTCAAGATATATGAATTTTACATATTTTTGAAAATTACAAACATAAGCTATGAACACATATCATATTTCACTCAGAGCAGTAAGAAGATAATAATGTCAAATGGACCCAGAGAAGACGTTGACCTTAGAACACAAAAAAAAAAAAAGGAATTGTGCATTGGCTGTTAGAGTGCACAAATTTGGTACAACAATGAAAAGCTGCAGTGCTCATATATTAGTCCTGTGATTGCAGGTTCATGCATGAATTTATATGGAACATAATTCTTATTTTTGTTTTAATATTTTCCCAAGAGATGACTCATTATACTGTAGAGCTTATCTGAGCAAATTTATGGCATTCAAACATATTGGAGGCCTCGTTTAATGATTTACACGCTTTACTGCAAAAAAGCAAGATGCCATACAGATTTGTTTAAAGTAGATCCCCACCCATTTGTAAACCTCTTAGAATCTAAAAGAACCAATGAAACAGTGAGCTTGACTTTCTTTCAACCCTCAATTTTGACACAATTTTTGGTGCTTTGCCGCAAAAGCCATGTCCGATGAAATACACCATATCCTAGCTCAAATCTTTTGAGGCAAAGTGCCACTTTGGTCATATAAGAAAGAATTTGAAGAATTTATTGATAAACGAATAAATGCAGAAGACGTTATAGGTTAAGTAACATAAATATGTGTTCTACATTGTAGATCTCATATAATCTGTAATCATATGACTCCCATGTTATTATTCTCAAGTAAATACCTTTTACAACTTGAACACATCACATTCTACCACACGAAGATAATTTTAAGATAGATCTAAAAGATGCTGCAAAAGGAATCATAAAACGTTGCTGCAAACCTATAGAATTGAGAAGGTTTTTCATGTCGATAACAGAGCAAGCTCATATGTTACATCAGAATACTTACAGAGTACGCAAAACAACTAATGGCATGGATTTACCATAATGTCCAACTACAACTTCCAAGAACAGTGTTAGGAACGAAGCAAGAAGCCAATGCACATCTCAGTAAGTATTTTTTGTTCAACCAACCTATTAAACCAGTGAAAATATGGCTTACCAAACATGCCGGCCATCTCCAGATGCATCTTTTACAATGACTAATTCAGCATTTAAATGTTGCTTGATCCGTGAAAGCAAATTATATCGTTAAATCCAGAAAGAACACAGATCAAGTAGACAAGAAATATACTATCTCTATGAACAACGGGGAACAAGCAAAATCAACAGGTTAAAATGTGCCAAAGTAAATAATACTGGTGGCTCTACTGAAATAATTAAAGAAAAAAAACTTTGAAAACATTAGACAAAAACAGAAGTCAGGGTATAGCATTGTTGGATAAAATGAATAATACCATTCGACTGGAGATAAACTGCATTTCACCTGTATTTATTTGAATTAACAATTAGCATTGATACAGGTTCCTTTAAAACTTAAGAAGATAAATTTGAGCAACATTCACGCATCACCTTTTGCAGGTAAAATTTACTTTTGAAACAAAACTGCTCTATTTCTCAGACAACTACTGTAGCCAAGCTATGATTTGCTTTTTTTCTGACAAGTTGGTCCAACAGAAAGCCTTATCAAAACTAAGTTCTTGTTGTGAAGGTCAAACATGGCTACTTCTTGCCAGGAGCAAAGGAATAAGGCTTTCCCCGGTAATGGATCATCTTACAGATGCTCCAAGACATGAATACAATCAATAGTGATTATTCTAGAGACTCATTCCAAGACTGCCACCAGTGTCTCTGTAAAGACTACTCATATTGGGTGATAATGACTATCACCAAGCCGTGAGAGAGATGTTAATCACTCTCCTTGGAATTGATTAATGAGACAGCGGGATATATTGGAAGTCGATCTATTGTCAAATAGTTATAATATTTGACAACAAAATCAAGAAGACTTTTGAAGAGTTAATTGGAGATAATATAAAGATTTAAAATTTATTTTAGACACTATACTGAAACAAGTAGGGAATATTTCTTAACATCAACATGTTCTTATTCTTTTGATTTCTCAGGTTTAAATGGATTAAAAAAAAACACCCATTCTCCTTTGGTGAAGTTGAAAGCCAAATATTTCTGACTTGTGGAGGCAATTCTTTGCAAAAATAGATGAGGGCTTGACTGAAGCTTGCATTAGGATTTTTCTTAAATAAAAGGGTAGATACTAGATACAAAGAATAGCTTTGACTAAAAAAAACCGAGAGGGCAAAAAAATAATAGTCATGTTCCCCCCTTTGGTTTTGAATTACTTTGATAGAATGGTAAGAATGCCATTAATTACTACAAGGGCCAATTAGGAGACTAAATTTCTAGGCTAAAATAGTGTTGCTGTGAAATTAGCCTTAGACAATTATAAAAAAAAATTACTCGTAATATTTTCTTTCACTCCAACAAGCTTTTATATGCATCACTTCAAATAGGAATTTTGAGATTCTACACAAATAAAGATTATTCTCTTTGAATCTTAAACCCATAATCTCAGATAAAAATCCTCAAAACCAAAGAAAATCTATGCCATGGATCTTGTTCTAGGTCTTCCTTTAAATATTATAACATAAAGAGAACAAACTACTTTAGAAAGCCTCTTAATTTTTTGTACTTCAAAATCCCTTTTTTAAAAAGAAGAAAAAAAAAGCATTCTTTTAGTCAGCAGCTACACAGATTGCATTACAGTAGCTATTAATTAATCAACTTGACAACAAATTGAACTTAGAGCCTAACATAATTATTCATTTTATAGGCGTTAAAAAAGAAATCGAAGAAAAAAGGCTACCTTTTCCACCATAGATTGAATGAGAGAGGAATCGATAAAGCCAGAATCATTAACATGAGGAGCTTTTATGGAAAATCTGCGATGACCCAAAATTCCAAACCCCGTTTTTGAAGCAAGCCTGTTGTCTTTTTCATCATTGTTGACTGATTTATTAATGTTGGAAGACCAAAACAACGTCGAAGTTGGATGGTTTTTGGTAGCCAGGAGTGTGGCTTGAGATTTAAACCATCTGTTGGAATAGGAAAAATGTGGTGCAAGGAAAAGATTGGTTCTATTTGATGATAAGAAGATGTAGGGGCGACTTGTTATTATAGTCTTCGCCATTGAAGAGGTCCAATGGGGGAAACCAAAGCTTGTTTTAATTACTCCTTCACTTTGGGCAAAATGTGGCTTGAGATTTAAACCATCTGTTGGAATAGGAAAAATGTGGTGCAAGGAAAAGATTGGTTCTATTTGATGATAAGAAGATGTAGGGGCGACTTGTTATTATAGTCTTCGCCATTGAAGAGGTCCAATGGGGGAAACCAAAGCTTGTTTTAATTACTCCTTCACTTTGGGCAAAGAGAACTGGTATAAACTCCGAGTCTAAGGACCACTTGGCAGCTTCCAGCGCAGATTTTTTTTTTTTTTCCCGAAGAACCCAGACTGCACGCATCTTTAAAATTCCTCAAAAATATAAATTTTAAAATCATAAATATTTATTTTAAATTTTTAATTATAAATAAATAAAATAAATATAAAATAATAAAAATATATAAAAATTATTATCAATTAAATTTAATAGGCTAATAAGTATACTTATTTTTGAATAAATTATGAAAAAAAAATCATTATTTAAAAAGCATTAAAAATTAGAAATAAATACATGTTAATACGTATCATTACATGAGTACAATCGATAAGGATTGGCATATGCCGGTATGAACCTGTACAATCGAATCAACAAAAAAATTGTGTAAGATTGATATTAATATTATATTAATTATCATAATAAATACATAAAAATAATTTAATAAAAATATGATAATTTTGTGCATAAGATGATTTAAATAAATTAATTTTAAATATATTTTTACATGTTGAATATCTTCATTATATTTTTTATTTTATTCAAAATTAATTTCAAATGTATTAATGTAATATTTTATTTTTATTAAGTGTGATCCAAAATTCATTAAAACTAAAAGTACAGCCATATTTTAAATAAAATATCAATCCATGCAACAAATTTGTCATTTAATTGTAATTTAATGAGGATATTAATTCTGCTAATCAATGTACAAAGGGTTTTGAGCTTGGAGTGTTTTATTTGGATTTTTTTTTTTGTAAATATATATGATAGTTTTATGTATATATTTCATATTTCATATTTTTTTAATGTCAGTTGTGTACTACATAATACAACATAAATTTTAAATTATGTCAAATTTTTAAATAAAAAAATTATAAATGTACGTGCATTAAATATATCGTGTTAATTATATTTAAATATATTATATTATATTTATTATATTTTTTTATGTTTATTAAACGTATTATGTACATATCATATTTTTGTACCAAATCTAATTCATTGTATTCCTTTACATTTTTAGTAGGATTGTGTTTTATTATTTTCATTTTTGTTTTTACCCATCCGTTTTACGGTTTAAAATAAGAATATGTGCCGTACCTCCCGAGAGTACATTCACATATATTTAAACCTTAGTTTTTCTCTACAGTTATGAACGCGTCTTATCACTCATATTATATTTTATTATTATTTTTAATTACTTAAATTATTTTTTAAATATATATAATAAGATAATGGAGAGAATTATTTACTTTGCATTGAAATTTAACAAGGAGTACTACGTTTGAAACCTAAGATAGAGCACTACATCATCGTACTCATTATTTGTTTAATTTACAAAGCAGATGACATAGAATGTGATTTCCTCTGTGACTCAACTACCTCTTCTTTAACATTCTATCCAATTCCTTGGCAAATATTTCCATCGCTGGGGCTGGCAAACAAACTGACATCCCAATCCCAGCCTCTCCTTCCTTATTCTTGATTGATATCAAAAGGTTTGATGGCGATTCCCCTGGTAATTTGGCACCTAATCCGGGTTTTGCGAGCCCTCCATACGCCGATTTACCCCACCCGAAATCGATGTCTTCAAACGGAGCACGTGTTACATCGGTTATCACATAAGATCTGACCATTGGATAATGGGTTCGATCCTTAATCGCCATTAAATCTGCCACCGATTTCACGTACTCTTCGGTCACGCTCTCCTTGGCTTGTTTCACCAGTTTTACTGCGTAACTTAATGGATTCTGGCAAAGTTTTCTAGCTGTTGTTATTGCAGCTGGTAAGACGACGGCGTTGCCGTAATATCCTAATGGTAATGGTGGTTTGAGCTTTGAACGTACGTCAATCATACTTAGCATGCGGACCTCTTCGTCGGGGTCGGGTCTTATGGCAATGGTTCGGCAGCGCCATAAGCAAGCTGCTAAGAGTTCGAACCGTGAACATTGATGGAGGTGTTGGGCTATAAGCCTGCGAAGAGAAGAAACTTCGTTGTGGCCAAAGAAAAAGGAGCGGTGAACTATGTTTTCCGATGGGTTACTGGAGGTGGTGCCGCCGTCTTCGATTTGGTCGTACTCGCGGTGTGAGAACGAGACCCGTGGCGGATCTCTGGCATTCAGCAGGTGCTTCTCCCACATGGGAGGGATTGAAGGGGCGGCTGCTCCACGCGCTATCTCGGCCATTGCTGGAATCAGTTGTATCATGCCACTAGCATCGCTCATCACGTGGTTAAAGTTGATGGCGAGGATGAAACCACCGCATCTCAGTCGTGTCACCTAGTAATTAATTTAAAGGAGATCATCTCAGAATAAAAAGTATATACATAAACTTGATTGTGTTTTTCAATATTTGTGAACATTTATCATAGGATATTAGTGGATTGGAGTTGAATTAAAGCGAAAATTTGAAAAAGTTTAACTGAGCTATAAACGAATACCTGAATGAACAATAATGGACAATTTAGCATTTCTTTGGAACCAGGAACGTCGTAAAGGAGATCATCTAAGCAAGGAAATGGTGGTTGAAGTGTATCTCCAAATTCCTTGAGCGTAACATCTGCATCAGCCTCGATATACAAGACACCCTCACCAGTACAATCCACTATAAGCTTACGATTAGATCCTTCTCTTAATTGACCCGCAAATGGATAATAATATACTAAAACTTGTGCAAGGGCCTCCCGTATAATCCTTACAGGATCTTTCCCTTTCATGGAAGGATTATGCCTATAAAATTGGATCATGGGAACATAAAACCGGAGACTCTCTTGGTCATCAATGTCGGATAACAATTTGCACTCACGAGGGGTGGGCTTTGCTGGAGCAACAAGTTCAGGTTCACGTCTTTGGACAGTAAACACTAGGGCAGTGGACGGTGGAACCATGGGAGTAGGCATGGGCGTGGAAACCGAGTGTTGGGTGCTGAACTTTTTGCACGTAGAAGAAGAATATTTATAGCAAAGGAAAATCGATAAAGGTTCGATTCTATTACAAAATTGTTGACATCGTTTGTTCTCAAAAGTTTTACAAGTAAAAACAAAAGAAGCCAGAATGCACATGTTTTTTTTAAGTTTCAATTAACGCTGTTGGCGTGTCCATGGATGGCTTCTGGTTCCAGTTCCGTGATGTTTCTTCTCATGAGTTTTAGGTAACATATTCTTTTTTTCAATAAAAATGTGGTGCATGATTATTTTTCTGTCATTGTGGCGTATAATCGACATAAATATTGCTATACAACGTACAGTCCCCCCATTGGTCCTAGTGTCCCCTCCTAGCTGTGGGAGTTTAGAGTCTTGTTTTCACGCGAGCGTTTTTGGGATTTGGGATCTCCATTGATATCTAGGGAATAATTAGTTCAAGGAAGTGGTTGGTTCGTTCGCCATTGTGACGACGACCCGGAAGGGACATGGACATTGGACAAAACTGAAAGTTTACAGAGGAGGAGAGAGAACGTAAAGTCCTCATAGGTTGACATTAATAGGAGAACGATTTTTCTGGCGGCGTTCATTTTGTTTTTTTTTTTTTTTTTTTCTGTTACTATGTTTACTGCCGACGTCGATAGAGGTGTCGGAAAAATTGTGTCGTGAAATTTAGCCGGTTTTTTTTTAAAAAAATCGTAAATGGGCTGATCAGTTGTTGACTTATGAAGATTAAGCAGCGTTTTGCATCTTTCCTAATGCCAATCGCCGCTAAAAGCCCTGCATATGGTGCCGTCCTGTGTTACACAAACGCTGCTAAATGCACAAAAGAGTTCAAAATCTATCAATTTTTAACGAGGTTTTGTTATTTAAATGCTGCTAAATTTTTATATCCTTTTTAAATACCGCTGCCTTTCAATTCCTTTTAAATTTCCCGCACGGTTGTCATATTTTCTTGTCATTGTAGCGTAATGGAAAAAAATGTTTCTATCTAAGATATCATTAAGATTTATAGATGATTTATCGATATAAGTATATGTTTAATCTGAATATTTTTAAATTTTATATATATTTAACTATAGAATTATACATTAATACTCATACTCGAACTTAAAACATATATCAGATATGAATAATTAAAAAAAAAAGGGAAAACATGATTCACGACGGTGTTTTTATTTTCCTAGAGTGGGTGAAAGTCATGAAACAGATAGAAAAATGGCAAAGGAGTGCAAGGACATGCAATAGAGTTAAGAAAAAGAGGTGGAGGTGTCCGGAAGCATTTTTTGGTCTTCAACACCTACTGGTCTTTGATAACCAAAATTCGGATATTTGGTTCAATTCAATTTAAAATGAAAAATTATGATAATATTTTTATATTTTTAAAATTTAAATTAATATTGAAAATAGTATTTATAATCAAATCAGATAAAATAAAATTTTATCGATTTTGATAGGCTGAATTCATCACTTTTTAAATTTAAAAAATATATATTTTGTATTTTATTAATTTAAAAATAAAATATTTAGTTTTAATTATATTATAAAAAAATAATAGTTAAAAATAAAGTCAATTTAATTGAAATAATCATAATTTTTAATTTATGAATAGAAAATCATACTGAATTAGATATAATTAATTATTATTTGATTCAAAACCAAATCAAATTTAATAAAAACAAAAAAAAAATTCTCAGTCCTAAACCATATGCCAATTTTATGGATAGTGGCAGTAGATTCCACTAATATTGTTGCTTTTGTCTTATTGCTAAGTTTGATCACGTTGCGTTTGTTCTTTCCGCAATCTTTGAAACCGTTTAACATTTGAATCACGACTTCAACATTTTCTCTTTCAGAACGTACGGCCAAATGATTGATTGATGGAGGGTATTGGGTTTAGAATTGGCTTGTTAATTTGCCGTAGGACATTTGTCGTTCAAAGTGACTATAGCATTTCGGCTCATGTTGACATCATAGAGCCAGGATCGTACTCGGTTAAGGAGTAGTGGAGAGATCTTTACGCTGAAAATGTAAATTAGTTTTTCTCTATAATTTAATTTTTTATATTTTTGACAGTGAGGTAAAAAAGTAAAATCATTAAAAGTGCTAATATTTTCTATTAAAATACGGTTGTGGTAAACTGTTTTTTTCCTATAATAAGTTGACATGACATGTTAATACGCTAATGTAAAATTTTAATTTTGTTTGAAAGTGTAAAATAAAAAAATAAAAAGATTTTTTATTTCTCCGTTAATAAATTTTAATTTTTTTAATATTAAAAATATAAAAATTAAATTATTTAAATTTTGAATAAAAAAATTATACAAAGATTAATTTACACTTTTGTCTATAGTATAATGATATACCCATTACTTAATCGATCATAGTCGGACCTATTATGAGTGTGGTAGCATTATAAGCAACTATATTTATGAGTCAAATTATTTATTTAATTTGATATATTTAATTTAAATTAAATTAAATTTTTTAAATTTAATATTTTTATTTAAATTTTTATAAATATCGAATGAATCTTTAGACTTTGACAGATAACTTAACTTTTAAACAGATCTAATAAAAAATTTTTTATAATAATTTAATTATAATAAAAAAAATATTTATTTAAAGGAAGTTTCTTTATTTCCTCTATTTTACCTTCCATCGCGTCAGTCCAAAGAAGTGTATCACTTATATTTATTATATTGCAATTACACTAATCATAATCCCAAACCATATAAAACTTATCAAATTATTATGTAAAAATCATGCTTTTAAAAATAAAACTTAGATAGTTTTATCTTATAATTAAATTATTAAAAGATTTTATAAATAAAATAATCCCTTAATCCAAATGTAATGTAAGACAAATTCTTTACATCTCCATCTTCAATTTTATATTTTTATCTATATTATTTTAATTTTTATTAATTCAAATATCAAAATGTGCATTAAAAAACCTAACTCGGATACTTCCTTGATCATTTTCTTTCTTGACACGTCTTACTCCACCTTACTCCACCTCCATATCCGTCACAGTCAAATTCGACCGTATCCACTTTAAGAAAATCTTCAACAACTTTATAAAAAATAATAAATAAAAGAATAACCATGATATTTATCCGGTTCATTGAAGTTCGAATTTTAAAAAAATAATTTTTTAATTTATTTTTTAGTGTTTATTTATTTTTATTATTATTATATCATGAAAGTAAGATACGTATTATTAAAATCAAAAGTGTCTAATTTTTTATAAAAAAAAGTGTCCGTTTGTGCTTGCATGTCTATAGTTATATACACATATAAATATACATAAATAATCATTGCATAACACAGATTATAAATTAATTCAATTTCTAATATGAAAAATCAGTTGGGTTGTGAGCTGCACAGTAAAAAGTAGTAAACTCGCTTTTTATTAGATTTAAAAATTTTTATATTCGATATTATATTTATATATTTTATTATATTATAATTATGTTTAAAATATTTTATATTTATATAAATTTTAATAAATTAATAATTTAGTTTATAAAAATTTATTATATAACTATAATTATGATTTACTTATTATTAAAATAATTATTGTTATTAAAAAAAATCTTTTAATATCAAATTATATTTTTAAATTTTTCATAAAATTTAAAAAATAAATTCTTATAAGTCTACTCGAACGTAACTTCTCAAAAGTTTCATCTGCAAAAAAGCATTTATTATTTATTATTATATAATGTAAAGATTGTTTAAGTCATGACTTGTTATTAGCTTGCATGACTAATTAACGTACCAATTAGAAAAGGTTAAATTAGGATTATCGAAAAAAGAAAAAAAAAATCATATGGCCTGACATATAGCTATGTGTTAGCAAAGCGTATAACCTATAAAAATGACAGTGGCCTATAGGGATTAGGTCAGGCGACAGACCTGTATCAATCCTTTCTACTACATTAATTCTCTTTTTATATATGCATTTTACTTGAAACCTTTCGGCACGATTCATAATAAAAGGATGAATGCTGACCGTCTATTGCTATCTGCGTAATTCGAACCACTGTTTTACTGTTCGAATCTCGTCTGGAAGTGGCCTTAAGCACAGGGATTCTTCAAATCTTTTGAAGTCCTACGAAGCTCGTGTTTCCACTCTTTCTCCACACCACCTAGACTTCGTTGAACGATTGCAACTCCTTTGGAACACTCAGTACCCTCCTCGAAAATCATTAGCAAACGACTTTAATTTCCATAGAGAAGAGCTCCGAATCAAGATTCAGCAAGAAAATTTCGGATTCTCTGTACTTCTCTATAATTGCAGCGTTTTCTATGTTTTCTGTATTTTTTTTTTTCGTGTCTTGATTTGGGTTTTTAAGCTCAATTTATGTAGGACATCGATAGAACAGAAAAGGAAACGAGATCGATCACCGTAATTTTTCTCCCGAAATTTCAAAAATTAATCAATGAGACAAATTCTAGATTTCCAGCCCCTAAACATATTCATAATGGTATGTATCGGTCCACAATTCTTACTTTAAAACTACGTGTCATTCTATCAAATTTATTTTTGAAAATAAAAAAAATTTAAAATAATAATTTCGTGATTCTTTATATTTAGCTCAAGTTGCACAAAACATCTAACTAGTCAGTTGGATTTATATATTAAGGCCCATTAATTGATTTATTTATATTAACCGCTTACGATATAAAATTTATACAATTAATAAAGTATATAATATTATTTTATTAAAATTTTTAAAAATAAATATAAATAATTTTATTTTTAATAAAATATTATTATTATTTGATTTATTTATACACTGTTAATATATCAAATATATATTTTTAATTATTTTGGGTGGCCTTTTTTTCTTTTCCTATGAATTATTTTGTCTCCTAGG
>JBBYHO010000003.1:18387686-18401836 GCA_038382025.1 Adansonia gregorii | reverse complement strand
AAATTTAAATCATTTATTTAAATAAATTAAATTTAAATTTAAGCTAAATTTATTTTAAAATATTAAGCTTGAACTCAATTATTTTAGTTTATTTATAACTTGATTATTTTTTTGTTCTTTTATCAAATGTTTATTGGAAGTATCTTTTCTAAATTTATTAATATAGTAGACATCATTTAGCTAGAAGATGCAGTAAAAACAACAATAAAAGCCTTTTTCTTTTTCCATTACATAAACAATTTATACCCTTCTACCATTACAAAGGGCAATTTCAAAACAAATTCTTTGAAATTTGAAGTTTAAGTAAGAAGCAGATAATAATCAATGGTATTACAATTCTCTAGATAAAATTATAATTTACTAATTAATTGCAACATATTACTTATTATATTATTATTATCTACACTTAAATTGATAAATATATATATATAAACATATGACCTGTTGACAAGCTTTTAATATTAAATCTAAAAATTTGAGGTTAATTCATTCATAGAATCTTTTTTTTAATTAAACTTATGAATTTAATTGAATCTTTAGGGCTTCTGTATGTACGTGGCTTAGCATGGGGAAATAGGGAGGAGGGAAAATTCAGAAAAGGGAAAGCAACTTTAAATTATTAGAGGTGAAAGTAAAAATTTTATTTATAATTAAAAATAATAATTACGAATAAAGATATTATAATTATTCTTTTACCCTCGTTTCATTACTCACCTTTGCTGCTGTTGATTACTGGAAACCATCCCTCTATATTTATATATATTATATATAAATTATATATATGTTAAAAATAATATTTATAAATAATAAAAGATTAAAAAATATTTTATATTAAATTTTAAATTACTATTTAAAAATAATAAAAAATATATTGTGTTAAATTTTAAATTATTATTTAAAAATTAATTACTATTTTAAAAATAATTTAATATAAAAATATTTTATATTAAATTCTGAATTGCTCTTTGTAAAATAATAAAAATATTTTATATTAAAGCTCAAATTATTATATAAAATAATAAAAAATATTATATATTATATATTAAATTTCAAATTACTATATAAAAATAAAAAATTTATATATTAAATTTTGAGTTACTATTTCAAAATAATAAAAATATTTATATTAAATTTTAAATTATTTTTTAAAAATTTAAAATAATCTAACTAACCCCCATATATTATATATAAATTAGATAATATATAATGTATAATAACAAATAAAAAATTATATATTAAATTTAATATTACTGTTTAAAAATAATAAAAACTCATAGATATTTTATATTAAATCCTAAATTATTTTTTTCAAAAATTAAAAATAAAATATACTACCCCCCACATATTATATATAAATTATATATAATATATAATATATAATAAAAAATAAAAAATATTTTATATTAAATTTTGAATTATTATTTTAAAAATAAAAATTAAAAATATTTTATATGCAATTCTAAATTATTGTGTAAAAATAAATATTTTATATTAAATCCTAAATTACTACATATTATACACAATAAAAATAAAAAATATTTTATATAAAATTTTGAAATACTATTTAAAAATAATAAAATTTAAAAAATATTTTATATTAAATCCAAAAATATCTTTTAAAAATTAATAAAAAATACAACATATTTTATAATAAATCTTGAATTTATTTTTTAAATAATGTAGTATTTTTATTATTTTTAAATGTAATTCAGAATTTAATATAAAATACATTTTTTATAGGTTGGTATCTAATATATATTATATATATTAAAAGATTAAATTATATATATGTTATATATTATATATAATATATATTATATGACTCTAATTGAATGTATATATAATTATAAATGAATGTACATATGTACAATACTAAATGTATAAATAGCTATAACTATAGTACATTTAAGAAATGAATTAGGAATATGACTCTAATTGAATGTATATATAAATATAAATAAATGTATATATGCACAATACTAAATATATAAATACTATAACTACAGTAAAGTTAAGAAATGAATTATAAAATGAGTATAACTCTATTACATATACCCTAAACTTATAAGGGCTTGAGTATATATGAGAATAACTAAATATACATATATTCATAACTAAATATACAGATGATCATAACTGAATGTACTGATGATCAAAACTAATTGTACCTTATAATATATGACTCTAAATTGTACCAGATAAGTAAATACTAATTGTGCATATTACCAACACTAATGAGATGACATTTACATGTAATATCCATATAATCATAACTAAATGTATAGATAACCATAATTGAATGTACAGGTAACTATAACTAAATGTACAGATGTCCGTAATTGAATGCATAGATGACCAAAATTGATATATTTAATTCCCATATATATTTAATATGTTCCAATATGTAGAGGGTTGGTTTATATACTAAGACAAATGACCCCAAATATTTATTATATACAAATTATATATATTAAACATACTATTTAAAAATTAAAAAAATTATATAAAAATTAAAGTATTTTATATTAAGTCCCAAATTACTATTTAAAAATTATAAAATATTTTTTATTATTTTTAAATAATAATTTGAGATTTAATATAAAATATTTTTTAAGTTTTATTATTTTTTTAAAATAGTAATTCAAAATTTAATATACATTATATTTTATTTTTTATCATATATAATATATAATATATAATATATAATACATAAAATATATTAATATTATATATAATATTTTACATTATGAAATATGGATATTATATATAAGTTATATACAAAATATATTATTTTCATTTTTAAAAAATAATTTAGGATTTAATACAAAATATTTTTTTAATTTTTATTATTTTTAAATAGTAATTAAAATTTAATATAAAATATTTTTTATTATTTTTAAATAGTAATTGGAATTCAATATAAAATATTTTTTATTTTTATTATTTTTAAATAGTAATTTAAAATTTAATATAAAATATTTTAAATATTTTATTATTTTAAAATAGTATTTTATATATATATATAATTTATATAATATATTATATATTATATATAATACATAAGGGGTCGGTTCCTTTGGGTTGTTTCCTCACTTTTTGCTACTTCTTTGTAAGGAAATGGTGAAAACTAAGTAAATAAAACCAAAAATATAATTGCAAATTCCTTATTTTGGAGAAAACACCAATATGAGAAAGCTCACTGGATTCCGACTAATCAAGCTCAAGCTGATTAAAATCGTATAATAAGAATAGAGCTCTTTTAGTGTAGGTATTTTTATATATAAGATTTAAACCTAAGATCTTACATGGGAGAAGAGATTATTACGTACTCTTTATTAATAATTTTAATAATTATTATTTTTTAAAATATAAATAAGTTTCTGCTTTCGCTTCTTTTCATAATTTAAAATCTATTTTTCTTTTTGGAATTTTCCCTACAAAGAATATCGGAGAGTGGATGGGGATTGCAGGATTTTTGTTTTCAGCGGATCACTTTACAGTATTCTTGATGGAAGAAATGTCATGTCATGTTGAAGTTGATGGCCGATGCGATGAGATGGGATGGGTGGGTTGACATGCCAACTATAGTCTACACGAGTAAAAATGGAACCTCAAGTCCTCAACGGCTGAACCTTATGATTGTTAAATTACATGGTTTAATCACATTGTTTTCATTTATTTCTTTGTTTTGCTGTTCCAACACAGTTGGAGGAGAGTGAAACCCAAAATGATCTTTATCATTTTATAATACGCACCGACCTTTATACCCTTCAGCCATACTACAAACACAATCACACATTTCCTTCCGAATGGTGGTCTCACTTTAACAAACTTACATTTGGTTTAACATTATTGTTGCCATTGAAAAAAAAAGCTTAATTTGAAAAATGTACGTTAATATAGTGAACAAGTAATATGAAAAAATTGTGATTTGATAACTTTGTGTGTTTAACATTGTTCTAAAAAATTAGGGCCTTAAAACTTGATGTTGAAAAGTAAAGAATAGGTTAGTTTTAATGCTATTAAAGTAATTTAATATCCATATATCAAAATACAAACTTCAGATTCTTTTTATATAATTAATATAAGAAGAGAACACATGTAAAAGAGGGAGCTATTTAGCTTTGTCCTACCACTGCTAGTTCATCAATGAAGAAGAATAAACGAGTGAAAGATGGAACTGAAAATTTAATATGGTTATTTCTGTCAATAATGTTTGATTTATGCAAGTTTTAATTATTATCAAGAGTATTTAAAAAACCAATGAAATACAAAAGGTGGCCATGAGAGTTTTTTTTATTTTTCCTTTTCTTTTGTCCATTTTTATTATTATTTTGTTCTTTTTCCTCTCTTCTTTTCCTACTCCCCCCCCCCCCCCCCAACCAGCCAAGTAGAAGCCAACATTGGCAAGGGTAGCCCAGCCAACGCAACGACAGTCAACTGAAGCGAAATCAGTCCTTTGTTGAGGCTGATCCAGCAAGGGAGGTGAGAAATCTGATATCTTCCCTCTTGCTGGATCGAAGACAGCAATTGTCAATTTGGCCCCATCTACTTGTTATGATGTTGGTTGGGCCGAATCTGACCCCTGCCAGTACCGGTTAAATAAAGGGCAGGTTGAGTGCAGAAGAGGGAGAAAAAAAGTGTATTTTTTATATCTTAATATATTATGGTATAAGTTTAATAATACAATAAGAGTAGGTAAATATGTCAAAATTAAAAAAGATAAATTTTTAATATGTTAAAATTTATATAAAATATATAATACGTTAAATACGATTATAACATAAATACAACATAAATACGAGATGATAACACAAAATTAGAAGTTATTTGGATATTGTCAATTAAACATGATAATTTCAAATATAATATAATTATATAATATGACAGAAAAAAGAATATAACTCGCATAGATAAATGTATCAAAATCTACATAAAATAAGTTATTAATGTGTCAAAGCTTATATAAATATATAATATATTGAATCAATTATAATATGAAAGTACTATAAATATGTTGACTCATGGCACAAAATTGAGGGATATTAGATAGTATCAATTAGACTCAATAATTTCGAATACCAAATAATTATACGACATGAACATAATATAACCAATAATTAAAATATGATACAATACAAAAATAAATATAATATGAATATATATGTATTAAAATCTATGTAAAATGAATCATTAGCCTATTAACATTTATATAAATCTATAATATTTTGAATTCGACATGATAAAGAAAATAATATGAACATGACATAAATATACAAAAAATTATATAAAAATCTCACTTTTTTTTTAAATAACAGAAGGCAATAAAAGAAGTTATATTAGCAATACTTTAATCTATTGTTTATAGATTAACTCCTTCCATCAAATAATATTTATTTTAAAAAATAACTGATCATTTATTATTTGCATCATAATACACCTAACTTTAATTTTGCCTAGATTTTAATCGTTTCACTCCGTCATAGATTCCATTGGAAATATTTTAAGTTGGCGGAATTGCTAAGTTCAACTCATGAGTTGTCCATACTTTTCATACGTAATCTATTTATACCAAAAAATCAATTCGAATTATTCTTTATATAATTATAAATATATTTAGTGGTGAGTAATAAGATTTTAGGAAGGTATCTTTTTGATGGAATTTAAAGTAGTGGTGAGTCCGAAATGACTGGTTATCCAATGTGAGTGGCAGGGGCAGACGCATATCATCAATCATTTCGGCCCTCTCTTTACCTCTGTACCCACCACAGCACCATTTCTTATGTTCTTTTCTTTTCTGTTCTTTTCTCCATATTACCCCACAATCCACTTTGAAAAAGACAGTCATCACGTAATTAAGTTGACAAAAAACGTAATCATTTCGATTAGACAAAATCTGAAAAAAAAATAAATAAATAAAAACTACAGCTGTTTTCGACACCTTTGACATTTAATTAGACTTAAAATTTGATGGGTCTTATCTCCTTTGTCTTGAATTTGATATATGGAAGGCAGCATTATATTCTCTTTAACGTATGACAAATTTTAACAGTTAATTTTAGAATATCATTTAATAATCTATTAAGTTTTAATTTTTTTTTTCATAAAATATATTTTATCATTGTAAATAGAGAGAGAAAGAAAAACCAAAAAAAAAATAAAATATGAACTTTAGAATCTAGCTCTTCATAAATTAATTATACTACTATTCTTTTTTTATATTTTTCTATAACATTTTAATTAAAGAAAGATATCCTTATATAGGACTCAAATGTACATAGTGTGATAGACGATAGATTCTTCAATACATTGTACCATTAATTGTGTACATGTATGTACTTAGTAAGGCCTAAGAACTTAGCTATACAAGGTACATAGTCATTCACACATGTATGTATATTTTATAAGATTTCTCCTTGGATGACTATTTACAATGAATATACATTGTTAAACCTTGCTAAAAAAACCCAACGAGACAAGAACTTAGTGAAAGAAAAAGAATATACTATTCATAGGAAATTTAGTTCCCCTTAAAATAAAATCATTTATATAATGTCCTTAAGTCGGCATATTCGAATGTTATACACGTGCTTCTTGAAGATTGAAAATGGCAAAGCTTTTTTGGATAGATTTATTGGTTTGTCATTTTAGCGAATTTTGCAAATATCAATATCACTTTTCTTTAGGAGTTCATATATGTAAAGAACTTTGATGAAATATGTTTATTTCCATAACCTTTTATGTAACCACTTTTGATTTGTGTAATGAATGTTGTATTATCCTCCTTTAATACTGATGGCTTATCATTTTCCATGAGCAATGCACATGCCCTTCTAATATATTAAATCATAGTTCTTAACTATGTACACTCATGAATTACTTCATGAATTGCCAATATTTTTGAATTGTTTGATGAGGTAGCAATGATTGTTTGTTTTACAGATCGTCATGAGATAGTAGTATCACCATATATGAAGAAATAACTTATTTATGACCTAGCCTTCTGAGGATTAAAAAGATATCCAGCATCAGCAAATTCCATTAATTCTAATTTACTTCATTTGGGGGAAAATAAACCCATATCATATGTGCTACAGAGATAACAAAAAACATGTTTCATTCAATTCCAATGTCTTTTGTTCGTGCAAAACTAAACCTTACTAGTAACTTGACTGCAAAAGCTATATCTAGTCTAGTACAAAAGATGCTAAAGTGTTCCTGTTGCACTAAGATGTGGCACTTTAGGACTAAGAATTTCTTCATTATCTTTTCGTAGATGAAAATGATTTTTTTTACATCAAGTGAACAGACAACTGTTAGAGAGTTTAATGATAAGATTTATCTTATTGTTGTAGTAACTTGTTCGCACTATTGCCGTGCTTGTTTTAAAAATTCAAGTACAATAGGTCCATATTCTCTTACTGAATTAATTTGCACTTTCAAGCTCTAGATCATTTCCATAAATTTTCTTGATTGGATGACAGCAAAATGGATCTATTTCATTAGATGATCTATGTATACCTATCGACCAATACTATTAGCTTTCCACCTTATGCATTCATTTTAATTCATCATAGTTTATCATCATAATATGCTTCTATTTCTTGATAGATTTGAACCAAGGCGTTAATATCATACTTTTGCTAGTGTAATACGTATGTCATTTCTTTAACAATTATTGCTAGGATTTCCCTTTCTTGAAGCAACCAAGATACTTTTTCTTATTCTTGATCAAATGTCGCTCTGAATTATTCATTTCTTTTTATAGATCTCTTTAGTTGAATGAAAGTATCAATGTACACACTTTGTTCCCATTCAAAAGTAGCTACCCTGGCTCATCTTTCTAAAACCTTGACTTTTTATACTATTAACTCTTCACGAAGCTTGTGCATTTCTTTAATAAACCTGTTAGAGGTTCCACTTGAGCTCCTGGACATGCCGGTAAGCTTTATCTTCTTGTTTTGCTCAACTCAATCTTCTTCATCAAATTATACTTCTCTTCTATCCTTTGGACAACTTTTTTTTAGCCTCCATCTTTATTCTTAAATACATTACTTCTTATTGAAGAGCTAGGTTTTCATCACCCAATCTTTTTGATATTTAGCTATTTCTTCTATTATCAGATCGACTTTAAAATGCATGGAAGGCTTTGATTGGATAGATACTTAGGAAATAACTCTATCTGTACCACGGATAATCATGTTATAGCCTTAGATACTCCTTCAAGCATCATATCTTGGGGTGGTCTAGTTTGAATAAGCACATAACCTTGACTCATATCTTTTTCTCTATTGTCAAGTAGTTGATTGAAATGAATTTCTATAACCCTTGATAATCCAAATCTACACTAGCTAGATTACAAGTCATAGGGATGAACTACCATAACCCATGCTATCTTCGAACTATTACCGGTACATAGCTTACAATGCCCTATATGCCAAGCCAAGGCACAAAGAATAGATTACCATACTAATATTCAAAGGGTTTTAATGAAAACTAAGGTGCTCTTGACGTTATATCATCAGACACCAAACTTTTAAAGCTTCGACCTAATGATTTTTAGTTCCTAACTTGGGCCATTTTTTCTTAATGAATTCTTAGAAAGCAATACAATATGAAAAGTAGGGCTTGACCTTGTCAACACCCTTTTCCTAGAGAAGACTTCGGGCCTAAATGCATAGTAGCAATGCACTCTAAAAAAACTCCCACAGCTTGCTTTTGGCATGCATTGAGTGCTTGAATTATTTTGACTAAAATGGCAGAGGTTGGATGCATATTTCTCCATAACCGATGAAAAAGATCTACCATGGCTGTTTCCACATGTTTGAGTATCTTTGGGAAGAAAACCAAACTATATATAGCTAAAGTAAAAGTATTAAGAGCTTATTCCTTATATGTGTGCACTCTGATATATTCTTGTAGAAATTGCCATAAAATAACACCAGTTTTCACTTTTTGCTTAATATATTATAGGTTTCATTCAAAATCTATGTCAAGAACTTACCCTAGTTTTTTTTTTTTTGAAAACTTGTTGGATTGCACTTCTTGCAGTAAATGGGTTTCATTTCCAAAGGCTCTAAGCCAAGTAAATTTAAGATTTCTTCAACGGTTAGAGTCATGTCATGTTAATTAAATAAGAAACACCAATATGAGGGATCCTAAAATTCTATTAAAGCTCAAACCAGTTGTTCATCTATCTGCGCTTTGAGTAGAAGAGCAATCCGTGCATACTTCTCTATGAATTGGATTTATTTTGCATTTTCCCAATGGTTCCATATCTCGGCCAATTCTGTTAGATCATTTTGACAAAGATCCAAATGTATGATTCTCAACAATTCTGGTATGAAATTCTTTGGTACGTAATCCCTATGTTCTTTCTGATTCAACTCGGATCATCACGAACCTCTTTGAATGTTTTGGAAACAACCACTTTATGTACTCATTCCGCTATAAAGTCTATTGAAAATTTAACTAAGTTGGAATTCTATTCTAAACAAGCATCCCTACATGCATGCACCAGAAAAGATAAAAAAAAAAGAAAAAGAATAAATAAGTTTGTATTCATAAAGAATAATATATCCAAATAATAATAAAATTATCTAAATAAATACAAATAATCAAATGAAAAGAGAAAAGAAAGTGAAAGGTAAATTTATCCCTTCATGTGTCCCTAATTTTCGATGACATTTGAAATCAAGCATGGTTTTAACTGAGAGGTCAGTAAGGTTCACCATATAAGGTTTAAGTCAGATCCTTAAAGGTTCTCGAATTGCTTCTAGTGTTTGAAACTGATTAACAAGGTACTTATCCTTATCGAGAAAAAAGTTAATTCGAGTAGGAGTAGGAGTATTTTCTATGCCTATAACGAGGCTAACACATTGGGTAGGCATAGAAATTTACACCTGATATGTTTTTCACTAGCCTAGACAAAGGCTAAAACCTCAGAAGGTAGAGCTACTTTAACTCTTCCTAAGACATTGGGTTATTCATGCCCCTTCTAGAGATCTGGAAGAGTAAATATTGCACATGTTTAGAATGTGCAAAGAGATAAACAAACTCTTTTACAGCATAACATGGAAAACAAAATCCTTATCCTAAATCCCCAAAAGATAAAAAAAACACAAAAATAGATTAGCGTAAAATAAAATAACTTTTTTAAAATACTAGGAATCATAATTAAATATTGGTTGAAACTGAGTTAACACATAAATAATTATAGGCTTGACTCTCTAACTAGTTCCAATGGAGTCACCAAGCTATCGCAACATGGCTTAGATACGAATCTTAACCAGCCCGACTTAAAAAGGCGGGTGTACCTTCATTCCTATATATATTAGTATATCATATTTTGATTATTTTGATTATATTTTTATTGGAGGCCACATATTATTATTATTATTATTATTATTATTATTATTTTAGGGAATGGGTGGTCGAGATAAATCAGTCACTCAATTTAACCCTAATTAGTAATTAAAAATGACTATTTATTTGCAGTCACCACCAATCTATTTTGACTAAGTGAGATTAGTCACTTATCGGAGTTCGTATTTTTAGGATTATGAAACCCATAAAACCAAACTCTGAGATCTGCAAAAATACTAGAGATCGCATGAAAAGATTCAAGAGTCGGTTACAATAACGACTAAGGATTGATCTCTCTAATGATGCCTGAAAATCAGTACCATATTACTTACATTTTAACTTAAATATGGATTTTTATTCGGTTTCCACATCCAATATTTAATTATGCTTCTCATTTATAAAAATTTTCCATATTCCCAAACTTATTATTTTGTTAGAGAAAATCAGGTTTTTAATATTTTCGAAAATCAAAATCTTTTTTTTTTGCACCTTTTAGGAGAACCATAAGATCATGAAAGTTTTGATCATTATCTTTTGTACCCCACTAAAGAGCCGAAGGAATACGAAACGTTTTTATTTTACAAAAATTGAAAATATCGATTTTTTTAAAAAAAGATATTTAGTTATTAAAAGAATCTGTTAAATCCCTCTCATATTCTGACAGATATTTCACGTACTATTTTAACTCAGAGACATTTCCTTAAATTTTGCAAATTCTAATTTTATCTAGAATAAAAAAAAAACTTATCTTAAGACTCGAATTTGGTTGAAAAGATCAAAATATCCTCTAAAATACCTTCGACTTGAAAGTATTCTAGTAACTTTAAAAGACTAAATTTTAGATAAAATTACTAAAATGCTCTTAGAGTATTCATTTGATATAAAAGTATCTCAGCAACCTTCAAAGACTCAAAAATGATCATAAAAGATGAGCCCAACCTTAATGCACACCTTTTTCATGAAAAAATCCCACATCGATTAACTTGACTACTCAATCTACAACCGAACTTGCCCACTTGACCTACACAGTCTACACCTTTTCCCGGGGGGCTAGCGTTGGGGCAAGATAATAATCTCACATCGATTAGCCAAGGATATGGACTGCGGCTTATAAAGCAAGGGCCATCCTTCCCCTATTGAGGCGCTTTTTCTCAATAGATAAAACAGTGAAGATAGTCTGTGCGCTGCTCTAAAGCGGATAATACCTCATAGTAGGCGCAATCTGACAATCCTTGCATCAACATTAATAATAAATAATATTCAAATTTAATATCATCTAAATAAAATCATAGTTATTTAACATAATTAAAATATTAATAAGTTCATCTTGAAAAGCAATAATTCTATAAAATATTAAATAAAATCGTTTAATATTAAATTTTATTACATAATAATATAGATTAATATAATTCTAAATTGCATATTCAATATATAATATGAATTAATATAATTATATTCAAATATTATTTGATTTATTTTTAATAACATTAAATTATTTCGCATAGAATAGGAAAATGTGATAATTAAGTAAATAAATTATAAAATTATTAGCTATTGAATATTAACCTAATTAAAATTTAATAAATCATGTTATTAGTAAAAGGTATTAGATGTAACATAAACTAAAATAATTTCATATTAAATATTCATTTATTTAATAACTTTTAATTATTTTAAAATATTAGGGAATGGTGATATATTTCAAAGTTATATTAACAGTAATATAATACTATATCTGAACTAATATTTAATATATTAAATACTAGTACTTAATAATATTATTACTTAAAAATATTAAATTATATTAAATTAAATCTTTTACATTTATTATATTATAATATTTAATTTGTAAAATAAAATGATATTATAATGTTTAAGTATTATATTTTCATGTAATCTATATCCACTATTTTATATATTTTCTTCAATTTTTATATTCAAATAAAATTTTATGTTAATTTTTAATTAAATATTTTAAATTTATTTCTTGTTAATTTATTATTTAATTTCGTACTATTTTTATTTATAAGTTGAGGGCAGTTCTTTTTATGAATTAACTAATGCATGTTCCACAATATTATAATTGATTACAGCAAGGATAAGATTAATAAGTATACTAGGATTAGATTCCATTACGATTGGATTGTTTTTATAAAATAATTTATCCTTGTTAATTAAGTAACTGAAGATAATTGATATGATACTAAAAAAGAAAGGGAAAATGTAGTATGATTTAGTATTAAGTATAATAATTTTATGTTAATTATAAAAATTACATATGCAAAAAATAATTTTTTTATAAATTATACAATTCAAATACATTTAGAAGTTTTAATTTTAAAAAATATAAATAAAAATATGTTAAAATTTATTATTAAATACACTTAATATTAACATAAATATTTTATGTTAATTATAAAATTAAATATGTAGGACTTATTTATTTTTCTTATTTTTTCAATTATTTTTACTAAATTGATACAGTATATATAAATAAAAATATATACATAATAATTAAAAATTAAATAAACAAATAAAATAATTGTAATCTTATTTCCTTTTTGATTTTTTTTTTCAAAAAATCAAGCAAATAGCAAAAGAATTAAAGACCTAATTGACATTTATCATATTAATATAATAATTTTATATTAATAATAAAAACGAAATATGTAATAATTTTTAATTTTCATTAATTTTCTGCTATTGTTTACTCTATGTTTTCAATAATTATAGAAATGAAAATATATATATATATATATACACAAATAATAATTAGAATGCAAATAAACAAATAAATAATTGTATTTTTATTTTATTTTGTGGTTACTTTTTAACTAGTCCTTCAAAGTAAGACAGGGACTTACTTTAATTGATAGTATTAGGTAGATGTCCATGACTTTGTTGTATGACATGCAAATGCAATAAACTAAGTTTTAAGTCGATGAACTTAAAAGTTTAAGTTGAATCACTACGTTAAATTATATAAATATTTTATTTGAGAATAATTTTTAAAGCAAAGTATATGTATATATTTAAAATTATTAAACTTTTTCTAGATAAATAATAACATTTAATTATTATATGACACATAATATAAAATTAAGCATTATTTTAGTAGTGGTAATTAGTTTTAACAATTTCAGATATAACATAACTAGATAACCCAACATAACATATAAAATATTATTAAAATATAACAAATATAATATGAATAAAATACGAATATATAAATATATCAAAATTTATATAAAATTAATTATTGTTGTGTAAAAATTTATATAATCTAAAAACTGTTAAAATATATTATTGATTAAAAATAAATAAACAAATAAGCAATGAGATTTGGATGGGCTTTCTTTTGTTCTACTTTCGCATTCATCACCGTCCCAATTGAAATTCGATTATGTTTATTATATTTTGCTGTTATCTTCGTAATAGTCAACTGCAGAAAAAAATTGACAGCCATATAAAAAAATTTTACAACAGTGTTCATGAATCTAGGGTAAAATCTCACACTAGACCTGCTCGTGGGCCGAGCCAGATTCGAACTGAGCTTGAATATGGTATTAACATTAAATATGTTTGCTCAAGTCTGGCCCGGCTCAAAATATGGATCTCAAATTTTGCCTGAGCTTGTCCATATTTATAAATAGATAGTCTAAACCCGTTTAGGCCCGCCCATATTATTTTTTTATAATTTATTTTTTTAAATATATTTTTTTAAATTTAATTTTTATTAATTTAATAATTTTTTTATTAAATTTATAAATATAAATAATTTAACT
>JBBYHO010000003.1:18372683-18387586 GCA_038382025.1 Adansonia gregorii | reverse complement strand
TATATATATGTATTGTTTATATGATTAAAATTACATAATATATAAAATATAAAATAAATATAATATAATATAATAGTAAATCAGGTCAGGCCGGGCTTGGGCTTTGAAAGTCGAACCCAAAGCGCAGCCCATTTTTTAATTGGGCCTGTTTTTTTGTCCAAGCCCATTTTTCGGGCCTATTATATTTGTCCAAAGCCTCTCAAATTTCGCACGGACCTTTAAGCTTGGGCAAGTAGCCCGAACCTTAAATAGGTCTATCTCACACTTCCATGCCCGAATCCTCGTTCTCGCGTTGTGCCAATTGTAATTCGATTTGTCAGCCGATATTATATATATAGACTAGAAATGTTACCCAATGTTTACTTACACCGATCAAAGATACCTACAAAAAGAAAAAAAAATTGTAATTGATATATTATTTCTTAAAAATTTAATAAAAGTAATATTATTACATATAAAAAATTTAAAATTAATAAATAAACAATTTTAAATTATGTTTATAAATATCGATTAAGTGGACTCACTATCAGCTATATGACATATTAATAAAATGTTGAATTCTTAATTTTAATGATTAAAAATCAAATCTTAGAAACTTATCTGTCAAAAATATTAATCAGATTTTAAATAAACTATGATAAGATTTTTTTTTTTTTTGTAGCGGAAAATAAGAATAAGAATATGATTGGCATGAGCTGCCTTGTGTGTTGTTGGATGAAATCAGAGTCCAATGTCGAAATATACCATAATCTAAAAGAATTATCGCTACACCATAAGACCATAACTAAAGAAATCTAAGCTTAAATAAGCTAAGGTCATTAGTGGCAGTGTCAATAACACAGTTTTATGTACTTCGAGACATTTGGTTTTGATTTCTGGTTTGCACGATTTTGTGTTTTTTTAAATCTTTTTCTGCTCCTTTGGTTTGGTACCTTTCCCTCCACTTCCAATTTCTCTCTTTATGTTTACAATTGATATCATTTAATTGATTGCTGTAAAATTTGATGAAAAACCTTGAAGAATTTCAGGGTTCGCTAGATTTAAAATTTATGTACTTCAAGGTGTGAAAATTGAGTTATGAGGTGTTGAGCAACCCATGATCACAGGGAGGTCGGTGATAGTTTTTGAATTGCCTTGTTTGCTTTGCACTGAACCCAATGCAAGCTTTCATCTTTGATTTTAACTATTTGAATATTGCAAGCATTTTCGGATTCCGAGCATCATATTTTTTTTAATGTTATTCCATATATTTTATGACATGCTAAGAAGGGTTGTTATTGGTGGCCCGCTGTGGATTATAAGTTGGTTCCTCGTATTTATCCATGTTTTGGAATTGTATATTCAGTTGAATTGCTTGGTTGATTCCAATCCCATTATTTTACATAATAAATAGAGTAAAATAGGGTCCGCGAATTGGGGCTTTGAAAGGCATTAAAGGGGTTCCACGAAAGTTCTCGAGTTGCATGGGGGGAAGTATTACTAGAGTTGGTTTTGATGTGGAACACTAGTCTTAAGTACAAGACATGCTTAGCTCTTATGAGGGAGAAAATGATGCGTTCTTTGATTCTTTGGATTGCTTGTCGGTTGAAGAACCACCTATAGTAAAAGAAGGATTGGACGGTGGGAAATTGGAGTATGAAATTTGGATAAATGAGCTACAAAGTGTGAAGGATAGACGTGAAAGTTTTCTGCGTGCGATGGATCTAGTTGAGCTTGTAAAGTCATCAAGGATGAAGGATTTAAAGAGGATCACAGAATGCAGTGGTGCTACCTCAAGTTCTTTCTTTCCAACTGTTAACAATGGAGAAGAAGGAAGAATGGATTGTTGTGAGAGGGAAATGACTTGTCAAGCCAATTTTTTGGTTGATGAATTAGAACAAGAGCATAACTTAGCTCTTGAGAGTGAGAATAAGATATTTTCCCCTACCAAAAGATGTGAACAAAAGGAAGCTAAAGCACACTTGCATGACAGCGAAATTGCTAAAATTAATAGGAAAAAATTCAGGAAATGGTGGAAACACATTTTGAGTATGGGGAAAGGAGGAGAAAGTAGACGTGAATTTAAGGTATCAAAACAACATATCAAAGTACATAAATCAAACACAATGATGGTTCAGCCCAAAAAGAAAGGATACATGGAGTTTGCAGCGCTTTATATGGAACAAGAAATAGAGGCTCACAAGGGCGTCATCTGGACAATGAAGTTTAGCCCAGATGGTCAGTATTTGGCAACTGGCGGTGAAGATGGGGTAGTACGTATATGGCGTGTCACATCAACAGATGCGTCTAGTAAAACTTTCATGGCCGGGGGCAGTTTTATTAGAAAGGTGGACAAAGGAAAGTTCGGTTTTGGCAGAAAAATGTTGATCAACTCGCCAGTTGTTATCCCTGATAAGATTTTTCAGATTGAGCAGTCACCAATGCAAGAGTTTCATGGCCATGCCAGTGACGTTTTAGATCTTGCATGGTCCAGTGCAAATGTCAGTCAATCCTGCCGAAACCTAGCAGTATATTACAATTTAATTCAATCCTCTTTAGACTTTTTTGGCTAATGCTGAATCAAATTTTGGTTGCAGTTTCTTGTCTCTTCTTCCATGGATAAAACTGTTCGTCTGTGGCAGGTCGGCTACGATCAATGTCTAAATGTTTTTCATCACAATAACTATGGTAACTGTCAGAAGGATACGATCTTATCATCCCCTGTTCGATGATTTTATTGACATTATAACCCTTTCTTCATTTAGATTGACCTATAATTCTTCTTTGAAATACATAATGCGGCCATAGTCAAAATTCTGACCCTTTTTTTTCTTCGGATGGAAACAGTCACATGCATTCAGTTCAATCCCATTGATGATAATTACTTCATCAGTGGTTCTATAGATGGAAAAGTTAGGATCTGGGGAGTCTCTGAGAAGCGAGTTGTTCAATGGATGGATGTGCAGGACATTGTAACTGCTATATGTTACCGGCCAGATGGGAAGGTGCATGCGGCTCTGAATTCTTGAATCAATATTCTTAATTACGCTAAAATGATTGTTTTGGATTTCATAACTTCTAGCAACGGTAATCGTTTCATGTCCTTTTTATTCTAGCAGGAATTTGCGGTTGGGTCCAATACAGGCGCATGCCACTTCTATGAAGCATCAGGTACTAATTTCTTCCAAGTTATAAAAAGTTCTATTCTACTATTGTTCAGTCATTCCTTTTCTTTTTCCGGTACAGCAACTTCATGCCCGTACATTCTAACCGAGTGTTTTACTTTATAAATTTTTTGGTGCTATAGGCACTGGAGTTAATTTGGAGGCAAAGATACATATTCAAGGCAGAAAGAAAGCCTCCGGCAGCAAAATCACAAGTATTCAGGTTTTGCACTAAAGCTGTCGATGCTATACGTATGTTACTTGCGCATATACTTTCATTCAGTATACTAGTTAGTTACATTCCAACTTGCAGTTCTTCCAGGATGAATCACACAAAGTTATGATAACTTCTGAAGATTCCAAGCTCCGAATATTGGATGGGATAGATATCGTCCGTAAATTTAAAGGTAAGGATTCTGTATCATCTAAACTCCTTGGAATTGGGTAGATTAAAATGAGTCAAATCTTGCACTAATAAGATGACTGCGGCTTGGTCTCTTATTCAATCCGCATGCGCTTTGAATAAGATGGCTTTGATAGTTCTTTTAACTGATTGCCAGCAACTGACCTTTCCTTCGCTTTGAAACACGTTAGAGTAGCTTTATTTTTTATTTAAAACATTATGTCTTATTTGATTGAATCAATTGAACTAATCCAGACAGATAGTATTCTAAAGGAGCTTTAGTGAAACTTTTTTGTGGGCTAGATTTTTCTTCCCACTGTCTAGTTTATGAAGAGATAAAAGTCCGCTCTTCCTTGGACTACCTCTAATATATTTGGCGTTAAAGAAGTTAGCATTAGCTGATACTTCTGCTCAAATCCCTATGAATATATTTACTGGTTATGCACCATATTTTTCAAGTACACGTCTCATAGGTACACCGCATTTAACTACAATATTGTAAGAATAAATTTGAGAGATCTAAATATATGTCTCTTCCTGTCAACCTTTACAGCTATTCTTGGATCTTTATGAGCGTATACCTTCCTTGGATGAGCTTTAATTCTTGGTTGTCTTTTCTTTGCATGTTCAATCTTTTGGTGGCAAACTTTATTTACACATCGGATGAATATATAATCTTTTGTCGCCATTCCCTAATTACACATCCATTGAAGGATAAAGTAGAATTAGTCAAGCCGTGAATATTTAATATTATCATGGCCTATGCACTGCACTTGAAGTTTAAGTTTTATTTTACCATTTTTTGCATGTGTTGTCAATTCTTTAATAATTATCCCTTGTTTGATCCTTATGTCGCAACTTTCATAAATTAATATTGTTCTTGAATACTGCAGGACTGCCAAAGTCAGGAAGTCAGATGTCAGCAACTTTTGCGCCAACCGGGAGACATATAATCTCAGTTGGAGAAGACTGTCATGTTTATGTCTGGAACTACAATGACTTGTGCCTCCAAACATCAAAACATACAAAATCCTTTCGTTCTTGCGAGCACTTCTTCTGCGAAGATGTGTCCGTTGCAATACCTTGGTTAGGCCAAGGGTTATATAAGAGGCACTCAAATATTAATGGCTGCGGGTCACGTTCACCAAGAGAGGGTCCAGTGGAGGGTGCTTCCTGGATCAGAGATTCAGAACGATTCTCTCTTGCTCACTGGTTCTCCATTGACGGCTCTTGCAATGTTTCTGCCACATGGCCTGAAGAAAAGCTTCCTTTGTGGGAAGCAGCAGTTGCGGGAGATGAGTGTTAAACATATGACCAGCAGCAGGTTTGTCACAATAGTGCCAACTATCACACAACTCTACCGGAAACATGGGGACTTGTGATTGTGGCAGGTGGATGGAATGGAACAATCAGGACATTCCACAACTTTGGATTGCCTGTTAGGCTATAGGAGTTTGCACTAGGAGTTTCAGTCTGTTGGTGCGAGTTCTTATGCCATTCAATATTTCTGGTGAAATTGCATTATATCTGGGATTGACCACTGAGCATCTCAGTCAGTGGCAGACTTCAAAGAAACCAATTTTTTTTTTTCCAAATGTAAATGTTCGCAAGTAAAGTTGTTAATAATCTACCCTTTACCCACTCTTAAATTGCTATTCAAGTCCATTCTTTTGACATGCTTTTAAATCATCATTATATGACATTTTTCCATGTTATAATCAGGCTTACGTTAGAACCCTTCTCATATAGGCAGCTCACACAGTTTTTCAAAGTCTTACAGTGTTCCTTTGTGAATAATACTTGGACTACAAAGCATTACAAAGAAAAAATATAATTAATTAGTAATGCTTCATACTGCTTTATTTCATTTTTCCATGACTACAATTTGAATTTCATCTTGTTTAGTTTTTTATTTTAAAAGTGTCTTGTACACATAGACATAGCATAATCAATATACACATAGATTACAGCTTGAGATAAAAAAAATTATAAGTACTAAGATTTGAATCTTAAACCTAACTAAATGATATTTTTTAGAAGAGATTGTCTGATTGATGAGACTAAACCTAAGGTTCATACTTAATGCCTAACCTTGATGCTTAGAAGTTACTAAAAATAAAATTTTAATTTTAACATAAAATTGATGAATGTTAATAGTTGCACCTGAATAAAAATATATTATAAAACTTTTGGAAAAGACACGGTGATCTGCCTTAAAATAATGTTTCCGGTATGGAATCAAAAATAATAATTAAAGTTTTTATTCACCAAATACAAAAGAACATATATTTACATTTTAGAAAGAAAGAGATACAAATTAAACAAATTAACCCACTGAGAAGGGGAAAAAAACACAAAACTAGATTTGTCTATGGGTTGTGTTATCTATCTAAGTTTACGATCTATCCAATATTTAGATCGGTTTAGATAAAAATATTAAATCCAAAAAATGAGTTTAGACAAAAGAAATTAGGTTTCTTTTTTTAAAAAAAATAAGATCTTGACTCTATTTTTTAAAGCTTGACCTTAACTTATTTTATAATTATATGATATGTATTATTTTTTATATTTATATATTATGTAATTTGTATTATATAAAAAATAAATATATAATATTATAGTATAAACATTAAAAAATATATTATCTATATAATAATTTTTAATAAAGGAAAATATTAAGTTTTTAGCTAAGCGAAAAAAATTAATAAAAAATTAAATTACTAAAATAAATTTAAAAAAAACATGTCTTTAAAAAATTTTAAAAATAATTTAAATGAATTATTCTAAATACGTCTTAAGTATATATTTAAAATTATAGTTAGAACTAGAGATGGCAATTAGGTGGGTTCGAGATGAATTTTTTGGGTTCGAGTTTTTTCGGGTTCGGGCTGATTCGGATTCAGGTTGTTTTGGGTTTGGGCTAATTCGGGTTCGGATTCATTCGGGTTCAAGCCTATTTGGGTTCAAGTTCGAGTTCGGGTTTGAGTATATTTTATATCATTTTTTATTTTATGTTAAATGTAATCACTTTTACGTAAATTTGAATTCTAAACCTATGCTTGAATTTGGTCTGGTCCGGCTTAAAAATATCTTAGTTTGGTTCTATGGACCTACTCACAATCCGAAAAATTTTTTGAATTCTAAGCTCATAGCCGAATTTGGCCTAACCGACCCATTTAAGTACAAATCATTATTCATAAATCATAATATTAAAAAGTTATTTTTATATTAATATTTAGATATTTGATAATTAAATTTAAATAAAATATATTTTTTTATTTAAAAAAAATACTGTTTCTGGTCGAGCGTGCTTGGAACTTAAAATCTAAGATCTAGGTCTCATCATGTTGGGCTTATTATGTTCGGCAGGCTATCTGGCCCATGGGCAGATTTAGTTGCTAGTCTAACATATAATTTTTTTTATTTTTTATATGGTATTATCTATTATGGATTTCGTATTTTTTAATTTATCTTATTACTTTATTATATTATTATCAGACTCTAATTATCATTACTTGAACAATAATAATAATAATAATAATAATAATAATATTAAAAAAAGTATTTAAAATTTTACTATTAACATGTATAAACTCTCAATATTTAATGAGTTTAACTAATTAATTTTTTTTAAAAAAATTATAAATTGATAATATACTTTATTAACAATGCTTTCAAAGGTTATGATATGATTTACTTTTCGATAAGTTATTATTTTATTATATATAGACCTGCTCAAAGATTGGGCTACCCACTTGGCCCAAATGAACTTGAGCTCGGGTTCTTATATTTTTGTTTCAAACTAGTCAATCCGACTCGAAATAATGATTTTAAATTAAAATAATATATATTTTATTTAAATTTAATTATAAAATATATAAATATTAATAAAAAATATTTTTTTAGTATGATAAATAATAATTTTAACTTGAATAAACAGATCTAAACATATTAAATAAACAAAATCTAAGACCTTGCCGGCCAGACAAAACTTGAAAAAACATATATAGAAATTGTTGGGCCTAGGTAGAACCGCAGGACCGCCAAAGTCTGGAGGTCAGATGTCGGCGTCTTTTACTTCAACGGAGAGACATGAAATCTCAATTGGAGAAGACTGTCATGTTTTCTCGAACCACAATGACTTATGCCTTCAAACATCGAAACATACCAAATCTGTTCGTTCTTGCGAGCACCACTTCGGCAAAGATGTGTCTGTTGCAACACCTTGGTTACGCCAAGGGTTAGATAAGGGGCTGCCAGTCACGGTCACTAAGAGAGGATCGAAAAGAGGGTGCTCCCTGGATCAGAGATTCAGAACGAGTCTCTCTTGGTAAACGGTTCTCCATTGACGGATCTTGCAAGGGTTCTGCTACATGGCCTGAAGAAAAGCTTCCTTCGTGGGGTATTGCAGCAGTTGCAGAAGATGAGTGTTATACATATGGCCAGCAGCAGCTCTGTCACAATAGGACCAAATATAACACTACCCTGCCAGACACATGGGGACCCGTGATTGTTGCAGGTGGATGGAATGGAACAACAAGGATAACTATGGACTGCCTGTTAGGCTGTAGGAGTTTGCACCAAGAGTTTTCAGTCAGTATAAATTCTTGATGCCATTCAATTCTTGGTGGACGTACTTTATATCTGGGATTATCCATTGTGCATCTCTGTCAGCACTAGACTTCAAAGAAACAAATTTGTTTCTAGATGTAAATGTTCCCTAGTCAAATTGTTAATAATCAATATATTATCCCTCTTAAATTTCAGTACAGGCCCTTTCTTTTGATATGCTTTGAAGTCATCATTATTGACATTTTTCCATTTTATCAGGCTTTATGTTAAAGCCTGTTCTTGTGTAGGTAGCTCACACAATATTTCGTAGTCTTACACTGTTCCCTTGTGAATGATACTTAGACTACGTGGCAATAAAAAGAAGAAATAGAATGAATTATCAATGCTTCGTTCTGCTTTATTTCACGTTATCGCGACTCTTCTCCAATCTCAATTTTATCATGTTTAATTTGTGTTTTTTTTTTCTTTTTTGGGTGGGGGTTCTAGAAGTGTCTTGTACATATGCATCCATAATATATATATATATATATATATATTCGTATAACCGCATAAGACGAATAAAATATTATATATATTAAATTTTCATTTTCATTTTATTAAGTAATATTTTTTAAATATAACGTATGTTAAATAAAATTAAATTTTAGATTCATAAAAGTGTCTAACTTTGTTAATGGTTAGCGGTTATATAAAAATCAAATTTTAAATTTAATTTAATTTTAACATAAAATTGATGAAAATTAATATTTTAAGTGAGGATCATTCCAAAACAAAATTCTTAAAGTTTGTGAAATGTAAACAACAAATTAAGGCTTAATATAAAATATAACCCTTGAATTACACTCTTTTTTTTTTTTTACTTTGCTATTTTTTATTTTTAATTTAGTACTTAAAGTATTATTAAATCAATTTGATACTTCACTTTAATGTTATTAATTAATAATAATATGAATCAATTAAATTATGATATATATTATATATTATTCATGCCAATGAGATATGGCATAATATTAATAATATTAGAGTTGAATTACTAAATTGATAATTAAATTATATTATAAATATCAAACTAAAAATAAAAATTTATAAAATACTAAAATAAAAAAAACTAAAATTCAAGGTTTATTTTTTTTATTTACACCATAAACTAATTGGTAACCTTCGTAAAAATCTATGCTTCAACGTTGGAGGGGTTGCTCCAAGCCACGCAAGGGGCTCAATGCCCAACATGTGGCGGGTAGCAACGCCTTTAGTTTTTCTTTTAATAAATTTAGATTTTTTGTCTAATTTTTTTAATTCATTTTAACTTGTATATTTTAGAAAGGGTGGCTTCCATGTAAACTCATCGGTTGATATAATACCCACGTTATCCTGTTCAAGGAAAAAATTATATTCTAAACTATTTTTAAGTTTTTAAGTTTTTTTATTTTATTTTTAAATTATATATTTAAAAGGTTGATTCGTAAGGTAATTGACAAGTTAATTTAAAATCTATACCCGACTTGCTTGAAAAAAATTTTAATTATTTTTTTTATATTTAACTTTTGTTTTTATTTACGGGTTAATTTGCATAGTAATTCACAAGTCGAATTAGAAATGATACTCAACTTGCGTGAAAAAAATATTTTATTTATTATTTTTAGTTTGTATATTTTAGTTTTATATTTTATTTTATTTTTAAATTATATATTTAAAAAAATTGATCTTTATATGACCCACAGGTCTATTTAAAATACGTATTTGACAAGGCAAGAAAAATTTTTTTTTATTGTTTTTATTTTATTAAGATTTTCAAAGAATTATAATTTATAATGATTTCACTAAAAATATAATAAATACATGATTAGTGAAAATTTTGACTTGATTTTATATTTTTATATATGAAAAAATATGGATATTTTTCATTATTTTTCTTTTTTTTTATCATTTTTCTATATCTTTCTAAAAAATTATGATTTAAACAATAATTTTAAAAGTTGATCTACTTTTCTTAAAAATTTTAATAAAATTCTTAAAACTAAAAGAAAATAATGAAAAATTTATAAAAATGTTATTTACTCTTCCTTCCACTGACTTTTTAAGCAAATTTTTAGACAATACCCCATGGGTGGTGTTCTATTTAGTAATATATAATTATATAACCGTGCATTGCATGGATTTAAAAATAATTTATCTAAATGATATGATTTTTATATAAATTCAAATGGTTAAATATTCAAATCTCATCACATAGAAATTTTTTTTTATAAGAAAAATGTTTAAAATAGGTTTTCAAGGTTTTTACCTTTTTTACTAGTGCAATCGTTTCCTATCGATTTGGAGAATCCTTGTCTTATGATATATATCAAACCAAATAGGTCACTAGTTCCTAGTTCAACCGACTAATCAGTTGATCTAGTCTCTTTCTTTAACGTTAAGTACAATGTGATTTACTGATATACGAAATAATGTATCTCTTAAATACTTGCATTAATTTATGATGGTTATTATGTATTGAAGTAAGCAACGATCATATCCACAGAGATTGTTCTCAATTTATAAGTTATTGATGCAAAACTATAATTTAATATATGACCAAACAAATTAAAAATGTTGCACAAAAAGAAAAAAAAATTAAAATATGATGGAGGATTGCTTGTATTGAGATGCAAACAAAATAAAAAACATAAAACTAAAAATAAAACTAAAAAAACATAATTTTATATCTAACAAAGCAACAATAGTGATGTAAAGTATTGTTAGGGAATCATTTACCACCTTTAAACAAAAACGATTAACTAATATTAGTGTTATCTCTAATTATCTCTTCAAACTGCCAACCATGGATAGCAATAAGTTTTGCTACCCCAATCTTTTCTTAGTTTGTCGTTAAATAGAACAAGCTCTCTATTTAACTCATAACTATTACATAACCTAAAATAAACTCTCCAGAGTTAATCTAATAGAAACTTTAAAATATGAAAGATAGGTTGATCTAAGCGATAAGCACACAAGCTCGAATTATTTAACTTAGGCTATGTTCCACATTGCTGTCAACAAAAACTTGACCACAATCATTGATCACAAACTGCTACTAATGAATAGGAAAACAAGACAATTACAGATCAAGATTTCTAATCTAACAATTGATAATTATCAAGGTTTATTTAGTTGTGCATTTAAACAAATCAAGATAAGAATCATAATCTGTTTTTATGGAAAAACGTAAGCAATTTCAATTGATAATTGTTGAATAATTCTGAAAATCAATTACAAAGTCTTGTGTAGAGCTCTAAAATCACTCTTAACCACAGAAGAATTTAGTTACACATGTAATGCGTTCAAGGACAGATTCATGAGAAAATTCTAGCAACAAAAAAGAAAAAGAAATGAAAGAGAGAAAGAAAGAAGAAACTTAAATATGGTGGCTAGTTGTTATCTTATTCTCTTGTAGTCTTCTCATTGTTTTCCTTTTCTAGCTCTCCTTATTGTGCCCTTAGTCTCCTCCTAATTTTGATATTATTTTCCCTTAAATGACAAGGTAAGTCTCTATTTATAGTGGTTGAAAACCTTAGGTTGGAGAATCCTGTTCAAAGTAGGAAATTTGGATGTCACTTTTGAAGTAGATTTAGTTGACCAATTCTTATGCTTTGAAGGATAGTATTTCGCTATTACTTGGATTGCAAGAATCAAGCTTTTACTGTAGAATCTACTCTTTTTTACTCCAATATCTTCTTCCATATTCGTGATTCTGATATTTTAAGTTCATTAACATCCTTATTAATATGTTTTGCTTCATTCTCCCAATAAATCTGAAATTGAAAAATAAACATAAGTAACTAAGATAAGGACAGAAAACATAATAAAAACTAAGAATGTAAAGCATATAAAATATGCTATTTATGAACTTATCAGTTGCGATTACTATTTCTAATTTTGACCTTTTACGCTGTTAATATTCATTATCAATATTCACCGTAGTTGCCCATGATAGCATTTCTTCTATCTGCAGTAATGATGAACGTAAACAAGTTAAATCCTTGATCCCTTAAGCGTGGCATTACCTTTGTTTGTAAGATAGTCCCTCGTCACTCTTTCGAATCTTGTCTCAATCATGAACCTAGATTGCATGCTATTTGATTCGACATTTGCAAAGGTCTCCACTGCTTTTTGTATTCATAATGCAAAATACAACGCTAAAAAGTCTTCTACAGTCATATCTGCAAAAGATTGTTCGCTTCATCAACATCTATGTTACATTGACTCGAGTATGAGTATCCAATATAGGTATTTATCTAGAGTCATACGTGTATCCAATATAAGTAAGTATTTAGAAGTCAAACTCATCATTTGCTCATAGTTTTGGACTCGCAGAATCAGCTAAAAAGAGTCCAAAAATATGATACAGGTACGAGGATACTTAAAAATATCAAAAAAAATATTGATATTATTTCTTATGTAAATAAAATCTCCTTAAATACTTAAGATAATTTTTTTGAAAAAAATAATTTTAAATAATTAAATATTTGTCTTTACCTTGAATCTCCAAAAACTGAAGTTGGATGTTTTGTAATCATTAGACCAGCGAAGGCTCATGATATGAAAAAGCCCAAGATTCACTTCTTTTGTTTTTCTTGGACCAGACTTTTTTTCTGGGCCAGACTAAGATTAATTGCTTTTGTAAGATTAATGAAATCGTGGGCTTGAAGGTTTTGAAGCCCAATTTAAAATTAAAATGGAAAAACAGCGTTCCAACTTTCACGTTTTTTTCTCAGCTGCAATCCTTCCATCGTTCTCTCTCGAATACCGAAAGTTTCCACCCGTCATTTTTTCTGCGAAGCCGTCATGTTGCAAAAGCTAAGAAGCCCAGCTGTTATTAGCAGTAATGTGCAACAATGATTAGTGTAGCATCTCCCTCCATCTACCCTTCTTTCTTATGCTCTGCTTTTGAATTCCTTAGCGCCATCTACGATTTGTCATGAAGCTGAGTCCATGTTGACAGAGGCGACTCAGACGCAGATCTCGTCAGTTGTATGGCACCTCAAAAGTGCCGAGTCCATGTAACGGAGATCAACATTACAGCAGCAAGGCTTTCGAGATACTGTTTTCTGCATTGCAAGCATGATCGGCGTTTGACAAAAAAAAACTGATCGATGTCAAAAGCAATCGGCATCATTTTTAAAAGCTTGGATTTTGATTTACAGTCAAAAGATTTTAAGAAAGAAAACATTGTTTTACATATGAACTAGAGGTGTTTTCAAGGTCATTGACTTTTGGGATGAGAGATTAGATAATTTTGAACGTCGAAATTAAACATAACATAATGAAAATATATTTAATAAACATAAAATAACATGTTTGAATACGATACATTTAATACAAATGTAAGTGTAGAAATCTGTTTTTGCACTTACAAGCGTATATTGGAAGCAGAATGAAAGACCCGTATGATATCAACCCAAAATATAATTTTGATGATCATGGCTTCAATGCAATGAATGTAAGGTTCATAAATTTAAATTACTTTAATGATTCATTTGAAAATATGGATTTAGATTAAAAAATTTCAATTTTGATTTATAAATATAAATTTGTTTTTTTATTGAATGTCAAATAAAAATATTGAATTTTGATTTAAATAAATTCAATCTCAATTTTAAGCTACTTAAATTTAGAATTTGAAATTTTATTTAAAACCGAGAATTTACAAAATCACTCTTTCATTATTACTTTATCATAGACCTTGTAATATTTAATACGATTATACGAATATGACATGCATAATACACGACCAGACACGAATACATACTAAAAATTTATCTAATATGAATTATAAACGTATCAAAATTGATATAAGTGTAAAAAACTTAAATACAATTGTGACATAATAGAATATATGAACATGACATAAAAACATAAATTTTCAGGTCTACTTTATCATTTATAAGTTGAAAATTAATTTTCATTTAAATTCGAATCTTAATTATCCAAACAAAAAATTAATTTTTTTTTAAATTTAATAAATTATAATTTGTAATATGAAGTAATAGGTTGAGTTTTCATCTATTATTTTATTATCCATTTCTTTGGAATACATTTATCAACACAGGACCTATTTATAAATTATTAAAATCAAATCAAAATTAAATTTATGCATGATAATTAAGATTATATTGAATAGTAATAAATGAAAAAATAATAAAAAACTCTCGACCCGAAGTAATTGATATATAATTTTAAAAAATAATCAACATTTTCCTATAAAAAAAATCTCAATGCAACATAAAAAAAAATAGTATCTTAAATTTATTAAAGATAAATTTCAATGAGATTGAAATTTGTGGAAAAGAAGCTTTATAACGATTACGTAAACAAATTATACGAAGAACTCTGTGCATCCACCATCGAAAATTGTTTTTTTTTCTTCTCCTGAAAATACTAAGCAAGTCATATTTATGAAGTTTAAAATTAAAAAAGAATTAGCAGACCCAAAGCAACCCGAAGAGTACCGTTTGGATAAATGTTGCGCAACAAGTAACCATGGAATCATAATTTAATTTATATTTATAAAAACAAAGTTTTCCTTCTACGATAAAAATTCTAAAACCTCCCTTTTCCTTTATATAAACCCCTTTTCCCTGTTGTATCCAAATTTCCCTTCTTAGCAAATTCTTGAAACAGGAAAGAAAAAAAACCCAGAAATCTTGAATTCAACTAATTTAAAAGGAGTCATTGGTTTGGTAGATTCAGCTCTTCGATGGTTTATGCTTTTTCTGTTCTTATACTTTCAAGCAGTACTAAGTCTA
>JBBYHO010000003.1:18349344-18362226 GCA_038382025.1 Adansonia gregorii | reverse complement strand
AATTATTTCATCCATCAGCGATAAAATAAAAAAAATTCATAAATGAAGTTCATAAATAACACTTGTCCTATTTATTTTTTTAAATATATTTTATGGTATATGTGTCATCCCATTAAAGTCACTTGTAAAGTTTTTTTCGTTTTATAACCAGTGTATAAAATGTTTATTGTATTTATTATAGTAAGTTTCCAGCTAAACTTGACTTTTCTTGCAGCGCGTAGATTGCTAATCAAATTTGTTTGGAAGCTCATAAAATGGTTTGGTATGCAACATCTCCTTGATGAAAAATTTTGCACTTTGTTGCTGCTTTTGCTCCTTGTGCTCGTATAGATTTATTTAAAGGTTGAATAGTTTATCAAATTTAAATTTACGAACTAAATTATCAAATTCAAGCTTAGATTAAAAAAAACTAAAGCTCGATTTGGCTCGGCCCTTAAACACCTCTTTACTAATATATGCTTGCATTATAATTTCTTTCAATTTGCAGTCCCCGATACTAAGCATATTCATGATGCAAGGTTGAAGCATGATCAAGCTGTGGAACTTCTCAAATGCATAGTTAACGAAATACCAAGGCTAAATAACGAGCAATTGGAAAAAATTAGATTGGATAAAGCAATCTATGATGCCATCAAGCATGGCATGATTGAATTTATTGATGAAATAATACAACTCTATCCAGAAATAATATGGAGGAAAGATAAAAAGGGTCGAACTCTTTTTGCAAATGCAATCGTTCTACGCCAAGAGAAGATCTTTAACCATGTTTTCAGATTGGGTTCAAAGCAGCGTATAACATTACTTCGACACGATATTTTTCGTAACAATTTTTTACACTTAGCGGCCAAGTTGTCCCCTCCTTCTCAACTTGATCGTATCTCTGGAGCCGCTTTGCAAATGCAACGGGAGCTACAATGGTTTGAGGTGATATATTCTTTAAATTAGACTTCTTTTTTTGCTTTTCTAAAGCTTGTATTATTTGATTATTATCTTATATATCAGCGGTGATATTTTTAAACTCTACACATATACGTTGAATGCATGCATTACCTTGTGTCATGTGAGCTTAATAATTTTTTTATTCAAAAATACTTGGACACCTACTTGATATGCATTGTAAAGTTTAGAATCTCACAGTTGATCTGTAGGATAGACGATAGTCTTGTTTCATTCTGTATATACATTCGCATTAAAAAATGAATTCATAATTGTTAAAAAAAAGTTTCCTGATTAATGTTGATTAGGAGTTGAGGCAGATTCTACCCCCAAAATTTGAGGAAGAATTGAACGAAAACAATAGAACTCCAGCATCATTGTTCTCTCACGAGCACAAGGAGTTGATGAAAGAGGGGGAGAAATGGATGAAGAACAATGCAGCATCGTGCATGGTCGTGGCTACCCTCATCGCTGCGGTCATGTTCACTTCAGCTTTCACAGTTCCAGGGGGTAACGATGAAAAAACAGGTTCCCCAATCTTCCTAAGATCTAATGCATTTTTGGTTTTCATCATCGCCAATTCCCTCTCTCTTTTCTCTTCCTCCACTTCTGTGTTGGTTTTCTTGGGAGTTTTGACGTCCCACTATGCCGAGAGAGACTTCCTTCAATCCTTGCCTGGAAAATCCATACTTGGTCTTTCCACCCTTTTCTTTTCCATAGTCACCATGATGGTAGCCTTCGGCTCCGCCATTTTCATTACCCTCCAGGCTCGGTTGGCTTGGGTTTCAATTCCAGTCATCATTCTTTCAACCGTTCCGATTGCTTTCTTTACATTGTTGCAGTTCCCTCTTTTGATTGAAATGCTGGTTTCTACTTATTGTTGTCGCATCTTTGATAATCCCAAACCTAAATAGCTTATGGATGAATCCCCTACTTTGTAATTTGATTCAGTTATTGCTGGTTTGTTTGTTTGCTTGAATTCGCGTAAATAATCGCTTTAGTTATATTCATAATTTGAGGGATTTTTTTACATGTGTATGCTTCAAGTTGTTGATCACTATAACATTCTCGATAAATTATGAGTATTGAACGTTTAACTCTATTGACGTATAGAATTCTTCTTAAAAAATGATATTTAGTCAGATTGAGATTTAAATTCAAGCATCTATAATGTTATGCAAAATTACCCAAGATTGTAAAACAATACTGATAAAAAATAATAGAACACAAAAATTTACATGGTTCGACAAATTTGCCTACTTCAATGAGAGAAAGAATATATATATATATATATATATATTTATGGAGAAACATTACAAATGCTCCAACCTTACAAATTTCTCTACTATCTCAATGCTCTCAACTTACATGTTTTCTCTCCTTCTTCATACTCTCAATCTAATGAATAAATGCCCTTATATATGCATTTCCCGTGGTATAAATACAAGAAATTAATTCACCAAATTTTCAACAAAAAACATTAATGGATAAAGGCTAACAAACTCAATGCATTCATACACATTATGAATAGAGGCTACCGAACTTAACGCATTCATACTCATGTATCAATGGATGCTACCAAACCTAATGCCTTCATGCATATGTGTGAATCGAGGCTACCAAACTTAATGCATTCATAAGAAGGGGTGAGCATAAGTTGGTTCAAACTGACTTAACCGACTTAACCGATAAAATTTGATTATTTGGTTTGGTTAAGTCGATTCGATGGTTATATCAATTTATTTGGTTAATTCGGTCGGTTATCGGTTAGTAAAATTATTAATCGAATTAATCAAATTAATCAAACTTTTAATATTTAATATTTAATAATTATATATTTATGTATATTAATAGCGCAATTAAACCCATTTTCAACCCAAATATACAACCATTAGCCCAAGACCCAATAAACCAATTTGACCGAACTAATCGATCAAACCGACCGAAATTTTGTCCATTCGGTTAATTCGATTTTGGTTAAAAATATCGATCGATTCAATCGATTCCTCTAGCTAAGTCAGTTAATTCGATTTTAAGTTTTTTGACCGAACCGATCGAATGCTCGTAGGGTTAACAAAACCATTTTTTTACTTATAGATTTGAGTCATTATTCAAGAATCTCCACCTTGGTGAGAATTTATTGATCACTGCTGCCTCTATTACACCGTTAGGTATTTTACACTTGAGAGGTATTGATCAAGTCCAAACAGCGTTAGAACTTGATCCTTGTAATCACATTGGACAACATACCTTTGAGATTATCTGCAGCCCTGATCTTTTGTAGCATAATATGTCCTTCATCTAAGAAACTATGGAGGAATGTAGTTTTTACGTGAAGTTGAACTAATTACAGGTCAAACTGTAATACAAAGCCAATGATATTGGAATAAATGCATGCTTGACAAAAGGTGAAAATACCTCACTGTAATCTATTTCTTCTTTCTAAACGTAGCCTTTTACTTGTAGTTTGGCTTTGTATCTGATATTTTCTTTACCTAGAGCACCCTTTTTTTTAGCATAAATTCATTTGCATCCAATAGCTTTCTTATGCTTTGGAAATGGAACCAACTTCAAGGATGATTCTGATGAAGTAATGTCATTTCTTCACCAATCATCTTCCATTTGTCATGTTCATGACTGTACAACTTCTTTATAACTGTTTGGGACATCATCGTTAACTACAAGAAAAACTTATGCCACCATGTTTGTGCATCGAACAGGTTTTTGGATATTTCTTTTTAGTATATTAACAACAATAGATTCCAATTACTAATTGAATTTTGGTGATGAAACCTTCACCTCAACTGAGATTTCAGTATGATCAACAGAATTATGTTCAAGATGATTAGTACTTTGAATGGTATCCTCTAGCATTTTGAACTCCACCTGCTTTAGAGAATTTAAGTTTTCATTCTCTTTCTCTGGAGTTTTTAGTTTTAGCAATACATATTTATCAAAGGTAACATCTCGACTTAAAACAATTTTCTTTAACTTAGGGTTCCACAGTCAGAATGCCTTAACTCCTTCATTAAAGCCCATAAAGGTAGCTTTCTTAGATATAGGATCTAGTTTTGATTTTGTGACATGAAAATATATTGGGTACCCAAAAATATGAAACCGATTGTAATAAAAAACGGGATGATTGGACCATACCTCTGTAGGAGTTTTCCCATCAAGTGTTGTAGAGGGAGTCTGTTAATAATATGAAAGGCATACATCAAAGCCTCTGCCCAGAATGCCTTGCTCAAGCCTAACTAACCCATCCGTATAAAATATTTTCCAAGGTTATTTTGTGACTAAATTGAGTTAATACATGGTTATGGCTGTAAAAATAGTTTTTTTTTTATTTTTTTTCTGGTGACTGAGGAAGACTTATGTCCTTTTTTTATCTCTGGTGCTTTGTTACCTCCTTTTATGAGGGCTTATGGTGGGCATTGTCAAAAAGGTATGTCCATGTAGATATTGGACACTTTATAATTCATGCATAACTACTTCTTTCCAGGTCCTATATTGTTTCAATTGATAGTTTTACATAGAATTGAAGAATGATGTTTTTTTAGTAATTATGATTAGTTTTTACTCTCCCTCCCCTTCTCTCTCTCAAGTTTTATTGACATGAATGTATGTTTGTTGACAGTATTTTGTGGATAGAGATGTTTTCTGTGCTGGCCGTGTAGCTGAGGAAGATCTGCAACATGTTGCTGCTGCTACCGGTGGAACCATACAGACATCTGTTAACAACATAATTGATGAGGTTGCAACTCAAATTATATTTGTTTGGAATGCAGCCATCCTTTTTATTTTCAAGTTCACTGTAAAACTTTTCAATTCCTTCTTTTGAACTTCTTGAATTTAAGTCTCCTCTTGGTTTGTTTTGAACGTTCTAGGGACATGTGAGGTTTTTGAGGAAAGGCAGGTTGGAAATGAGAAGTTTAACATATTCAGTGGCTGCCCATCGGGGCAGACAGCCACTATAGTTCTTCGGGGTGGAGCTGATCAGGTTTTTCATATTTCAATTAGTGCTGTTGCTTATGTGCATCACTTTTCATGCTGATGCTGGATATGGGGATTACTATTTTCAGTTCATTGAAGAAGCTGAGAGAAGCTCACATGATGCCATTATGATTGTTGGAAGAGCTTTGAAGAACTCTACTGTAGTTGCTGGAGGTGGTGCGATAGATGTATGTATTTCTATTAACTGATGAAACTTGTAAGCATTTTTTAAGATAGTTTTAGATTTTGATGTTTAAAACTTGCCTTTGGTGGCAGATGGAGATAAGCTGATACTTGAGGCAGCATGCACGCACAATAGCTGGAAAGTCTCAACTTTTTATTAACTCTTATGCAAAAGCTCTCGAGGTAGGTGTTGTTGCCCTTTGTTTTTTCTTGGCTGCTACATATTTGGCTCTCATCTCTAGTGGTTAAACTAATGGGAGTGGGCAATACCCAGTTTTTATTAGGTTAAATGGAAATTGAACTCAGTCTGATGTTGCATTGAAATCATTGTGGTCTTAGTGTAATTTACTAATGAATCAGGATTAAATGATGTGTTGCTTGGAGGAAACTTTAAGTGTTATTAATTTTGTAGAAAAGACATATGTATGCACCTGGATATGCTTACAGTTACGCAAATGTAAACATGCCAAAACACTGCTTTCTGCTAATGTACACTCCATGAATTTGCCGAACCTTGTGAATTATATTTTTCTTGAACTTCGATGCACAAAATTTTAATTCATTTCATGTCAAAGGGAGAGCCCGTTGGGTGAACAACTACCAGAGAAACAGTGTATTTGATATGTGCAGGGGCAGATTTTATGTTTTACCCATGTTATTTTTGATAATTTAATTGTCCTTGCTTATGCATTCATTTTTAGATGACTGTATCTTGTAGCCATAGCATTAATCCCTCATGATATATGAACAAAAATTTTTTTTTATCATGAGGAGAATAATTTCAGGAAGGCAGCATGTGACTTTACCTTGAAATGTTCTATCAAAATGAAACTTTTCCATTTATCAAAGAGATCGGATATTTGACATATTTATGGTGTATCTTTCATCTGCAGGTTATCCCACGGCAGCTGTGTGACAATGCTGGATTTGATGCTACTGATGTGCTGAACAAATTAAGGCAGAAGCATGCTCTTCCATCTGATTGCCATTCTTTACAAAATTTCTCTTTTTACTAATTTTTGAAGTATTTTCTCCCCATTATGAATGAAAGATTCTCTTTTAAAAGTTTGAGATTCTGGAAAGGTGAGGGTGCACCTTATGGAGTGGACATAAACACTGGTGGAATAGCAGATTCATTTGCAAACTTTGTCTGGGAGCCATCAGTTGTAAAGGTGGCTTGACTAATTACTAACTAACAATTGCTTATCTAATGATGTACCTTTTAGTTCTTTGCTAATATTTATTTCATAAATTTTTTTTGCCTTTGGCATCTAAAATATGCTGACAGATCAATGCCATTAGTGCTGCAACTAAGGCTGCTCGTCTTATTCTAAGTGTGGATGAGACTGTAAAGAATCCAAAGGTAATGCCATGTTGTTCCCTGTCTTGGAAATTATGTGCATGCTTTGTATACTTCGTTGTATTTCATTTGCTCCTGTCATGCGATACAATTAACTTTTGTGGGCCAAATGCTTCAAAAAATTTCAAAAAATTTCAGAATTTGGTGCCTTTACGGAATTCATAATCCCCCTTATTTTATTAAATTTTGTAGGTCAGACCCACCCTTCAGTTCAAATCTGGATAGTAAGACCTTTTTGTGGTTAACGACTGTTACCAAGGATTCTTTAAAAGCACTATATAATCAAAACACCAAAATTAATCCATACTTTGGGTATATTAGCTTCAAATAAATGTAGCAAGATAATCTAAATTTTACCTGAACTACCATGGACGAAGGCCCTGATGGTTCATTTTCTTGTTCAAAATTAACAAATTTCTGATATGAAATTTTTGTGTTTGGAATTTGTCCAAATGTCAACCTTATGCTAAATCAAACCTCATAATTTAGGAAGACCTTTTTCATTCCTGAATCTGTTAATAAGGTAAATGAGCTTTGATGATTGGATTAGGCTCAAGCATCGTCAAACTCTAATAAGGAGCTTAACTCTGAACTAAGCTTGACTTCAAATTCAAAACTTAGATAAAACTTGAAAGCATGCAAATAAATATAATAATTAATTTGTGCATGTATTTAATATCTGAAGTAATCAAAATTTTCATACGCTTTAGGCTTGCAAGCCACTCGTATAAAAAAAACTAGAATTTTGCTTAGCTTGTTACTGGAGCTTGAAGCCGACAATGAACGAGTGGAACCTGACGTATTCATAGAGCTGAATTCAAGTACCTTATGAATAATTTGACTTGTTAATGCCCATAGTGGAGATGATGAGAAATTTTGTGATAATAGAAAGTAGATGAAAGTTGCCCTCAAGTTTTTGGTCGCAAACTCTTGAAAAGTCTAGTTCTTTTCTACTCAAAAGTAAACTGGAGATTGCAAATGAGATTTCTCTTGTAATTTAGAAATCTTGTTTTATGTCTTTTCTTTTTACTCTTTCAAATATGTTCATGAGTCTTAAGTCTTAACACAATTAAAAATATGGGAGCAAAAAGTGTCCACTGACGTCAAAAAGAGGAAAAATAAAGAAAAGTAGGTGACAGTTACCGAGATTGAATTTCAATCACTGACTTCAACAAATCTCCTTCGTTTAAAATTCTTTCATTATTATAATAAATCGCTTGAAAGTGGATGCCCACCTTCATAAATGTTCCTTTAGGATGGTCACAAACTGTGGCTACCAACCGAAGCAATGCTTGAACTTGTGAAACATGTAAGAAATATTTGACATAAATATTTTTGGTCCTCATGAAATTTCTAACTTTTGGTAAGATAAATTGCACTCTCATGCTTGCTACAAAAACAAGACTTTTGACCACAATGCTTTCTTCTTTCTTCCATTGCTGCCGTTAGCTCTGCATAAGACAATAACCTATTCAAGATTTCTATCCAAATCCCCGGTGTAGTTAGAGTTCACAAAATCCATGACACTATTAGAGCAGTCAGTCTGATCATATACCAAAGCATAAATTCAAATACCTCCCAAATATCTGGGGAACCATTTCATTGCCTACTAGGATAGAACATATATGGTGTTAGGACATTCATTGCATGTTGGTGCAAGCCATGGCATCCAATTGTATTCATTAACTATGGGTTGTGATAGCTGTAATTGATTCTAGAGGAAGAGATTTTTTAAGTCAATGATTGAAAATTCAACTCAATAAGTTATCACTTTTCTCATCCCTCTTTGTCCTCATTTCATTTTGTTGCTGTCATTTGCTTTGTTATGCATTAAGGCTCGTTAATGTCATTTTTGAGAGATCAAAAAAGGAGATATAATTGGATTGTGAGAGAAATCTCATTTGTGGTCTTGACTTCCGAGGGATTGAGGATCAAAGGTCTTGGGTTTTGGGGTGTCGTAATTTTGTGTTTCAAGTGTGTTTTGATGATCATAATTTGGTGTAATCTTTATCAATTCTTGATTGTAGTAGAATTTTCTCGTCTTCTCACCTGGGGATATAGGTCTTATGTTGAATCGTGTATATCCATATGGTGCTGTTGGATTTTATTTCTCATATCCATTTTTGTATGTATTCTTAATTGTTCTTTGAATGTATTCGGCGTTATATTGACTTTCTTGGGTTAAGATCTATAACAAAATTGAAATTTATTACAAAGCAAAATATATCAAATATGTCAACGCCTAATCAAGCACTTACAGAAAAAACAAGCAGCACCTTTCTCCACTCACCCCATACACACTCCTACCTGCTCCTCCCAAAAAGTATATAAATGAGAAAATGTTCTTTCATTTTAATGCCAATTTGTCATTTTACAGAAAAATGTGCAAGAGAACTATTTTCATTTTTCTTATACACCTATGCCCTTGCGGCTAAACAAAGATTTAATTTTATTAAAGCTTTATTATGACCTATGTTAATGCCCATTTTAGACAATTACTTTATCAGCATTGATGTGTTGTGTGCTGTGTGCCAAACTGCCAATGCATCTTTTATTTAATGCTGTACACTTATTTTCAATGCTTTTCTTTGTTGTGGTTCTGATGGCGCAGTCGGAGAGTGCACAAGGAGAAGCTGCCGCAAGTGCCATGGCTGGCAGAGGGCGTGGCCTTGGACGAGGAATGAGGAGGCGATGAGATGAGATGACATTTCTATTTTTTTTTCCTAATCATTATCTTAAGGTTGTCTAATCAAAATGAATGATGATAAGAGATGTTAATTAGATTTTGTTCTTTTTTTGTTTGTATTTATTCAATATTTTGGTATGGCGCAAATTGAAGTTATCATCTAAACACCAGATTGTTTTCAAATATGTTTTCCGCTGCCCACTACTTGACTCTATTAGTATTCATTCGATATTTGAAATCATTTGTTTTTGATTTTTTCTTAACTTTTATCTATGTCGATATGTATTCATTTTTATATTCAATATTATTTGTTTTGATTTTATCATAATTGCATATTTTAAATTAAATAAGTTTTGGATTTGGATAGGAGATTTACTATATCATATAACATATTATAAAGGTTATTTCCAAATAACATGATATAGAATTTATTTCCGAATCAATTGAGAGGTAATTTAGACTTAAAGACTATTTGGGGACTTTGGACGCTTTTTAGGTGGAGTCGCAGGTTTTTGATTCGTTAGGGCTGGGGAATCGGGTGTTTCTACCCTTTTCGGGCTTTGAACCACCGCTCACCACTCTCTTTCCCTACGCTTACCTTTTTTTCGTTTTCTTTTCTTCTAACATTCGCTCATATCTATCCAATCATACGAGTAGAAAATTTGATAAAAAAAACTTCTTAATTTTTTCTTTTCCACCTATCCCTTGCTGCTAAACAAATAATAATAATAATAATAATAAATTTTATTAATTCAAAATTTTAGCCAACAACTTGTCATTGATTTACTGCTTTGTGTTCCAGTCGGAGATTGAACAGGGCAAAGCTACCGTAAGTGCCATCAGCCGTGGTTGGAAAATGGTGTGGAGATGGCAGTGGCTTACGTTAAAGAGAATTGAGGTGGTGGTGAGTTTTTTTTTTTTTTTTACCTAAATTGTTTTTAAAGTTCCTGGAAAATTTTCAGTCAATTAAGTTTTGTTTATTCTTATAGTCATTTAGTGTTTTTGGTACGAGCGAAATTGAAGAATCAGTTAAAATCCAAATTGTTCTCATATCTGTTTTTGACTGCCATTACTTACTAAGTATCTATTTGATATTTCGTATTATATGTTTTTGATAAATTAGAATATTTTAAAATGAATTTAAGTCACATTAGGATAACTTAAAAAAAATTATTTTTAGACACACGTTATGTATTTTTTTTAAAAAAATCTTAATTAATATGTAGATTAATTCGTTTTTAACATTTTAATCTTAATTATCTTAAATTTTTATGTTAATTAATTAAATAAAAAAGTTGAAGCCTGCATTCTTTTGTGCTCTAAACATACACACAAACACACACAATAATAGTTTCCCCTTCTTCATCTCATTTTTTTTTTCTTAAAAACAATTTTACATGCACTTTTTTCATATTATCTTCCATTAAAATTTCTAACTATACTTTGGTGGATAAGATGATTTTTTTTTTATTTATTGCATACTTTTTTCTATCAACATTTTATTTCATTTAAAAATTCAATGAACTTAATTATTTCTATTATGGTGTGATGGATATAAACACATCAATATAGATTAAGGAGAGAAAGAAGCAAATAGATGGAGGATTTCTTAAAACAATAAGCTTAACCCAAGTTTTGTTTTTCGTTTGTTACATATCCTGTTTTTAAACACAAAATTAAATAAATAATTATATTTAATAAAATATAATTTAAAATTAATTTTTATTTATAATTAATTAATAATTAAGAAAAACATCGAAAGATACAAATCTTAACATTTTAGAAATTTGGTGTTAATTGCATGATATTATTACAAAAAATAAAAAGTGAAAGATTTTTGCGGGGCAATTGTTTAGTGGAAAAGTTGAAACCCAATTTAAAGATCGGACTTTTTATGGATAACCACCACCGCCTCAAACCCCCAAGCCCTACAGCTTCTTCATATAATTTCTCTTCCTAATTCTGTTTTTTAAAATTTTTTTGCCCTCATAGCAATTGGTTTTCTTTGTTTTGATTTTTCTTACTTTCTCTCAAACTAAAGCATGTCAGAAGTTTTCGAAACTAGTTGCCATGTATGGGATTTGGACTACCAAACCCCCGACGATGACAAATTCCCTTTCGCTACGTTTATCATCGACGTTGGGGCTACGTTCACTAGTGCTGCTTCCTACAGTGGAGACGACGACGAAGAGGAAGATGGAGATAGACCCTTTTCCATGGAATCTGAAACTGAGAGTGTTGTTATAGAGAAGACGCTTGAGGTGGGGGTCCAGAATTTGATGAACAATAACAGCAGCTTAAGAGTCAGAGGCATGCTTGCCTCCATGGATATTCCCGTTCAAGATTACATGGTGGAACGAATCTTGGCTTGCGCTCATCGTATGGGGATGACTGAACGGTACAGAAATCGAAGGGTTTTGAGAATGCGTGTGGAGATTGAGGCTGTTGTTGATGAATTAGCCCATGATCAATATGATGATCATGATGCTGATGAGGATGATGATGATGAACATTCCGATAATAAATCAGAAACGGCAGAAGTGATTGAGAAGTCGAGGAAAGTAGTGATAGAAAGTCCCAATAACTGTTGTACAATCTGCTTGGAAGATTTCTTGGTGGGCACGGAAGCCACAGGCCTGCCAGATTGTTCCCATGTTTTCCACCCTCATTGCGTTATTCCTTGGTTATACAAGAAAAAAATGTGCCCGTTATGTCGTTCTGAGTTGAATTAGTACCTGACTCTGCTAATTCCTTGGAAGGATTGTTTTCATTCTCTTTTATGTTCTCTTTTACGTTATAATGTTAATCGATTCATTTAGTTTTTCTATTTAATAGAATAAATATAATAATTTTTGTTTCGGTCGATTCATTTAGTTTTGTATTTACTAAGCATAGGTAATTCAAGCATTTTTATGCGTTACATTTACTTCGAACTTATTTTACCCTTGTATATATTTCAATCAATTCAGCCAATCTAAACCCATAACTAGAGGTGACAATTGAGCGAGTTCAGGACGAGTCATTTCGAGTTCGAGTTTTTTCGGATTCGAGCTGATTCGGGTTCGAGTTCTTTCGGGTTCGGGTCAATTCAGGTTCGGTCCAATTTGGGCTTGAGTTTGGGTTCAGATCGGGTTCGGGTTTGAGTATAGTTTACATCATTTTTTTTATTTTATGTTAAATGTCATCACTTTTACGTAATTTTAAATTCTAAGCTAGGCACGAATTTGGCCCCGTCAAACTCGAAAAAAATCTTAGTTCGGTTCTATGGGTCTATCTATGGTCCGAAAAATTTTTGAATTCTAAGCTTAGAGCCGAATTTGTCCTAGCCGACCCATTTAAGTACAAATCATTATTCATAATATTAAAAAGTTATTTTTATATTAATATTTACATCTTTTGTAATTAAATTTAAATAAAATATATTATTTTATTTAAAAAAATATTGTTTCAGGTCGAGACTTGAAATTTAAAATCTAAGACCTAAGCTTGATCGTGCCGAACCTATTGTATTGGGCAGGCTGTCTAGTTTATGGATTGATCGTTTAGCTCATAGGCAGGTCTAGTTGCTAGTTTGACATATGATTTTTTTTTTTTTAATTTTGATATGGTATTGTCTATATGGCTTTAATATTTTTTAATTTATTTATTATTTTGTTATATTGTTAGTAGACTCTAATTATTATCATTACTCTAAATAATAATAATAATAATAATAATAATAATA
>JBBYHO010000003.1:18338080-18349244 GCA_038382025.1 Adansonia gregorii | reverse complement strand
GCTGGCTCCACTAGTAGATGACAGATGAGAAGCGTTGATATCACCACCGATATCTGGGCATGGATCATGGTTGTCATAACTATCATCAGCTTCAACACACTAAAGTCATCAACATAATCACCATTGGCTCTATATGACACTTCAGGATCAACAGCAGATGAACTTAGCCCTTCATATTCCAGTTCAACACCTCTAATTAGAGAGTCTATCATTATAAAGTTGTTTGGCCCATAATCTTCATAGCTTGGAACGATTGATGGCACAGATGAACAATGAAAAGATTCATACAAATTATTCATCACCACTTGTGAATCTGGAGGAGGTTGACATTCAGGATTCGCAAATGGGCATGACATATGCGCATCTGCAGTTGTCATGGATGAAGCTTCAACATCATGATGTACATCCTCAAGATCGGCATATAACTCAATTACATCGACATTAGAAAATTACTGATGAACATCAAACATGCATTTGACATCATCATCTTCAAGTGGGAATATCCTATATCGGACGCATCTTTCTCCCATGGAAATAGAAAGCCTATATTTGATATCTGATACTCTGGTTCTGCTTGTGGCTTTGATTTTTACACCAATTTTTACCTTCAATTCATCTATTGTAATGTTCTCATCAATTTTGATAGTTCTAGGACGGTTATTTTGAAAGGTAACACCTTTTTCACTATTGACAATTTCTCCATTAGAATAGACAAGTGCAACAAATCTATTACTTATCTTGGTAAGATGGAATAACTCTAAACAAAATGCTAACGATTGAAAACTAAGAAATAAAAAAGAGAATGAAAAAGCACTAATACTAAACTGAGAAAACAACAATAGCAGCTGACAATGAAAATGACAATAAAAATGACAATAATGAACACATATTTATAATGCAACATAGTCAAAAAAAATTTCCATTCAAAATGTCTGAATTTGTCCCATTCATTAGTCTAATCTTTGCAGTCTGTCATTTACAATCAATGCATTGGTCTCATCAACTAAAGATGATATCAGAAGAAATTTGATTCCCATGCATTGATCCCATTAACTTTTTTTATATCAGAAGGAATATGATTTTCATGCATTAGTTTCATCAACTTTTTTCATATTAGAAGGAATCTGATTTCCAAAATGAATCTGATTCCCATGCATTTGTCTCATCAACATTTTTCATATCAGAAGGAATCTGATTTTTATGCATTGGTTTCATCAACTGCAGAAATCACATTTCTCATACATTAGTCTCATTAACTTATTTCATATCAGAAAGAATCTGATTCTTACGCATAAGTCTCATCAATTTATTTCATATCAGAATAAATCTGATCATTTTACATTAATCTTATCAACTTATTTTATTTCAAAAAAAATTTAATTTTCATGCATTAGTCATGTACTTTTGAATATAAATAAAGCCTAAAAATTAGTCACGTACTTTCGAATACAAATAAAACCTAAAACTTATAAATTGTGAGACGTAATATGAAATCGTCACATGAATTGACGATTTCTGAAAAAAAATCAAAAATTAAAAAAAAATTTCATTGTGGTTGTTCTCTCCAAAATTTGACTCCGATGGACGGATTTTGCAATTGAAATGAAATTAATTAAGAAATCGTCATTTCATTTGACGATTTCTCAAAATAAGTTGAGAAATCGTCAAATTATCATCTGATTTGATGATTTTTCAACTAAATTGAGAAATCACTATTTAAATTAAAAAATTAATCTATTTCGATAAATAATCTGATTTTAACTTATTTTTATAAATAAAAAATATATATTATTTGCATAAAAAAACCTTTACTAATCTAAGGGAGCAAAATTTGAAGCCCAAAGAACCGAACCGATAACTTTAAGCAAACATGTCCGGTCTATGCGGCCCTTTATAATTTTATTCGTAAAGTCTGTTAGCCTCCTTTATCTCTAGAAGAAAGAAAAGAAGATATTTTCCCAAAAAAAATAAAAATTAAAAAAAAAAAGCGCAAAGCTTATCTCTTTGGCGGCATCCATTTGAACTAACAAATTACAGTGTCTTTTGTAGTAATCAAATTCCCAGGTTTTCCATGGCAGTCTCCATTTCTTTTCTACCCATCATATCTTCATGTTCTTCATCGTCATCGTCATCATTTTTGGCCCCTACTCCTCTAAAAGCCCATCATCAAGATAGCTTTATTATGAGGCAGCAGAGCTCATTTAGACGGTTGGTCATCAACTGTTCGGCTTCTTCTGATCCGGGTTCCTGCCCAGACCCCATGAACATGAGGTATGTTTCATGGGTAGGCTTGCTTTATTTCATCTTTGGTTATGTGTCTTTGATGTTTGTGAAAATGTCTGTGAGGTGGTAGAAGTTTGTCTTGGGCTTTGAATTTTGATGCTCAGTGCGACTCTTGTAGTCTTATTCTTAGAATTTGATGAAATTTTTCATGTTATATTGTTAACTGTATTATTGTTTTGATAACAAGTGGTCATGAGTTATTAAGTTATGACATATGAAGAAAAAGTGGAAATTCTAAAATTCTTCACTTCGATAGTGGATATCAGTAGAAAGTGGAAAGTGGAAACTATTTTCATGTATAGTGGAAATGGATTTGCTGTCAGACAATATTTGTCATTTTTGTTCAAATCCATTTTTAGTGGCAGAGTTTCTATAAAAAGTTGAAGTTACTATGACTTATGTAAAAGTGATATGGAATTATTCTTGCAATGTAACTAACATTTATGGTGGACTTTAGTTGTTCACAAGATGGATCTATTGTCTTTTTATTCGAAATCCTAATAGTCAAATTATTCTCTCAGTAACAATGAAATAGTAATCAGAGTTTCGTTGTATCATTTGGATGTCCAAAACAATCCTTGTTGTATATTAAACTCATTCAATGTACCATGATGTCTTACATATCATGTTAGCAGTGATAGTTCTCAGTCTTGTCCAACTGATGAGGAATCATTGTGCTCATGCCAGACATAACTTTGTGCTCATGTAAGCGGTGATAGTTCACATTCTTGTCCAACTAATGGGTGATAGTAATTGGAGTCAAGTTGTATCAATTGGATAATGTTGGAATAATTTTCAAAATAAGTGAAAGGAATAAAGAATTAATTGATTGAATAATTAATTAATGAGAAACTAGTATATAATAGGCCATACAATAGCTTTGGTTAATAACCAAACCAAGGAAATTGATTTAAATATCAATTGGAGAAGCTTTACATATAATGAGATTAGAATACCATTCATGGGATTTGAATATCATTAGTTTTGGAGTAGAAAATAAGCTTCTGTAAATAGAGATCAGAATTTTCCAACAGATATATGAAATGTATGAGAAAAACAACCAAAGATAATTTCTGAATCATTCTCTCTTCCCTGTCATTCTCGATTGAAGCAAGTCTCTGATACTTTGTTTGTTGCTGAAAACTATGTAGAAGAAATATACTTTTTTCCCCCTCATAAAAAGGCATTTAGTGGTTTGATTTCACTTGTGCTAAGTAATATCAAGCGAAGGCTTCATTATATTGGAGATAGTTCTCAGTCTTGAGCTAAGTGGGTGGATGCGTTCACATGCAGAAGAAATCATTTATCGATCTCCTTTGTATTTAAAGCTTGAGACATTGATATCTTCCTTAGATGATTCTGTGCTTAATAAATTAGAATTATTGATTTCTCTTTATTTTTTTCATTTTTTAGTATATTAAGGTGCAATGATAATCTTTCATGCTTGAGAGTTTAATTTCTCATTGCTATTTTCAAGGTTACTAAATTGAAATTCTTGATTCATACATGTGGGCTGTGCCTGTAGTTTCATTGTGAATATTGAATATTCTTTCTATTTTCTTTAACTACCTACTCGTGGTCTGTTGAACAGTTACTTGAACTTCTCTGCAACCGACTGTCACCCTTTATTTTTTTGACATTCTTGAAAGCACTTGGTTATGTACATTGTTGACCACCTTGTTTTAACAGGAATAATCACATGTCATCTATGGCTCCCTTTGAAATGCAAATGAATGGCAAACCATCTTATAAATGGAGAAGGGTTTTGCTTAAAGTAAGTGGAGAAGCACTTGCAGGCGATCACTCTCAAAACATTGACCCAAAGGTTGTGATGTGAATAATTCTTTTAGTTTTTGTATTATATTTTCTGTTCTTGATAATAATTGAAGTACGAAACTTCTGCCTGAATACAGATTACAATGGCTATCGCAAGGGAGGTTGCATCAGTGACTCGCCTGGGCATTGAGGCTAGTCTGAAGCCTTCTTCCATTCATATGTTTCGTGCATTTTCTTTCTCTTCCAATCCTCTTTAAATTTGGTTGTTATTGCTTAAGTTTTTCCCTTTCTCAGTTTAGCTGTTGTGCTGTTGCAACATCATGTTTAATTGTTGATTAGTTGTCAATTTTGTTCTGAAATCCTGGGATTATACGTTTTGATGGAGGACCATGCATTACGACTTGGAGATTGCTTACAATGATATCTGCTGTTGTTTAAAATGAAATTTAAGTAGGATAAACAATTCTTACCACCAAATAAAATAGCATCAATTTTACTTTGTCAGCGAAATTAAGCGGACTAGAAATTAAATTGAGTTGCAACTTGCATGATAAATGCTTTCTATGAATTTAATAAAAAGATTTTGGGAGGATGTTACCTGGCAAGAAAGACATGCTGGTTGTAAGAATGAGCATCCTAACTGAAAGAGATTAGAAACAACCCTGTTTTATTTATTTTATATGTCTAAATCTTTTTAGGTACTTGTCGCAGGTTGCAATTGTGGTCGGTGGGGGTAACATTTTCCGTGGATCCTCTTGGGCAGGATCTAGTGGGCTTGATCGTTCATCTGCTGACTACATTGGGTAAATGTTTTATTTTATTTGATTTTTTATGTGTATCAGAAGTCTTTCTGTTTTTTTTTTTTTTTTTTCAACAGAGATTGTATTTCCTAGAAAAAAAAAACCATTTACAGGTATTGCAGAAAGAAATTAGGCCTGAGCTACTTTATGGAATCTCTCTCTCTCTCTTGTGTGATTGCTGCATTTGTTTTGCTAGAATGCTAGCAACTGTAATGAATGCTATATTTCTTCAAGCAACAATGGAGAGTATTGGCATCCCAACACGTGTCCAGACTGCATTTCGTATGTCAGAGGTTGCAGAGCCATATATACGTAGAAGGGCTGTGAGGCATTTGGAGAAAGGAAGGGTTGTCATTTTTGCAGCTGGAACTGGTAATCCATTCTTCACCACAGACACTGCCGCAGCCCTTCGTTGTGCAGAAAGTAAGCAATTTTTTCTCCAGTCAGAATGCATAGTGACATGGTTGGGAATATATTCATCTAGCCCGTCGATACTTTTGAAGCATACTATATATATACTAAATCACTTGGCAAATTTCTGAGATTTTGAAAATAATCTGAATCTTCCACAAGATTGCCCTCATTACGTACATTTTGTTGAAATAAATCTTAACTGACTTAAAATGGGAATTTTTTTTTTTACCCTTTGTTTTGGCAATAAATGTTCTCTTAATGCCAAGATAATGCTATTGTTTGGAATAAAATTAGATGTTGTGTTTGTGGCCCAGTCAATGCAGAGGTTGTGCTGAAAGCCACAAATGTCGATGGGGTTTATGATGATGATCCGAGGCGTAATCCAAATGCTTGTCTTCATGACACACTAACTTATCATGAGGTGACTTCAAAAGATCTCTCAGTGATGGACATGACTGCCATTACTCTATGCCAAGAAAATAACATTCCTGGTATGTTTAGACTTTTGTACTCTACATCTTAACTTGCCTGAGTTATAAGTAGGCTATATCTGGAATTTGTAAGTTGGTTAAATGCAAAAAAGGGAATCGGAGTTAATATATTTAAGTGTCTTTCTTTCAACGCAGTTGTTGTCTTCAATTTAAACAAACCCGGTAACCTCTCAAAAGCTATAAAGGGAGAGAGAGTTGGCACATTGATTGGAGGAACATGGAACTCAGCGGTGGCAAGGACATAAGGAAGATAGTGCAGTTGCCTATCAGTGTAGCTACTTCTACGTTGCTTTTCTTTTCAAGAAAAAAAGGTGGTCTTTGATGGTAATCATTGCTCAAGCATATTAAGAGCCTTTGCAGAGGAAGTTTCCTGGAGCTCACATTTGAAAAACCAAAGATGACAACATGAATTGTGAAATTCAATCCACTCTTTTTACTGATAAAGATCACTATCATTGCTGATTTTTATACATAAATATGTGGAATGTTGTGTTATTTGAACATTGCAGCAATCTCAATCAAACCAGTGACTCTTCAATTACTTTTGATATGTTTTTAACCATAATGTTTAATGTTCGTCGTAAGCAGTTGTGAGGGACAGAAGGGATAAAATATTATATTTTTGCTCTGTTATTTCTTTGCTTATATAACCATTATTTGTGCAAGAGATTTGAGCTTTAAAGATGACCAACTAGAGCTTAGTGGTGTCCAAGTTGCTAATGAAACTTCGGGTGATTTCATTATGTTAACTTCGACTAAACATTTCAACTGTGAAAATCTGGCTGTATTTTACTCTGATTTTGTTCTCCATTTGAATGGTTTGCAGGTTGTCCACTCCCTGGTTCAAGTGATCGGTGATAGAAAGGTATAGCCCGTACAAGTCTTTACGATTACTTAACATAGCCATTTACTCAATAGCAGACATTTCTAGTCCTTCCCCCTTTCAATTAGGGGAAAAAAACCATTTCCCTTTCTTTTGTAAGGTCTGGTATCCAATATTACACACCGAATTCTTTTGTGGCTATATCCGCTTCTCTGCAAATGCCATTCCCAACTATATTTATGTCAAAGAAAGTGTTTAGGCGTGTTACACACTTTTGGAAAATGGAAGAAACCTCCAACATAAGAATTGAGAAGTGGACCACTACATTGTACTGTAAGTGATGGATGAGACCAAAGTTGAGAAAGATATTTTATCAGGTTTTGGTTTGAGTCACAATGATTGAAGTTTATGCTGCGGATTCCAATTCGTAATATAGCAGGCTGAATGAAACCTGACATTTCTGCCCAGATTTTTTGAGATATTGCCTTCTTTGGAGAACTTTTTGGTCAAACATGATCTATTTAACTAGTCTTAATCGAGCTCAGGCACAGCATGGCTGTATATGCTTTTCTGCTCGATACTATGAGCTCTCCCCTGCTTCCTTTGTGAGTTTGTTTTTGAGCACGAAAGAGGCCTCTGTTTGAGGAGAGAGGAAAAAGTTACAAATGCTACGGTTTTAATCTCAAATTTACCGAATATCATCACTTTTAAGATGGTTATATAAATCAATTGAATCAAGTTTTGAATTCAGATACATATAATTTTTAATTACAAAAGAGGAAGTAGTCTTTTTCATCTCTAAAGACATTGGAATTTCAAGTTCTACTTACAGGGTATTTATTGGATGATAGTTTACTATGATGACATTCGAATTTATCAAAAATTTTACCTATACTGATTATTCCTCCTGATCTTGCCTATGCTACGAAGTTGGAATTGAGAGGGGTGTTTTGTTTTTTGAACTTATTTTTTTCAAATATCAACCGCTTGATCATTTTCTTCGTAAGTTATTTTATATGCTATTCATATTGTATTTATGTTATTGTGTTAATATTATAATTGCATGTAGTTATCATATCAAGGCAATATACGGGCTTTCCATAATTCAATCATTTTAGTAAAAATTTTGCATTAAAAATAAATAAATAAATAAATAAATCCCACTATGAAGGTATGAAGAATTGAAGATGCAGGGGGAACCAACCAACCAAGTTGGCCCCAAAATCTGACCTTTTTGTCCTGCCAGAAGATATAAATGTTTCAATGATTTCATCTGCTAATTCTCTTAATAGTTCGATAAAAGCATCAATTATAAAGCTCAAAAAATAGAAGTAAAAAATAAAAGAATCAATTACTACAGTTCCCTAAAATTCAACAAAAAGCTCTGCTCCAATGAAATAAACCAAAATGCAAATATACTCAAAGCAATCATTTACACAATAACAATTAATGAAGTACCAAAAATAAATCGCTACCTCCATTATCCAAGAAATTAGCAAATTTTACAATTAAAATTCAAAATCCAAATACCCACTCAAATAAAATTACAATCTCTTAATTAAAAAAAAAAAAAACAGAAAATCCAAATTTCCCATCCTATCCTAAATTTTCTAACTTCTCTATATATATAAAACAAGTTAGTACCTTCAGACATGATTAACATTATTACAGTTTAAGAAGCCCTTGAATCTAATGGTAAGATCTCCAAATTGTACAGCCAAAAATTGATTTAGACATTTAAAAAAGAAAAAGAAAAAGGCTAAAGGTTCCAAATTTGAGTAAAAAAATCCGAATTTGGAGAAGAAATTAAAGATCCAGAAAGCAATGTAGAAGGGCTTGCCATGAACCCGCTTCCATGGAACATCGGGCTCCATTCATGCCAAGGCGACATCATTCTCGCTTCCGAAGCTGGTGAAAAGAACGTCCCCGTGGCCACCGCCGGCAACGTCTCCGGTGCAGGCGAAAGTATCCCTGGCGGCATCCGAGTCAGACCCTCTTCCATCCCACCTTCCCCCATAACCCCCGCGTCCACTATTTTCTCTCTCGGGCTCGGGCTCCCCTTTTCCGTCACAGCTAACCTTGCCGCTGGCGATACGTTACCATCGCCCGAGAAGTTTTCGGAAGAAAGTCCCGTGTAGCGTTGGACGATTGACATGAAGTCGGATTCTTCGGCGTGGATGACTTTGGGTGATACGGCGTAGATGATTACCGGCTCGCGACGGCGTTGGTCAGCTGCTGCTGCTGCTGCCGCTGCTGGTGGTGGGACGGAAGCGGCAGCGGTGGCGGCGGCGTGGGGTGGTGGGTGAGGCGGTTTTCTGATTTTATGGGAGTCTTTACTGACCTTTAGTGGGGCTGGGCGTGGACCTTGAATTTGTAGTTGACGCTTTGGGGTTGTCCCGCCGGCCGGAAATTGAGAGTCCATGATCGATGATGATGAGAGTGAAGAAAGGGTTTTTCTTTCGTTTTGGGGATGGAGACGGGAAAGAAAGAAAGGAGCAAATTTTTTGTTGGTCGATGAAATGAATCACTTTGTAACACTTTTCGGGCAAAATTAATTTGACTTTGGAAAACACGAAGATAAAGAATAGTCAATACTATTATCATTATTATTATTATTTTGCAACTATTTTTTTTCAAATATTTCTCCAGTACACTCCAATAATTCATATCTTCACATAGGCTACAGCTTCTCTTTGCACCAAGTTTTTTCCCTTCAATATTTGGCAAGAAAATGCTAATTAGTAAGCGAAATAATTGCAATGATATTTAAAAAATATAATTAATAAATTTTTTATTTCGTAAAAAATAATACTTTAAATATAATTTTTTAAATTATAATTAAATAATCATTATTCAATATTTTTAGATATTGGTTAATTAGACATATTTAATATATATTGTATTATACCAGATCAGTAAAATGCTGAAAATTCCCATATTAACACTCAAATCGGTGTATTAAATGAAGCAGAGCTATGCCAAAATATTAATACTAATAGTAACATAATAAAGCGAGATTTCTTCAACATTTAGTGTCGTTGGATTTGCTACTAATATGTTTTTTTCTTTCATTGAACTTCTAAAATCTTTTTTTCTTTTTCCGGAGGAATGTAAAACTACTTAGACATGTTTATAATATAATTTTTTTTTTCTTAATAGATACGTGATGGTAATCTATTAGGTGTTCATAATTTGATTAAAAGTAAGATAAAATCTAAAAAACCAATAAAATAAAAAGTAGTGTTATCTTTTATTTCCATTCATCCTGAAATAATGTTGAAATTTGATTTTATAAAGCACAATTAACGGACACTTATGATGCCAAATTAAATGAGAGTTTTACTCGTATTTATTGTTAAAGATTTTGTTGGATTTTCTATTCTATCATTTAATATGGAATATTAACATGTTTGAAACTAATTATTAATGAACGAGAAATTAATATCAAAATACGTTTGGATGGCAAAACAATAAACCTGAAAATTTTTAAAAATATTTAATAGATTATAAGCTTGTCCTATGATTTGGACTATGGGCTCGTGGATCCGAGTTTGGTTATGCAGAAAATATTTTACTATATAATGCTTGCCTGATTACTAATTTTTTGTCCTTAAATAAATCAATACATGAACTGATACATTAATATGGTGTGATATTCATGAATGATATCATGTACCTTTATGAACTTTGACTATCCATGAATTATGTGCATATATGAATGTTTATGAACATTCATGAACTTTGATTTATTCATGAACTTGAATATTCATGAATCATATACATACATATACGCCATTAAGTATATTCATGAATTATGTACATTCATGAATATGAGCATTCATCCTAATTAATAAACATTCATGTATTTTATAAATTCATTTACTTTGGGTAATTAATGTTATGCGTTTTTGTCCTATAAATACATGTTTTAGGGGTGGGACAATCATCTAATTCATTTAGAAATTTTTGAACTCATTTTTTTTAGTTGGTTTTTAAGGCACTTGTTTTTATTAAACTTCTATTTTAAAGCTCAGGAATATGTTTGCATGGAGAGAAATTTGTGTAAAATGTTGTACTTCGTAAACCTTGAAAGTAGCGCAATTTATCAAGGTGATGTTGCTAAAATCCTGGGAGGCAATTGTTTGCATCCTTATGCGCCAAGCAACGGGCAATTTCGCATTAAAGATAAAGGGTTCAATCCCTGGCAACTACAGTAAATTCTTTATTCTTCGTATATGCATTTTACAATAAACTTTTCAGTAGAATTTTACAAGTATTTAAAGTATTTCCAACGAATAATGCGTTATTTTCATTTTTCCACATATATTACTCTTAAATTCTTTTTCCACTCCTCCAACTTATATTTTTTTTCATAATTTTTTTATGTTGTAAATATGTTTTCTTTCTTCTTTTTTTTAAATGTCAAATTCTCTTACCTTTTTTAGTTTATCTATTTCAAAGTTATTTTTCTTTATTTTTTTTAATATTATGGAACATCAATTGTATAATTGTTTTTTTAAAATTCATTATGAGATAAACTAAAATTATGTATTTTCACTAAAATGTGTTAAAGTCAA
>JBBYHO010000003.1:18281336-18319799 GCA_038382025.1 Adansonia gregorii | reverse complement strand
ATCATAGATTTGCACTCTACAGATATAGTACAAGGCAAGTAGTAGTTTTTAAGCATAGCAGTTGATGCTGTAAGAAAAATGCCCACGAGCACATGGTTTTTCTGGTATTTAATAGTGAAGTAACAGACAACAACTAGGTGATATTTTACCCCTTACTTTCCAAAAACAAAACCCAACATGTTTGAACAAAAAAAAATTACATGCAGAATAGATGCCTATCATGCGTTTTAACTCAGATGCACAAGCATGCAAATAGATACTAATGAGTACTTCTCACATAAAAACAATCCCCAGGTCAAATTATAACTTAAATATGAAAACAATACAATGCAAAGGAGGAAAAAAATAGAGCTTACGAATCAAATTGTGGAAATATGTGATCATATTTATGCAGTTTCTTCAAGCTTTGTAATATAAGACATAGTCTGCACAAGTCAACCTCTCACAGCTTATATCAACTATTACAATTATTTTTCACCTCTAACGAGTAGCTTTGGTTACATTATAGACTTATCAACAAGATAAAATTAAGATGAGTCAAATATCAATAATCAATAATTATTACTAGCATAATAGTTCGAAGAGTTTTGGTTTTAATCAAGTTTCACCATATGACATGGAGATAGCTTCAATTTACGATTTTGACCAAATTTTCTAAGCTGTTTTCAAGCTCCAAACCAGCAATTTGCCACCTAAACGAGATTCCTGATAGTTCCTAGTTTTATACCATTCATCAAGCTTCACATTACTATCAAATGTGGTTTAATTAAATCACCGATGATCATATCTGCAATATCATTATTTGCCCTCAAGGGATTCAAATGTCTTATTTCATCTATTTTAGTCAGAATTTCTCTCCCTCCCCTTAAATTGCATTAATATTAATTTTCAATGAAAAATTTTGCATGAAACATGAAACAAGGTAAAAAAAAAATTTATGAAAAGAAATAAAATTTAGTAGTCATATAATAACAAATTATCACAGCAAAAATTATACCTTGATTCGACGTGCATTGCTTTTTCCCATCACCACTCTTCTGAATCTTGAAGAAATCAATTATCTTTTTCTGCGAAAAGCCTTAAGGAAAACGACATTTATCACAAAAAATAAAAAATAAAAAGACAAAAAAAAGGCAAAAAACAAAGAAAAAAAATTAAAAATCCCTACTTCTTGCTCGCCGATGGCCAGAGCATTTGGGGCAAAGCCAGGATCCAATAGGAACACGAGCCACGATCGGTCTAAGGCATTTCATGTGGAAGCCTTTATCGCATTTATCACAAAGGAGTAGCTCATCGGGACGTTCACCGGTGCCGCATTGTTTGCAGTTGACGTTGCTATAGTCAGCTCGCTCCACCACCGCGTATCTTGCACGCGCCATTATATCCGACATCGGCCTTAGCTTCCTCGGCGGCGTCGACGGAGATGGACGCCGTCGATGTGCCTGGGTTCGGCGTCGGGAGCCGACAAAAAGCCGTGCAGCCGCCACGGTTGTGGCTGGAGCCATTTTTTTGGATGTTTACGAGGAATTATGAGGAATGGTGTGGGTGCAAAATAAGAATTTCCGAGAATGGAAGTGCAAATTGTGCTTCTCGTCTCGCGGGTAAATCAGGAACGGAGAAGACAAAGAGGACTTTTTCTTTCGAGCGCTAACGTGGCAGCCTAAGCGCACGGAATTCAATGTGTGCATCGAGTCGAAGAGTCTTGCGTACAGACCCATTCAACAATTGAACTCATTCGTATAATTATATCGTCATCATAACACGAAAATAATATAAATAATTATATATATTTAGTTTTAAAATATAAATATAAAATGGTTATTATATAGTTATATTATATGATTAATATATTTAAGATTACTTAATTTAAATTTGACATGACATGGCACTAATATAATTCATATTGATTAGTAAAAATATCACAAATAATATAATTAAGACACGAACAACATATGTAACCCATAAAACATAAGATAAGATTAAAAAAAATTATTTTTACTCATGTGCTTTAATTAAGTTACAAATAACTTTCATGTTTATACTTATATTTCATGTAATTTTATTCAGTTTGTCATAGAATAACACATTTAAATTTTCATAATAAATTATTATTATACACTTTATTTTTTTTTATTTTTTACTTCACTTTCTTCTTTTCTTCTCTCTTGCGCCACTCACCTTCTCTCTACGCATTCTTTAGCCAAACCTAGAAACAATCTCTAAATCCATAATCTGATGGCTAGTCTTTAATCATCATCTTTGGCCACCACTTGTCAGGGATTGTTTGCCGTAGATCTTCTCCTCATCCACAACATCGATTCTCCTTTTCCATTTTTCCTTAATTGTTTGTTATTTTATCTTCTCTTACTTTATTCTCTCTCTCAAAGCTATTATCTATTCTCACTCTCATTAATTATCACTTTAAGCTCTTTAAATTTAATTACAATTTTTTTCAAGTCAGATGCTGTTGATATTAATCATATCGACAGCATCTAATAACCATTCTCTTTCTATCTAACAATATCATATAATTTTATTTTTTTAACATTTCTAAAGAACTAACTTATTTCAATAATTTTTTTATTTTTAAGTTTATGCTAAAGAAATGATTGCTAAATTTCATTACTCTTAATTAGGATTAAGGTTTTTTTAGCCATTTCTCAATTTTTTTCAATTTTTTCCATCTTTATGTCCAACAATATCATATAATTTCATTTTTGTTAACATTTCTAAAAAACTAACTTATTTTGATAATTTTTTTATTTTTAAGTTCATGCAAAAAAGAATGATTGCTAAATTTCATTACTCTTAATTAGGATTAAGTTTTTTTAGCCATTTCTCAATTTTTTTTTCATTTTTTTCCATCTTTTGTACAATTTGATGATTGATAATTGTGATCAATAAAAATCTTGTTTGATTCAAGGCAATAGAGGTGTTGGTTTTTATTTTTATTGTGATCTTTCTTCAAATCTATGGAGCTTTTAATCCAAAAATTTTGGACAAAAAAGTAAAATTATTTTGATTTTAATATCATGTTGTTAGATCTGTGATAACAAAGATCTAAAACTTCACAGTGTCGTTTCTACTACAATTTTAGCCTTAAAGTTGTCACCATTATTATAGTTCAATGGCATGTAAGGAAGATTTAATTGATTAAGAAAAGTTTTGAGTTTTTTTTTCTTTATTGGGTTATCATAGTACCGAGTTGAATCTTGAATCAATAGGTTTTGATTGTTAAAATTAGGAAAGCAGGGAGACTCTTGCTATGGTGGTGCATCATAGGAATCAATATTGTAGTATCAATTTGTTAGCTTAAGTGTTCCACATTGACAAAAAATAAAAAAAAATGCTAAAAGTAAGCTAACGTGAAGAAAAAAAAAGAAAAAATAAGAGAAGGAAAAAGAAAGAAAGGTAGTTTCGGTGCACAATCATTAGCTACGAAAAAAACTAACAGTATTGCTTGATTTTATCTAATGGGCCAATGCATAAGCAATTAAATGTCAGCCAAAAAAAATATAGGATGTTAAATGTCACATGAGTTAAAATACAAAAGTGAAAATGGACTTTACTCTTTAAAAAAAAAAAAAAGAAAGAAATCATATTGTCAAGGTTTAAGACAAGACTAAAGAGACAAGCCTCAAGACCTAAGCTATCGAAGACTTGAAACTTGAAGGCAGAGTAGCTTGAAGCTTGGTTAAGTGGCCATCTAGGACTTAAAAATTTAAGGGCAGATAAACTCACCAATTCTGACCCGAACTCAAAAACCTAAACCAACTCAATTTAATTAGAAAAAGTCAATAATAAAAACTTAAAAAATACTTGAATCCAAAATTACCCAAACTAAAAATGAGCCGATTCCCATATTACTTGAACCCAAAATACCCAAAGTTGAAATGAGTTAAACCTGAAATGATCTAAACCTAAAATGAATCAAACTTGAAATGACTTTAACCCAAAATAACCCAAAACTGAAATGACCCGAATCCGAAATAATGCAAACAATTAACTTGAAATATTGAATCTGCTAAATCAGATTGACTTGAACCCGAAATAACCCGAACACAATTAACCCAAGTGTTAAACCTATTTGACTTGAAAACTAGATGATACGAACCTTAAATAATCCAAAAATAAAATGATCTGAACTTAAAATGACCTAAAATTAAAGTGATCCAAATCCAAAATAACTTGAAAGTAAAGTGATCTGAAGTAACAATGGTATGAAAATTAAAAAAAATCTAAATTGAAGTTATCCGAATTCAAAATGTAAGTGATTTAAACTCGAAAATGATCCGAAAATTAAAAAATTTAAATAAACCTGACCTGAAACTAATCTAATCAGCTCAATTGACATGTGTATGGGCAGGTATAGGGCATTTGAGAATTGAGAATTTGGGGAATCTGGGCTGGTGGTGGAAGGGACCCTACATTTTTTTTTTCTAATTATCTCAAGTTTACTGATGTCATTTAAACTTTCAAAAATGCCAACGAAGACTATTGTAAACACAACAAAATAAAATTATTATCATACAGTATACTAGAATTTTTTATTATTTACCAAATAAATTGGTAATCTTTATTAGATATTAGTATTTCTTAAGAGTGGTACTTGTTTTAATTTTAAAAATTTGTAAAAATAAATTAAAAGATCAAAACATCTAAAATTTTTATTTATTGTATTAACTTTATTTGGTTTTAAAGTAAGTTCTTCGAGTTGTTGAGTTATTGGATGAGTTATCTTAGAGCATGCTACTTCTCCAAGCTGGAGCATTGATCAGGCTACCACCATATAAGAATGGTTGAAGCTTACATCTACAAAACTGCCTCCATGAGCAGCATGAGTTGCTATAAGTTGTTTTTTTTTTTTGAAATTTTCTTTGTCGTTGTTGCTTGTTCACTTTGCCAAAAGGGTAGAAGTCAGTGTAAAATAATGGCAAGTTCAATATCATCACTTTTGTAAACTTCCATCCCGTTTAACCAGGATGTTGACTTTGATCACTGTACAAGGTGGCAGGCTAATTGGACTACGTTTTCCTTTAATACTTCAATAATAATCAGAGTTGACCTCTAAATGCATTTTGGATTAGCGTGTGTTGCCTTCAAAGGTTCACATATTTTTTAGGGGTAGTTAGTGGCCCGAAGCTGCTTTGTAGCGGTGATTGTGCCAAAGTAGTGAAGCTGGAATTCATACAACTATTTTCCCTAACCTTCAATTCGGGTGTTTACTGAGCTTTAGCAAAAGTCCGGTTCACTCAATCCGATTCTGATAACCATGCTCGAAATCTTTTAATACTAGGAAAAAGAACATACTTCTAATTTAAGATCTTTATTCGCACCTTACCACTCAACTCAAGTCAGATATAAATGGCTAGATTGAACTGTTGGTAGTAAGCATAGGCTGTTTAAGAGTTGAAACAGATTCAGATTGTACCTTTGTTTCTAATGATCCAACATGGAATGAATTAATGGAAGTCAAAAGCTAGTTAAAAGACCATATTGGTCTTTAAAATGGTTAGTTCAATTTGTGCCGTACCAAAAACCCAGAATACAAGAAGAACAAAACCTGATTTAATTAAAAATCTTTCATTGTCATTTTGATTTGACAACCTTCTTCAGACGATTTGCGTAACAAATAGGAAGGCTCATCGCCTCCTCATTCCTCGTCCACGACCAGGGAAACCATCTCCACGCCCTCTGCCAGCCATAGCACTTGCAGCGGCTTCTCCTTGCGCACTCTCAGACTGCAACAATAAAATGCAGGAAAACAGTGAAAGAGCTGTACAGCTGTGCAGATGCATTGGCACATGTTATTGCTGACAAGGAGTTCATAATGCAGAATTAATAAAATTACGGCTTCCTTTTGCCCCAGGGGGCTGGGATGAGCAGAAACATGAAAGAAACCAATTCTCGTCATTTTTCCATTAATATTCGCAAAAATCAATCATTTTCAAATTGAAAAGATAATGGAATACATGTGATTCAATGTTACAAGGGGTATTTTCTACCTTTCCAACCGAGCATACCAATTGCACCAATTGAAAAATACACACACACACACACACACAGAAATACATACCTCTTACTACTTTTCTCTCAGTTTTCATCTTTCCATTTTTTCACTAAGCGATAGCATACAAAGTAAAGCTAAGTTCTCAAATAAAAATGACAAATAAGAGATATGAAAATGATTAGCATTTTCAACCCGCATTTATTTATATATTTTTTGGCAAGAGCAGGTAGGAGTGTGGCTAAGTTGAGATTGGTGAGGTATGTGACATGAAGTCGAGAACAAAGGCATAGTTATTCTTCAACAAGTACTAGATAAAGGCCTTGACATAGTTGATATATTTTTCTTGCAGATCTAACTAAGCTAGTCAATATAACGTGAATAAATTCAATGAACAAGCAAGACATACAAAACAAGGATATGCACAAATAAATTCCAAAAACACCATATGGATTTACGCGATTCAACATAAAACCCAGATCCGTAGGTGAGAGGATAAGAAAGTTCTTCTATAATCACGTACTAATAATATTACATAGGATTATGATCATTGAAACTTGCTCGAAATCCAAAAATCACTACACCCAACAACCCAAGTACTCTCAATCCCTCAAGACCACAAGTGAGATTTCTCTCACAATCTCATTATATCAGGTTTTTTTGCTCTCAAAAGTGCCATTAATAAGCCTTAACACATAATAAAGCATATGATAGCAAAAGCATGAAACGAGGATGAGGAAAGAGAAGAGATTGATAAATAATCAAGTTGAATTTTCAATAAATAGCTTAAAAAAATCTCCAACTCTAGCATCAATAACAGCTATCACAACCCATGCTTGAGTTCTATTTGATGCCATGGTTTGCACCATCCACATGAATGCCCTAACTCCAAATATGGACTATTGATAACTCTATAATATAGAGTTATTTAGTCTCATTATGTGCATTACATTAGTTAAGTCTTAGAGATTTTATTTATAAATAGTAGTTTTTAAATTAGTTTTATTTACTTTCCTTATATTTAAATTACTTGGTTATTTAAATGTTTTTTGTATTTTTTTTGGGTCAAATCTTGAAGAAGCTTCTAAAAGTACAATAACTTAATAAAGAAGCAAGCCAAGCAACGTGGATCCAGTTTGGCAATTTCCAAAAATAAGATGTTCAAGCTACTTGCACGCCAAGTTTCTCTCTAAGGTTTTGGCTATATATAAGACTCTTAGGATTTGAATTAGAGTATCCCAGATACTTTATAGCTTTTATTTTTCTCTAGGTTTTTAGAAAGAAGAGCAGCCATCAAGATTTGCAATTAGAGAAGGAATGAAGAAGTTGAAGACCAAGCCCCTACAACTCCTAATTTTCCTTTTTCCTTAATCTTTTACTCTTTATTGTAATGTTTATGATGGTAAAACTATAGTGTTTTGTATTTTATTTAATCAATATTAACTAAATTTATTTTTCTCAGGATACAATGGAACTCAACATGTAGTTTGAATTATTTTATTATATTTTCTTGATTTAATGATATTTCAGTTGTTTGTTCAATTTTGTTCTTAATGCTTCTAATTGTTTGGCCACCAATTATATTGATTTGGTAACACTAATGAACTTGGAAAAGGGAATTGTGTGTTTAGATCTGGATTGAATGGCAAATGTTTTATAATTTATTATAATGAATTAATGTACATGATAGATAAGAATATATGAACATATCATATATAACCAAATTAGAGTACAAGCTTAATGAGTTTCTTTTAATTCAACTTATGTATGAATATAGTAACTTAGTTAAAAAAGAAAATTTTATAAGACCATCAGAAGATACTTATAAATAAATTACAACTCTAGGTGAATAATTCATCGTCATTAGTTAAATTAAAAGGGTAAAACAAGTTCAAATGAAGTATTAGGGAAATTGTAATCCTAAGCTTTTATTATTGATTAAGTAAAACCTATTTAATTTCTTTATTTTGTTATTTAGTTAATTTTAGTTTAATTTAATTTCACCTTACAATCTTTTAATTAGTTGTTTGGATAAAATTAAATTGTTTCAATTTTAGCAATTACCAAATTTAGTAAAATTTCTCGTGGGAACGATACTCTACTTCATCCTCATATTACTTGTTTACGATAAGTATACTTGCGTGAAAATCCGACAAGTTTTTGCTGTCATTGTTGAGGAATTGTTTTACTAATTTTTGCTAATATTAATACCAAGCAATTTTAATCTTAATTCAAAATTTTAATTTTTAATTTTTTTGGGAAACTTTGATCGTATGCATAGGCAAGAAACTTGGAACTTGCCCTTTTGATCCAAAACCCGAAAGAACTTTTCATCAACATTGAAAGGAGAATTTACAAGCCTTGACTCAAAATAAGACAATGACTAAAGAAAAAGATACAAAATGTCTACAGGAGTTTGCTGTCCCTCTTGCGCAAGGCATTCATTCTAGTATCCGAAGACCTACCATCCAAGCTAATAATTTTAAGATAAAGCCAGCCATCATCCAGATGATCCAGACATCAGTTCAATTTGGTGGTCTAACCAATGATGATCCTAGCACTCAAATTGTGAACTTTCTAGAGATATGCGATGCTTTTAAACACAAAAGAGTTTCAGATGATGCCATCAGATTGAGACACTTCCCTTTCTCACTCTGGAACAAGGCAAAGAGTTTATTAAGTTCACTTACAGCTAGCTTCATCACTACTTGGGATGATCTGACCCAAAAGTTTCTAGCCAAATATTTTCTTCTAACCAAGACAGTAAAGATGAGAAATGACATCACTTATTTTGTGCAATTTGATTCAAAAATCAATTTACGAAGCTTGCGAAAGATTCAAGGATTTACTTAGGAGATGTCCTTATCACAATCTTCCTAAATGGCTTTAGGTACAAAATTTTTATAATGGAATGATGGGTCAAATAAGAACTATTATTGATGCTGCAACGGGTGCAGCATTTATGTGAAATCACCTAATGAAGCTTATGAGTTACTTGAAAAAATGACTTCTAATAATGATCAATGCTCCATTGAAAGAAGTTTGCCAAGAAAAGTTGCAAGTATCCATGAAACCAATGCCATCACTTCATACACAACTAACGACAATCACAAGAACATTGGATGCTAAGTGTAGATACAGTTTTAAGTCCTTGTGTGATCTGTGAAGTATGTGGAAATGGAAATTCTAGTGATGATTATGCTGAATCAGTTAACTACATCGGGAATCAGAATAGGAAACACAATAACTGTTATTCAAACAGCTATAATCCAAGTTAGCGTAATCATCCAAACTTCTCTTTGAATAACAACCAAGGACCCTCAGCTACAAATAGGCAAGCATTCCAGCCTGGGTCTCCTTAGCAGGCTTGGGTCTCTAACCAAGCCCGAGTTCTAGCTCAAGAAAAGAAACCATCAATAGAAGATATGTTAATGGAACTTAAGACGAAAAGTGAAAGCAAAGACACTATCATTTAGACTCTGGCAACATCCTTCAAGAATCTTGAGACACAAGTTGGACAAATTGCTACCACTATCAATAATCATCCTTTGGGTACTCTTCCAAGTAATACTAAGCCCAATTCGAGAAGAGATAGAAAGGAGCATTGCAAAGCTATCAAACTTAGTAATTGTAGAAAGATAAAGAATGATGACAAGAAGTTGGACTCATCCAAACAAAACGAAGTGTGTAAAATAGAAGCTGACAACATTCAACAACAGCCACCTTAGGGTTATCCACTACCACCCTTTCCACAGCGTCTTCAAAAGCAAAAATTTGACAATCAAGGTACCTAAAAAACTCCACATTAATATTCCTTTTGCTAAAGCTTTAGAACAAATGCCTAGTTAAGTTCATGAAAGAATACTTGTCTAAGAAAAGGAAATTAGGTGACTTCGAGACTATCGCACTTACTAAAGACTGCACTACTATTTGGCAAAAGAAACTCGCACCCAAACTTAAAGATCCGGGAAGTTTCACCATCCATGCACCAATAGGACTCAATTTTTTGGGAGAGCATTATGTAATATTGGTGTAAGCATCAATTTGATGCCTCTTTCCATTGACAAGAGACTAGGTTTGGTGGAGGTAAAACCCACCATAGTCACTTTGCAATTGGCAGACAAATCTTACACATATCCAAAATGTACAACTAAATATTTTTTGGTGAAATTTAACCAATTTATCTTCCCAACTGATTTCATAATTCTTGATATGGAGGAAGATTGTCAAATACCCATCATCCTAGGAAGACCTTTTCTAGCCATTAGGTAGAACTCATAGATGAGCAAAAAAAGAGAGCTTACCATGAAAGTTCAAGACCAACGAGTAACTTTCAATGTTTGTAAAGCTATGAAATTTCCTAATGATTCTAAAGAATGCATTGAATGTGGTAGATAGTGCAACAAACAAAGTTTATATAGATAGTTATCATGTTGATCCATTGGAAGCAACATTGGTATTTGCTTCCGAAAGGGATGATGATGACTTTATTAGGTATTTTAAGTTGCTTAGTGCACCACATTTAACTAGATCCAATCCTAAATTCGAGACTTTGGGACCTCTATTTGATGCACCTACCAAGACCTTCATTGAGTAGCCACCTTCCCTGGAGCTTCAACAACTCCCCCCACATTTGAGGTATGTTTTTCTTGGCCAAAATTTTACTTTGCCTATTATTATATCTTCTCTTAGTGGTTAAAAAGAAGACAAATTACTTAGGGTGCACAAAGAGCATAAAAAAGCATTGGTTGGTCAATTACCAATATCAAGGGTATTAGTCATTCAATTTGCATAGATAAGATCCTCTTTGAAGACAATCATAAGGCCACCACAAAGCATGAATGCCGACTTAATCCTATCATTAAAGATGTGGTCAAGACAAATCATCAAGTGGTTGGATGCCGACATCATTTATCCTATCTTTGATAGCTCTTCGGTAAGTCCAATCCAATGCGTGCAAAAGAAAAAGGAGATGAATGTGGTTTCCAATAACACTAATGAGCCCATTCAAACAAGAACAATGATCTATTGGCGAGTTTGCATAGATAATAGGAAGCTTAACGAGGCCAGTAGCAACGAACACTTTCCCTTACCATTCATTGATCAAATGCTTGAGAAGATAGCTGGTAAAGGAATTTATTGTTTCTTGGATGGTTATACAAGATACAATCTTATTGCTATAGTACCGAAAGATCAAGAGAAGACCTCTTTTATATGCCTCTATGGGACTTTTGCTTTTCGAAGAATGCCATTTGGGCTTTGTAATGCACCAACGACCTTTCAAAGATGCATGATGGCTATATTCTCTAATAAGGTGGAAATTTCCACCTTTCAAAGATGTGGTCAAGACAATCATAAGGCCACCATAAAGCATCAATGCTGACTTAATACTATCATTAAAGATGTGGTCAAGAAAGATCATCAAGTGGTTAGATGCCGACATCATTTATCCTATCTCCGATAGCTCTTTGGTAAGTCCAATCCAATGCGTGCAAAAGAAAAAGGTAGATGAATGTGGTTTCCAATAACAATAATGAGCCCATTCGAACAAGAACAATGATCTATTGGCGAGTTTGCATGTATTATAGGAAGCTTAATGAGGCCACTAGCAACGATCACTTTCCCTTACTATTCATTGATCAAATGCTTGACAAGATAGCTGGTAAAGGAATTTATTGTTTCTTGGATGGTTATACAGGATACATTCAGATTGCTATAGTACTGAAAGATCAAGAGAAGACCTCTTTTATATGCCCCTGTGGGACTTTTGCTTTTCAAAGAATGCCATTTGGGCTTTGTAATGCTCCAACAACCTTTCAAAGATGCATGATGGCTATATTCTCTGATATGGTGGAAATTTACTAGAGTTATTTATAGATGATTTATTAGTTTTTGGAAACTCCTTTGATGAATGTTTAGATAATCTAGGTTTGGTGCTCATAAGATGTGAATAAACAATTTTTTTCCTAAATTGGGAAAAATGTAACTTCACGATTCAAGAAGGTATTGTTTTGGGACATCAAGTTTCAAAAAAAGGCATAGAAGTGGACAATGCAAAAGTTGAGACCACTGATAAACTTCCACCTCCAACTTCAGTCAAAAGAATTCAAAGTTTCCTTGGTCACGTCGAATTCTATAAAAGATTCATTAAGGATTTCTCAAAGATCTCCAAACCACTTGGTAATCTCCTAGAAAAAGAGGTACGTTTTAATTTTGACGTTTCATGCTTAGCCTCTTTTATAGAATTGAAAAAGAGATTAGTTTCTATGCCTATTATTATTGTCCCAAATAGGTATCTCCCAATTGAACTCGAGTGACGCAAGCAATTTTGCAGTTGGGGCGATGTTGGGACAAAAAAAAGACAAGGTTTTTCATCCCATTTACCATGCAAGCAATACTTCAACAGATGCTCAATTGAATTATAATACTGAAAAAAATTTGTTGATGCAATACTTGCTTTTGATAAATTTTGATCATATCTTGTGGGCAAAAAAGTCATTGTTTATACTGACCATTATTCTATTAAATATTCGATTGAAAAGAAGGATGCCAAACAAAGATTAATCCAACGAATACTTCTCTTGCAAGAATTCCATTTGGAAATTCATGATAGAAAGGGAACTAAAAATCAAGTGGCGGATCATCTTTCAAGATTAGACAATAGGGCAAAAGTTAGCAATTCCATCCATATTAATGAGACTTTTACTGACATGCAACTCTTCCAAATCAATAGGAATTATCCTGGTGTGCCAACTATTTCAATTATATTGTTGTAAGTAGAGTTTTCCCCTGATTTAAATTCTTAACAAAAGAAAAAGTTCTTGCATAGAGTTAAGTATTATTTTTGGGATGAACTTTTCTTGTTTAAGCAATGTGTTGATCAGATTATTAAAAACCTATGTACCTAAGGAAGAAATAAAAAATATTTTGCAGCATTATCACTTATCGGATTATGGCGGGCATTTTAAAGGAGAACAAATTGCAGCAAAAATGCTACAATCAGGTTTTTATTGGCCAACTCTTTTAAAGATGCTCACCAATTTGTAATCAGATGTGAAAGGTGTCAAACAATAAGAAACATCTCAAAGACAAATGGGATGCCGCTTAATAACATCCTAGAAGTAGAGATTTTTTATGTATGGGGTATTGACTTTATGCGACCATTTATTCCCTCTTACGATAATCTTTACATTCTAGCTATTGTAGATAATGTATCAAAATAGGTTGAAGTAGTAGCCTTTTCGAGTAATAACTCTAAGGTTGCTTTGAATTTTCTGAAAAGAATATATTAACCCGTTTTGGCACACAAAGAGCTATTATCAATGATGAGGGTTCACAATTTTGCAATAAATTTTAAAGCCCACCTTGCTAAATATGGGATTAAGCATAAGATTGTCACAGCCTATCACCCTCAAATAAGTGGCCAAGCTGAAGTATCAAACCAAAGATCAAGAGCATCTTGGAGAAGATGGTTAGCCCAACTAGAAAAGATTCATCTAAGAGATTGGATGATGCATTATGGGCATACCTAACTACTTATAAAACACCCATCAAGATGTCTCCATTTAAGTTGGTTTCTGGTAAAGCATGTCACCTTTCGGTGGAACTTGAACATAAAGCATATCAGGCCATCAAGAATTTGAACTTTGATCTTTATGCAGCTGGAGAAAGGAGATTGTTGTAGCTCAATCAGATGGACGAATTTCATCTTCAAGCTTGTGGAAATGCCAAGCTTTACCAGGAAAAGACAAAGATGACATAATAAAAAGATCATTTAACAAAATTTCAAGCCAGCTTAATATGTTCTTCTCTACAACTCACGCTTAAAATGATTTTTAGCAAAACCCAAGTCTTGATGGTCCAAACCTTTCAAAGTCACAAAAGTATTCCCACATGGAGCCATCGAAGAAGTTGATGAAAATCTAACCAAAGTTTCAAACTTAAGGGGAGAGACTTATGCATTAGAGGCAGATTTGATCGCCAAAGTCCTCAATCACCCTAGCCGATTTGGAATGATCAAGGAATAGTCAAGCTGATAACTACACTTCTTGGAACCAACCCGAGTTTCTTAATCTTTTTCTTAAAATTAGCATTTTATTTATTTATTTTCAGAATTATTAATTTTTCTTTGTAACAAATTTGAAATTTAAAAAAAAGGTCAAAGGCATTACGACTCCCCTTTAATTGGAGCCTCGACGCTACAGAGCCGAATCCATAAAAAAAATTTTATTAGGTGCTGCAGCACCCAACATGGGTGTTGCAACGCCCTTAACAAGTCGATAGCTAATGCTGCAATGCTAGATCGTACTCCAAAAAAAATTAGGATTTTAAAACTCCTAAAACCTTTTCTCAACCACTGCCATCTTATCATTTTGACGCAAGGCATTGGATTTAAATGAGATAAGTTCAGCCATGGACATCTTCCATTGTGTATTAGGCTTGCAGATGTAACATTCACATCCTTTAGATTAAAGCTAAGAATACTCATCATGTTGAGTGTTTGGTGTGTTATAAAATTTGTTAATAGCTTTGCCACTGATCGGTACCCAACATTCACCAACAAAAATTTTATTACCTATTTGTTCACAAGTCTTAGCATAAAATTCATAAACAACAAGTAAGATAGCAGATTGTGAAGGTTCACAAAATTTTCCCATTTCCTAGTGGCTATGATATTTTCAATGGCCTGATAATTTCCGAGAATTAAGTTAAAACCTCTCTGTTCAATTAGGATTTTTCACTTCCTGTGATTGGGTAAATCGCTGAAAAGCCTCTGCAAACACAAACTTTCGTTGAACAGAGCTTTCACTAGCACTTGTTTTTGTTCATTTTGGCATCATCTAGTCGTAATTGTATATTACAACACTACCAAGTTTTACACATAAAAAATGTATCCAAATGATTAGCAAAAAAATTTTTTTAAACACCAAAGAAGTACTTTACTCAAAGGCAATTAATTAACAATTTCCAATAATCACAAATCACAAGGGATAATCAATAAATCAACTAATTTTCAATATCCTCAAAAACTTATTATTTACATCCCTACAACCGACACAATCAATCATATAGAATCTCAAAACAGAGCAACCTAAATTGAAGGTGCAACAGACACCCAATAATCAACCCTAACATACTAATCAAAGGAAACACAATATCAAAATCTCCACAATTTCCACAATCAATGATATAGAATATCAAATTAAATCATATATAACTAAAAATCACTAGCTAAAGCTATGACCATTTGATAATATCTAAAAAATCATGAAAATTCTTCAACAAAATCACTTGTTGATATCTTGTAGAGATAGAGCCACCAATTTCAAGTGTTAAAAAAACTTACTTGAACCTTGTTGAGGAAAGAGAACTTGTATCTTATTGAGGAGAGAGAAGATAATGAGATAAGAGAAAATCCAAGTATGAGAAAAAAAATCTAAGTGATTAGTTGTTTGCTGGGTGTTTTGATGGTCAAGGATTGTTTATGGAGAGCATTTTGGGGAGCTTTTAAGATAGAAGTGGCTAAGAAAAAGTTTTGGGGGTTTTTAAATCCTAAATTTGTTTTTTGTGGGGTATGATCTGGCGCTGCAACGCTAGCTATCGACTTGTTAAGGGCATAGCGACGCCCATGCTGGGTGATGCAACGCCCCGTAAAATTTTTTTTATGGCTTCAACGCTGCAATGCTGAGACTCTGGTGCTACAAAACCTAGCCTCAAATTAAAGGGTCGCTGCAGTGCCTACGATACTTGCACTTGCATGGAAATCTGACAACTATCCTAGTAAAGGAAACCAGGGTAGGCAATGAAATGGATCCTTACATATTAGCAAGGTATTTGAAATTATACCCGGTATATTATCAGAGTGATTGCACTAATAGTGTCATGGATTTTGTGAACTCTTTAACTAGACTAGGGCATTGGATAAGAAGAGAGCTTTGATAAGTTATTCTCCTGTCTACGCTTGCGGTGCAATTTATGGCAGCAGTGGAAGCAAAAAAAGACTTGTGTTTAGAAGGTTTGGTTTTATAATAGGATTCAAATATTTGTTGGCGACAATCAACGTGCAATTTATCTAACCAAAAGTCAAATATTTCATGAGGGCCAAAACTATTTATATCAAATATCCCTTACATATTTCACAAGTTCAAGCATTGCTTTGGTTGGTACTTACAGTTTATGACCATCCTAAAGGGAATTTATAAAGCTAGGCCTCCACTTTCAGGAGATCTGTTACAATAATGAGCATAGAGAATTGTAGACCAAGGAGATCTGCTAAAGTAGTGATTGAAAATTCAATCTCGGTAACTGTCATCAACTTTTCTTTATTGTTCGTCTTTTGGCGTTAGTGCACACCTTTTGCCACCATATTTTTAATTGTGTTAAGACTAAAGACTCATCAAAGACATTTCAAAAGAGTATAAAGAAAGATATATACAATGAGATTTCTCAATTACAAGAGAAATTTCACTTGCAATCTCTAGTTTACATTTTAGGTACAAAAGAACTAAGACTTGCAAGAGTTTGAGACTAAAAACTTTAATGTAATTCGTCTACTTTTGACTATGATGAAATTTCTAATCATCTTCGCTAAGGGTATAAACAAGTCAAATTATTCATAAGCTACTTAAACTCGGCTCTATGAATACTTCGAACTCACCCTATTAACTATTGGCCTCAAGCTCCAGTAACACATCAAGCCAAATTCAAGTTTTTAGATATTCGATGAAAGTGGCTCGCAAGCCTAAAGCATTTGAAAATTTTAAGCACCTCAGATACTAAATACATGCATATATTAAATTATTTGCATGTTTTCAAGCTTTATTTAAGTTTTGATTTGAACTCAAGCTAAGATGTATTTTATGCTCTTTAATTGAGTTTGATGATGATTGAGCCTAATCCAATCAGCTCCAAATCTAAATATTTACAATCTCATTTACCTTACTAACCAATCAGGAATTAGAAAAGCCTTCCTAAATTATGAAGCTTGATTTAACATGGGTTTGACATTTCGACAAATTCCAAACACCAGGACAAAAGTTTGTTAGTTTTCTTAAATATTTTGAACAAGAAGATGAAGCATCAGGGCCCTCCTCCATAGTAGTTCACATAAAATTTAGGTTATCCTGATCCATACCCAAATTATAGATTTATTATGTTTTGATTACACATTGCTTTTGGTCAATGTACCCTTCCTCAGGAATAGTAATTAGCCCAAAAAAAAAGGTCCTTGTGACAAAATTTAAACTAAAGGGTGGGATCCAATGACCCACTAATGTTTTAACCTGCAAAACTTTATAAAATACGAGGGATTATGAATTCTGTAAGGCACCAAGTTCTGAAATTCTTTTAAGATTTTGGTAAACCCATTGGTATTTTCAGCTACAAAACTTTATAAAATAGGAGGGATTATGAGTTCCGTAAAGGCATCAAATTTTGAAATTGTTTGAAACTTTTGGGTCCAGAAATGCTAGAGCATTGTATAGTTAAATGGATCACATGGACAAGAGCAAATGACACACCACAAAACATTAAAAAAAAAAAGAAAAAGAAAAAGAAAAAAGAGAATGCATCTAATTTTTAAGACAAGGAACATCGCATTACCTTTGGATTCTTTACAGTCTCATCCACACCCAGAATAAGACAAGCAGCCTCAGTTGCAGCATTGATGGCATTGATCTGTCAGTAAAGGCACAAAATTTATGAAACATATAATAGCAAAGAACTAAAAAGGCACATCATTAGCTAAGCCATTATTAGTTGGAAATTGGTCAAGCCACCTTTACAACTGATGGCTCCCAGACAAAGTTTGCAAATGAATCTGCTATTCCGCCAGTGTTGATGTCCACTCCATAAGGTGCACCCTCACCTGTCCGGAATCTCAAACTGTCAAATGCGAATATTTCATTGATAAAACGAGAAGAAGATGATAAAAAAATAAAAAGAGAAATTTTCGTCAAGAATAGCAACCCGATGGGACAGCATGCTTCTGCCTTAGTTTGTTCAGAACATCAGTTGCATCAAATCCAGCATTGTCACACAGCTGCCGTGGGATAACCTGCAAATGAAAAAGATACATCATAAAGATGTCGAATTTCTGCTCTCTTAGATAAATGCGAAAGTTTAATTTCTATGGAAGATTTGAAGGTAAAGTTACATGCTGCCTTCCCAAAATTAATGTCCTCATGATAAAAAATACGGATAAAATATAAATTCTACCAACAGACATATCAAATACACTGTTTCCATGGTAATTATTCACCCAACAAGCTCTCCCTTTGGTATGAAAATGAAATAAAATGCATATACAAGTTCAACAAAATTCACAAGGTTCAGCAAAATCAAGGAGTGTACATTAAAATCAAGGAGAGTACTTTAGCGTAAAGTTACTATTTTGGCATGTCCAAATGTGTGTATGCATATCCGAGTACATGCATGTCTTTTGCACTAAAATTTTAAACACAAATTTGACAAGTTTCCTCCAAGCAAAACTTGGTTAATCCTGAACCTATAGTAGATTACATTAAGACCACGTTGATATCAATACAATATCAGATTGAAATCGATTTCAACGTAAAAAGAACTGTATATTGCTCACTCCCATTAGGTTAAACACTAGGGACAAGATGCAAATATGTAGGCAGCCAAAAGGAAGTAAAAAGAATAAAGGGTAACAATACCTACCTCAAGAGCTTTTGCATACGAGTTAATAAAAAGTTGAGACTTCCCCGCTATTGTGCGCGCATGCTGCCTCAAGTATCGACTTATCTCCATCTGCCATCAAAGACAAGTTTTAACTGTAAAGATCCAAAATCTTCTTCAAAAATGCCTAAAAGTTTCACTAGTTACTGTAAATACATACATCTATTGCACCACCTCCAGCAACCACAGTAGAGTTCTTCAAAGCTCTTCTAACAATCATAATTGCATCATGTAAGCTCCTCTCAGCTTCTTCAATAAACTGAAAACAATAATGGACATAATCTCCAGCATCAGTATATAAAATGATACACATTAAGAAATGTCACTATTTAAAATATGAAAGACCTGATCAGCTCCACCACGAAGAACTATAGTGGCAGTACATCCTGATGGGCAACCGCTGAATATATTAAACCTCTCATTTCCAACCTGCCTTTCCTCAAAAACCTCACATGTCCCCAGAACCTTCAAAAAAAATTTAAATTCAAGAAGTTCAAATGAAGGAAATTAAACAGTTTTTGAAGGTGTAAACTTGAAAATAAAAGTATGGCAGCATTTCCAAACAAGATAATGCGAATTGCAACCTCATCAATTATGTTGTTCACAGATGTCTGTACAGTTCCACCAGTTGCAGCAGCAACCCGTTGAAGATCTTCCTCAGCTACACGACCAGCACAAAAAATATCTCTATCTGCAAAATACTGTCAACAAGCACAAATTCATGTCGAGAAAACTTGAGAGAGAGAGAAAGAGAGAGAGAGAAGAAAATACTGGTCATAATTGCTAACAAACATCATTCTTCAAAATTCTATGCAAAACTATCCATTGAGATAATACGAGAGCCATAAAGTAGTAATGTACAAATTATAGTGTGTCAAATATCAAACCATGGACATGGTTATATTATTTTTTTGCCAATGCACGCTGTAAGCACTCGTACAAGCAAGTAATGAAGCAAACAGACATAAAAAGGGCATAGGTCTATCAAAGTCACCAGAAAATATTTATTTTCACAGACATAACCATGAATTAATTCAATTTAGTCACAAAATAATCATAAAAGGATAATATTTTATACAAATTGTGCAACTTATCATTAGTTAAAGAGACAGGTAAAAAGAAATAAAAAATGTAGTTTCTACAATAAAGGCAAAATCTAACACCTGTGTCGCCAGATCACCAATAGCCAACCGAGAAAGAACAACTTTTGCACCACTCTTCACACATTTATCCAGCTTGTCATAAATGATATTCCATTCTGCATCAACAATTGACTGATATTGTGATGGATCTGAAAGTCTGTAGCATATAAAACAAAAGGTAAAGTCAATAGCCACTTATGAAAAAAAAAATCAAAATCAAAGACAGCAAAAACTACTACCTTATCTCAGCATTTTCTTTCTCAGATTTGAGTTCCAACTCAATATTTAACAAAAGCATCTTGGGATTCAGAAACTTCTTTGGCTGCTGTTCAAAACCAGCATATGAAAATGTCTTTTTAAAGGCAACACCATTAACCAAAAAGGAGTCCCGCATATTACCACCTGGAACCTGTGAAAAGACAACCAAAAAGATTAATTAGTTTGTTATGTGACAATGACACTTAACACAAGAAGCAAGATAGAAAATTAGATGGGAATTTTCTTAGCACTCTTGAATCAGAGAATTCTCATTTTAGAGGCAACGCCACAATCATATTTACTATTACAATATTTCAGGCAAAGCAAGAAGGGAAGTCCACCACCCCAACCCTATCTTACACCTTCGAACTCTTGGCCAACACTTTGGATTCGTCATTTGACGTTAATCATTAGTTAAACAAATTCATGGATCAGACTATCTGCAGTTGCCATCACCTATGAATCAACCAAAAATTATATCACTATTGCACACACAAAGTTCACATCCAAAATGGGGGGAAAATCAAAAGGGAATTAGCTAGCTCAATGACTTTAGCTAAAATTAAAAGAGGCTGAGGGCCTATGTGCAATATAGTGTCTTACAAGCTAGCATTCTTATCCTTTAACATAAGCTGCTTTCCAACCTATAGTACAGGATGTGATATGAAATTTTATTTTTACCTTTTATTTTTTAGTTTTACTTCAGAAAAGATACATTACATCAACCCAGGCTTGTGCCACTTCATTTGTAGCCATAATTGCATTTTAAGAGCTTTAAAAAACTGATTGCACTATGAACCGAACACAGACATCTATAAAGTCAACTTTTTCAGAGTTCAGACCTCAAAGAATAGAGTCCAATTGATGGGCACCTCGTTTCCAAAACATACCACTACGACATTTATACTTACATGATACTAAAAATCCAAAGTGAAAATCAGAATCTACATGTAAAGAGCAGCCAAGTGCTACACTGAGCTGGAACAGTAAGATAGGGCAATATAACACACATTGGGTCCAAAGTGTATCATTTCCCAGATAGCAAAGAGTATAGGATCTTTTTCAAAAGATACAAGCACCAATATCAGAAAAAAGCTGAAAATAAGGCATGAAAAATAGGAGTCTACCTTCTTAATTCCAATCATATTCACCCTATCATCGTTGCCAATAGCAATAACAGCATCCACAACCATTGATGCAAAGAACTCCTTTTCTCCGCCAACGAGTTTTGAAGAGAGTGTTGTTGCGGCACATTTAGCTAATAAGCTTTTCTTCTCTTCTAGACTTTTGCCCTCTATGCTAACAGCTAGTTCTTTGATCTTCTCAATTGCCTGTCCATTGAGTACAACATTCGACAATAATTAACTGATAAAGACTAGCACAACATCTAAACCATGAGAAGGGTAAAAAATAAATTTACCAAATAGCAAGCAGTTCGATAACTCCGAATGAGATTTTGAGGGTGGACTCCATCCTCAACAAAAGGCTTGGCCTCTTTTAAAAACTCTCCTGCTAGTAGTACAACAGTTGTAGTTCCATCACCAACCTGCAACACAGAAAAAGCACTCTAAATCATCTTAATGGCTTAAAAAAAATTGGATCTTGATAACATCAATATCCTCTATGAGATTTGCGATGCCGAACAGACAAAAACCAACTCAAACTTAAAATCTAAGTTTATTACTGAAAACCCCATGTTCATGTAACCATAAAAGGCTATTTCAACCAAAAATTGAGAAATGATTTGGAATCTAAAAAAAAAAAAAGAGGGGAGAGGGTTGGTGACCTCGGAGTCCTGAGACTTGGCGATATCAACGAGGATCTTGGCGGCAGGATGGACAATATCAAGAAGCTTCATGATGGTGGCGCCGTCGTTGGAAACGGTGACGTTCCCTTTGTCATCGTGGATGAGCTTGTCCATACCCCTGGGACCGAGGGTAGTTCTAACCACGTCAGCCACGGCGGTGCAAGCGTTTATGTTGCTGACTAGCTGCGCCTTCCCCTGGGACGTATCGGTCCCTTCTTTCAAAAGAATGATTTGAGGTTGCTGCAAACAAGGAAGGAAAAAAAAAAAAAAAAGAAAAAGCGAAGCAGATTTAGTAGCAGTTGAAAAAAGCCATTCAAGATGTTAAGAAAATCAAGTATGAAACGAGGGAAAAGGAGAGTACCAGCATGGCTGCCATTGTTACTAGGGTTCTGCTTGTTGGTTTTAGGTCGAAGAAAGGAGCAAAATGCTGTGGTTCTTTCCTGTTTCGCCGCTCGTTTAGGGGTTTAACTTCAGAGATTGAGAGGCAAATGCTTAAAATCTTGGACCAGAGTTTAAAACGGTGAAATTTTTAACTAATTGATTGGTTGAATTATTGACATTAAATTATTTAATTAAAAAGAATTTAAATATTAAATAAATAATATATAATATATATTTAGTTAAATAGTGCCATATTTATTAAAATTTTAATAGTTAAAAGATTTAAATTTTATTAAATTAAATATTTTTTAAAAATAAATTGAAATTTAATTTTTATATTTTTTTAATTACTTTCTTAATTTTTTATTTTATAATATATATCGAATTAAATTAAACAAAGACGTTAATTCTATGCAATTTTTTCGAAGTGGATGCCCTAAGGGCTAATGCCAAGGGCCGATTTAGAGTCCCTTTTGTTTTTAACGGGTTACAGCCCAATTACTACTATTAGGCCTTTTAATTTGTAGCCTACATTGGGTTTAAAAAACCCAAAAAACAATAAATATATATATATATATATATATATCTCCGGTATTATTAGGTCTTTAGCGGTTTTTTCTCTTTTTTTTTAAATTTTTTAATTTTTTTTATTTTCCATTTTTTCAATCACGTGTATGTTATTGAACCGTCAAACTAAATGATTTTCAATTGAAACAGCTAGTCTGATCACTTTTTATCAATGGCTTTTGTTGATCTAAGTCCCAATTCAAGTGGAACTTGTATCCTGACTTACTAATTTCACCCAATTCTAGAAAACTATAATTTTGTGCTTACTTAAGTTCCTTTATTTAATTTAATTAAACATAACTTAATTTCACCTCAAATTTATTTTTTCACAAGTCAATCTCTCTCTCTCTCTCTCTCTCTCTCTCTCTCTCTCTCTCTCTCTCTCCCTCTATATATATATATATATATATCTATTTGACCTATTAGATTTCCTAACATGTTGGTAATAATATAGATATCATGATCATAATGGAAATTGGATCAGATGAATAAAACTTTTTGAATTTATCGTTAATTTTTTAATTACTCGATTTTATATTAATAAATTACGGCTGTCATCCAACAATGAGACAAGACGGCCAAGTATTAAGAAAATGTCAATGTGGATTGCTTAACGCCTATTTGTGTTTTATTTCTTAGTATAATTACTATATTTTCATCGCTTAATATTTCGTTTCAATATTGAGTTACTCAATTTTATTTAACCAATTTAAGTTTTGATGAAAATGCCAAAGCGCCGATTTAATTGAGTATGACATTAGTGTATCCTTTTTAGTTTTAAAGCTTACTCGAGTGTGTAATCAATGCTAAAATTTATAAAATTTCGTAAAGTGTAATCACCAAGTTAATTTATAACCTTTAACGAAAATATATGATAAAAATTTAGAAAAAAAAAGAAAATAATACGACTGAGGGTAATATTTTAAAATGTAATTAGAAAACTTTTCTTTTTTTTTTTTGCCAAATACAAAAACAACACTTATATTCACTCTTAAAAAGAAAGAGATGGAAATGAGACAAGTTAACCCATTTAAAAAGATAAAAGAAAACTGGCCATGCTTCTATTTAGTGTAGGAAAGCTTGATAATATTATTTCTCAAATAAGATGGATTTTCTCCTTTCATATACTCAAAAAGATATTCAATTTCAAATCTAACTTTAAAAACTAGCTTGTAATATGGAGATTTGAATAAGATATAAATCACACTCAAATGATAATATTATTTCTTAAACAAGATAGATCTTTTTAAATTCATATATTTAAAAAGAAATTCAATTTCAAATCCAAATTCAAAAAGTTTGCTTGAAAAATGAAAAGTTAAATAAGATATTAGTCACACTCGAATACAAAAGCTAAATAATTTGAGACTTTTGACATCTTATGAAATAGATAAAGAACGTAGCTTGGATACCAAGTTAAAAAAACTCAAATTTACCTTTAAAAATTAATAAAAAATGTAAAGAGTTAAATAAAATATATAAGCCGCACCCAAATATAAGAGGTAAGCAATGTGGGGCATTTGGCGGATAAAAATCCATAAGCCTCTTCAATCATGAATTTGATTTCCTTAAAACTCGGAGATCATCAACCTGGTCTCTACCTTTCTTTCGTAAAATCTTTTTATCCTCTCTTCTTAAAACAACAAATAGGGCTACAATCTTGGTCTTTGCAAGTTCTTAGAAAAAGAGCCGAGGCCCTGCAATCTTGCGTTCAAGATTTTGGCCTCAAGATATCATTTGGAGAGGGTTTTAGAGTAGCCAGCCTTTGGATTGATCCTTCCAGGCACTACCATTGGTTTCTGGTATCGTCCCTCGTAAACTTTTTCCGACTCTTGTCTCAATCGTGAACCTGGATTGTAATGCTGGCTGAATCGATCTTTCGGAAAGGCCATTGCTCTTTGTGCTCGCAATGCAGAATACAACACTAAAAAGGTTATTACAGTCATAATATTTTCCTCTCCAAAGTGCAAAGATTGCTTGCTTCATCCAATACACCGCAGCAGACCTTTCGGCATGTTGTATTCTGCATTGCGAGCCTGAAGGGCAATTACCTAAAAAAAAAAAAACCTGATTGATAGCAAACGCAACTATAGGTGCGTTTGAATTGATTCGACGTCTCTGGTTTTTGATGTTTAAAAGTTTTAAATATTTCAAGACTGGAAAAGCATTTTTGTATATATGAATAGGAGATAATGACAATTCTTATATTTATATTATGTTCATATATTTTATCGTGTCATAATTATATTTAAGTTATTTTTATACTTGTATATATTGTGATACGATAGTAATTAGTATTATATAGATTTTAAGATAATTATTTATTCGTAACATACAATATCATATTTTAATTATTTCTTGTGTTATATTCTCGTAATCTTATCTAATATAGCTAGGTCGAACTAAAGAAGTTTTCAAGGTCATTGATTTATTGCATAAATATAAATTTGGCCTTCTGACTTTGCAAAATTAAATTATTCTTGCCCTTATTCTTGTTTGGGTTAAGTTGGTTTTCATACTATTAATTATGGACAATTTTTAATGGAACATTAATTTTTTTATTTTCCAATTTTTTATCAAATTTTGTCTATTTTAACTAATTTCTTATCAATTTCTAGTAAAATTAACCTATTTAAAAAAAATATTAGTCACATGATCGTACATGATCAATTTCCATTAAATTCATATGAAAAGTAATAGAATGACGGTCATATATACTTACAGAAATAAGAATAGAGATCAAAATTGACTTGGAGGGCATAGTTAGAGAGCCAAATTTGAATTTATGGCTTGATTGATGGGGATAAAAATAACATAATAAGATCAACACGATTTGGTTTTCGTTTCTTCATCATGTTTGTAGGGGTGAGTATTCGGTCGGTTCGGTCGTTTTAGTAAAAAAATCTTCAAACCGAATTAACCGATTTAGCTAGAGGAACCGACCGAACCAACCGATATTTTTAACCATAACCGAATTAACCGAACCGACTAAATTTCGATCGATTTGATCGGTTAGTTCAGTCAAATCGGTTTATTGGGTCTTGGGCTAATGGTTATATATTTGGGTTTGAAATGGGTTTAATTGCGCTATTAATATATATAAATATATAATTATTAAATATTAAATATTAAAAGTTCGGTTAATTCGGTTAATTCGGTTAATTCAGTTAATTTGGTTAATAATTTTACTAACTGATAACCGACCGAATTAACCAAATAAACCGACATAAAAAATCGACATAACCATCAAATCATCTTAACCGAACTGAATTAATCAAATTTCATCGGTTAAGTCGATTAAGTCGGCTTGGACCGACTTATACTCGCCCCTACATGTTTAGGTGAAATTGATAATGTTACATCTTCAAGGACATAGGCAAGTTTCTTCTAAATTTAAGAGCTCTCAAATGGACCCTGGTTTTTATTTATTCTCTTATTGATTATTATTATGTGCTTTTCTAATGCAGTATTTTTATCACTTAGCATAATTTCAGAACCATAATTAATGAATTTATAAGATGGTAAAATTTGATTCATTTATCAATTTTGTTTCGATTCATTTTGAACAAAGAAAGTTTCTTTCTTTTTTTCTAAAAAAAAATCAGAACAAAATGAAATATGACGGTTTTGGTAAATACCGTTATTATATATCCTTGAGCCAAGTAGGCAAATATCATATAAATTAAACGGATTCAAATATTTCAAAAATTGTAAATATCTGACCACTGCTATCTTTTTATGAATGTGTGTTTTTTTTCAAATTTAAGTATTTGCACTTTTTTTAACATATGTTTGAAAAATGTAACCAATTAAGCCTAATTAAATGGGAATTAAGTTGGCCTACTAAAAAGTGACCATCTGAGTGAAGTTGGGGGTACTGAGAAATTCTAATCTCATGACCACAAATTGCAGCAGCTGAAGAATAAACTGAAGGGAGCTAGCGATTGTAGTGCATGATTCATGAGCATATATGGTCATATGTTGGTTGTCACTGTCGGGTCTAGATTTCAGAATGCAACCTTCCTTTCGGGTTTAGGCCTTTGGCCCAATGAATTCGAGCCTCTAACATTCGACAAACACTTGAATACTAGGCCGGCCTGATTGAATTTCCAGGGGAATATTGGGTGGGCTAATAAAATTAGAAAGGTTGGGCTGTCATTGGGACACAATTTAAATCTAAGACTAGAAAACGTTAGTCCTTAGTTCTTTTTCTTTGCATAAACTGAAACATATCATTCATACATGTGTGTGTATGTATACACAAACACGTAAGATAAGTATAAATAACTTATTATATAAAAAGTATTTTGAATTAAAAATAAAATATTTTTTATTAATTATAAATTTTAACAGAATTCTCACTAAAGATTTCAAAAACAATGAAATATAAGCACTATTAAACTATAAACTCAAGATTTAGAGAAAACAATAAGATTTTATAGAGTGAAATCAAAATCCCAAAATGAAAATAAAGAGCTCAGGAGGCTAGAGCATCTCCTCCAAGTCAAGGTCATTTTATTTTTTATTTAGAAATATAAGCTTTGTTATTTAGTCTATTTTTATTGGTTCTGATGGACAGTGACCAAAACTAAAAAGAAGGAATAGAAGTTGCATTATACTCTTAAAGGTACATCAGATAAGATTAACTTAATTATTTTTTATGTAGGTATAATTGATGTTTAATTTAAGATCTAGCGTTGATATTACTGAATGACTTTAAACTATTGGAAATATTTGTTAATAATATCTGATTCTCTTCTTTTTTTGTAGGGTTACGGACTTACAGAATTACAGTTACTAATTATCTTATTTTTTTCTCCTTTAGATGATTTTCTAAATTAATTTTATGCTTTCATGGTTTTAGTTGTGAAATAATTTCTTTTTTTTAAAAAGCAATTTCATTTGTTTTTAAATGAAAAAAAAAATTGTAAAGCGAAATGTGTAATTCACCATGCAATTCATTTGTTTTTAAATGAAAAAAAATTATAAAGTGAAATGTGTAATTCACCATTAGAGAATTGAGTTATTGGAAAAGAAAATGTTACATTTTCTTTGTATGAGAATGGTGAATATTGGTATTAATACACTATTAACATGGATGTCTAATTTGAAATTGAATGAGAGTTGCAGGGTTGTGATAATTTCTAAAGTTTTCTTTTAATATTTGTTGGCTTATATTATTTTCTTTGTTGCTACTTACTAGATCTTTTTGGCCATAATTGGAAATGATCCAGTTGTTTCCTCCACAAACCTAAGATGGAAAGGACATGTTAACCATCTTACACTATTCATTTGAAGGTAATGCACAAGCATTAGGGCCACACTTATTTCTATTCAATTTCTAATTCTAAATTTTTAATCTTGATATCCCTTTAGGTTATATTATTTTTTTAATTGCACCACTAAAAGAATTCTGTTTTCTTAATAAGCTGTTGTAGTTGAGTCTCATGCTTCAAGGTTATATTGATCTAAGGGCCTTGTTTAAGCTTTATCATTACATTTTATTTTAAAGACAAATACAATCAATATTTGTAACTTAATATATACCAATATTTACAACTTAACATTTATGATTAGATGATTATTTATTTTTTTAATATAATACACAAGTTTATTTAAATAAAAAGGAAAACAATTTAAATTTATGGATATTATCCTATACATTGTACGAGTTTAAAATTTATAAATATTATACCATACAATTTAAAAACTTATTCAGCATATAGCATAAACTAATAAAATTATAAAAGGGTTAAAAGGTAAATTTGTTATTGTGTTGTACTTGGATATTAGAATTTATCATTAGATTTTATTTTGATTGATATTTATCATTATATTTTACAATTTTGTTGCTCTATTTTTATTTGATTGAATTTTGCAACTCTTATGGAATATTCTGATTACAATTACAGAATTGTAATCTGCATAATATGTTATGAAATATTGGACTTACCATAATTAAAAATTTCTTAATGTATGGTTATGATTACATGATCATAATTTTAGTAACATTCTGACTGTGATTACAACATCGTAATTTTTATGATTTGATTTTATACAATCAGTACGAACCTAGCTTGATGCCTATATAAAGGCATATCATTCTTATTGTAAACACACTCAATTAAATAAGAAAAGCAGCGTTTTCTCTATTATCTCTCTCTGTTATAGTTGCGATTATTGTTTTGCTGGCAAGCCATCAGGCTCACCACTTTCCACCAATTTCATAACACGCTACTAGCACCATTGCTCCAAAGGTAAGGAAACTGGTAAATCAATTGTGTATTTTTTTTATTCAATTGATTTATATTTTCGTGAAGATACTAACAATTTACTTTGTGAGTGACATATACTGCTTTAAGAGAAATAATAAAAGTAGTGATAATTTGATGTTTACCTAACTTTAAGCAGGTTTTAAGCTGTCAAAATAGTTGTTCTATCTAGTCTGAAGCTGGTTTAAGAAAATATATGTTTTGGTGAAAACGCACCATTAAAGCTTGAAACAGACAAAAAGGGTTGACGAGCTTAGATCTTGGTTTCATTGGATCCTGAAAAATCTAATCTTCACATCGCCAGTTGCGGTTGAAAATTCCTATGTCAAAAAAACTCCAAAATCTGAAACCTTTAAACCATTGTTCTTGACGAAAAGTGCAGTCCTTAGGTTAAACAAGGTCACCCTGAAGTGGTGGTGAGGTATCCAACCCAGTTGGAATTGGAATGACCTCAAAAACCACTAGAAATGGTATATTTACAAGAAAAACCCCTAGGTTGTTAAGAAGGGACTAGTTTGCCTAAAAAGTTGAAAAAATCTTTTGAAATTCAAAAGAATCACTTTTGAAACCTAAAGTTTTCAAATTTGCTTGTGAATGTCCAACTTTGATATACTTAACATTTACTATGTTATTACTTGACACTTAAAGTTGTCTAATTTGTAGTTTCATTCGATGTTCAAACTATGGCTAGCATTGAGAAGCCAAAATTTTATGTCCTTAATATGTGTGGATCCATCTACTTATCTTGGTGTTTGGACATAAAGATCTACTTAGAAGGCTAAGTTTGTCAAGGGCCATCATCATAATGGTTAAGCAAATCGCAAAAATAGGGCAAATGCCTTGATTTTGCTAAGGATATATACATGAGAGCCTGAAAACTCGATATCTATTAGTACGAGACCTTGCAATTCTATGGGCTAGACTTAAAGAGCGGTATGATCATACAAAAATGTGATCCTCACTAACCCTCAACATGATTGAATGCACCTAAAGTTGCAGGACTTCAAGTTCGTGAATGATTATAACTCAGCCTTGTATGACATTTTCTCTTAGCTTGGGTTGTTTGGGACCAAACTTTTTGAGAAAGAGCTTTTGGAGAAGACTTTCGTTATTTTTCATATGTAAATCTGATACTTTAATAGCACATGTTAGTGTAAGACATATTTGGAATTGATTGAATGTCTCATAATTGCTAAGCAAAACAATGAATTATTGCTCAATAACCATAATATAAGACTTGATAGGTCCAAAGCATTACTTGAAGCAAATGCTGGCTCTACAAAGAGAAATGGCCAAATTAGGGGTAAAACCATAAACGTGGGTAACTTTTGAGAAAAGTTGGTGGTAATGATAGCTGTAATAGGAATCTGGGTTTAATCATGGAAATAGAAAAAAGCCCTATGGAAAATAAGATGACACATGTCACCACTGCGATGGAAAATGGCATTAGTTGTATAGCTATTGTGCTCCTAAACATGTTGTTGACCAACACCAGTCTAGCAAAGGCAAGTGCATTGAAAACCATGCCATTGAGATATTCACTTCTAAAGCTCTAGTTATAGTTAACACTAATTTTCAAGCCTCAAACTTTATTAATGATCGAGGTGGATAAATCTAAAAAAGTAGATTAACCCTTAGTGGGACTGAGAAGCAAGGTACGAGACCCACTTTGTGGATGGATGAGCAGATTTAAGGGTTGTCTACTTTACCGGCTAAGACTAGATTGTTATAGGTTTGGAATAAATATACTTGAATGATTAAAAAATTTCCCAAGGATAAATTCCTACTAAATAAAACTAGAAGTTTGAATTTTTTATTAATTGTTTGACACCTGAAGATGTCACTAGTACAAAAAGGAAAAATCAAGAAAAAGTATGAATTTTGTCTTTTAGATAATGGAAAACTATATACTATTCTCTGCGATATGAGCTTTTTCTTGAGTTTGACACATGCATGGCAAATGTCTATACTATATCAGGTCCTATTGATCTTACTGATGGCTTAGGTAATGCCATACTTGTCTTACCGAATGATATCATGTTGCAAATCAAGGATCCCTAGCTAAGTGTAAAATCCAAAAAGAGACTTACTTAGCTTCAAAGATATCTTTAGGAATAGATATTATATTGAACACTGGTTGAGGATAATGGAACTAGTCTCTACATTACTTCACACAAGATAAGCCAAAAAACTATCTATAAGAAGCAAAAGGCTTTAAGTACAGGAATCTATTAGGTTCAGATCCAAGCTTATGAATCTTATGCACCATGTCCTGGAGACTAGTGAATCCTAATGAGTTTGGACTATGACATGATCACCTAGGTCATCTGGCAGTTATAATGATGTGTAGAATCATCCTTAACACTAAGGGACACACACTAAAGTACATTTATGAGACATGCTTACGATGTAAGCTCATCATTAGACCTTCCTTTATGAAGGTGGATATGGAATCACCAACGTCCCTTCTATGGATCCAAAATGATATTTGTGGACCCATACATTCTTCAAGTGGATCATTTTGATATTTTATGGTTTTAGTGGATGCATCCTGCAGATGGTTTAAAATTTGCCTGTTATCCATACACAATGTTGCCTCTACACGTTTATTTACACAGATAATAAAGCTTTAAGCATACTTCCCCAATTATTTGATCAAGAGCATTAGGATAGCAATGCAGGTGAATTTACTTCTAAGAGCTGCAATAAATATTATGCACCATTAGGAATAAAGGTACAGCACCCGATCCCCTTTGTACACATAAAATGGATTAGTAAAATCCTTGGTAAAATATATCCAAATCATTGTTTGTCCTATCCTATTGAGGATAAAGCTTAATATTTTCGCATGGGGCTATGCTATTATGCATGAGACGGCACTTATTAGATTGTGCCCTACTGTTGGACTAACATAGTCCCTCATGTAATTGGTTTTAGGTTACGAACCAAATATTTCACACCTTTGCACTTTTAGATGTGTAGTGTAAGTGCCTATTGCATCCCCAAAAAGGAATAGGTACCTAATGATGTCTTGGGATTTATGTTGGGTTTAATTCATCGACCATAATTAGGTTTCTAGAGCCTATAACAAGTGATCTTTTTATTGCGCGGTTCGAGAATTATCATTTATGAGATAGTGTTCCCATAATGTAGATAGCTAACCCTTCATTAGCCATGAAGTAAAAACTATATGAGAAAATTTCTCGGTTTGAAGAGCATTTATCCTCTTTAGACCAAAGACCTTTGAGTGTGAAATTAAGGTATAAAAAATCATACATCTGCAAAAAATTATAAATAGACTTCTTGATGCATTTAATGATGCTACAAGGTTACAAAGACGCATATTCCAACTATGAATGCTTTAGTTAGGATTGAAGTCCTTGATAAGCTATTACAAATGGATCAAGATGGCACATGCCCAAAGCATGGCCACCCAATAGAATTGAAAGACACTGCTCTTCAAAAATGAAAAAGAAGGAATTTAAAATCTGTTCCCAAAGAGCCTATTCCTAAAAAGCCTAGAGTTGAGCATCCTTTAGACGAGCATGATACCTCTAAAGAGGCAACACATGGCATGATCACTAACTTAAGGAATATTGAATATCCCATTACCTACTATAACAAATTATGGGATTGAAATGAGATTGTCATTTATAGTGTGTTTGCATACTCAATAGCTCATGACATTATGCATGATGATCATGGACCACGATCCATAATCGAATGTTGTCAAAGGTAAGATTAGCTTAAATAGAAAAAAGTAATCATGGCTAAACTGCCTTCTTTAGGTTTTTGGGCTTGTTGCCCAAGCCCTAATAATGTGAATATTATTGGACATAAATGCATATTTGTTTACAAAAGAAATGAAAATCATGGTTTTTTTGTTGACTATCATGGTTTCACCTTGGTCAACTATTTCGACTTAGTTTTTGCCTTGATCATGTTTGTTAACTATCATGATTTTGCCCTAGTTAACTTTTTCGACTTAGGTTCTACCTTGGTCATCTACGTTAACTATCATGGTTTCACCCTGATCAACTTTTACGCCTTAGGTTACCTTGGTCAACTCTTTCATCTTAGGTTTTGCTCGAGTTTTTTCGTTGAGTATCATGGTTTTACCTTGGTCAACCCATTTGACTTGGCGATCCTCTTTTTGATTTCAAATCTTCTACCATAACTTTTTTTTTCCATACACATTCTCTTAAATTTATTTTCCAAGACTTCATGGCCCAAATGAAAAGTTCTTTATGGTTTTTGCCTTGTCCCTAATTCTCAGTAATAGCCAAAGAGGGGCAACTATGGATAACTAATTTCATCCGGGCTCTTTTTTCGACAGTGCTGAATATCCGGGAATGAGAACCTCGCGGTCACCTTGGTGGAAGTCGACCTTTTTTAGGTGGATTGGGCATTTTTAAAACCTATTTAGTCATGCCTAAATGGCCGCTCATGCACATGACAGAAATAGTACAGTTCGAGAGTTATAGATAACAAATAACAAATAAAAAAAGATGAATATTAAGGTAAAAAATTAGTTTTTAAATAATATTTAGTCAAATTTTAAAATTTAATTTTAGATATGATATCACGATTAAATTTCTCATTTTTACGGTTTTTTGAAATTTTGTTTATGAAACATAAGAAATCGAGTATCATATATATTTATCAATACTTGAGTAGTATTTATGCCGATCTTATTCCTAAAACTTTGAAATTTAAAAAAAAAATCTGTATTGGTATTTTATACCACGAGGTATCAAGTTGTCATATTTAATACTTAATTTCAAAATTTTTATGATGCTACGAGGGTCATGCTCATGAAATTTTTTGGTAAAACCTGCCTTAGATTTTAGGCTTTCATCTTTATTATTTTTATTGATTAAATGTTTTGAGTAATGCATTAAATTTCTTTTCGGCCTTCCTATATTTAGAATTTCCTTGCTTTTAGATGCATATATATTTTTAATATTCACAAAAGGCCTTTTTAATTGATTTCTTTTATTAGGAATTTGTCCATGAAATTTTGTTTGAGTTTTCATATATTAAATATTTTTCATTTATTTTATTTATCTTATTTTTTATGGGCAAAGGAAATTTCCATTTTCATGGGCTTAAGATTTTCAAAGTTAGATAATAGGCCTTAAAACCCAAATATCTTTCAACAAGCCCGACATGCTCACCAATCCCATTATATTTTCCTACAAGCCCAACAAGATTATTTTATATCCTCCAACAAATCTATTTAAGATTATACAACAAAACCCACCAACTTTTCTTACTCTATAACGTTTATTAATTCTTTTAGTTCAAGAATTTTTATACAGATATTTAATTGAACCTCTCAATTGCTTAAGTTTTTAATTGAACTTATTAGGTGAAATTTTTATTTCTTGTATGCATAATTTTTTAATTTGTTACAATTTAATCCTTTCAATTTATTATAATTTCCAATTAAGATAAAATCTTTGTAAAAATAAAACTTTTTATATTCCTTTGGTTCTCTGGTGGATGCAAAAGATATATTGATTTTCTAAAAAAATTTAAGACTCGATTTTCTCAAATGAAATAATAAATTTATTTTCAAAAATTTTGAAATACAAGAATTAAAATTGAATATCGGATACCGAAACCAAATAAAAATCAAATTTTAAGTTAACACATAATTAAGAGGTACCTATTTATAGGCCTCATAAGAGGGATTGACCTTTACTTGTGATTGTAATCGCCTCCCAAACCCTTGTAGTGATTTTTAGTATAAGCATAGACCTCAAAACTTGTTTTTAAGGTTTTTGTAACTCCTAAAATACAAACTTCGAGAGGTGACCAATCTCACCTAGCCAAAATAGATTGGTGGCCACTCCAAGACAAATGATCATTTCGTAATGACTATTCAAGGTTAAATCAAGTGAGCAATTTATCTTGATGACTCTATCCCCAAACACAAATATATATATATAGGAAGGAGAGATTCATCGACCTTTTAAGTCTGATAGCTTGCGATTTACATCCCGATCATGTTGCAACATCACGTCAAGATTATTGCCCTTTATGAGTTTAGGAGGGACTACGTTTGGTTAAGATCTGTGATATCTCATATGCAGAATTCTTATGGTATGACATTGATTATAGATTTACCCATGATTATTTACAAGGACAATGCTGCGTGTATAATGCAAGTTAAGGGTGGATATATTAAGGAAGATAGGACCAAGCACATCTTGCCAAAGTTTTTTTGTACACACAAACTCTAAGAAAGTTGATAAGCTGATGTCAAATAAATTTGCTTCTCAAATAATCTTGCAGACCCATTTACCAAAACATTACCAACGTCAACCTTTGAGAAATTCTGATATGGCATTAGTATGAGGTAAGCACACAAGGTGCAAGGTTGACTTGTCCCTAAAGTGACATACCCTAAAACTATTGACCCCTGATGTTGTCATTAGGTACAATTAAGATGGAGCATTATATGGATTGTACACTATACTTTTTTCCTTTTTGATCGATTTTTGTCCCATTGGGTTTTTTTGACTTAAGGTTTTTAATGAGGTAGTAAGGGTAGGCCCAATTAGGAAATAATAGTTCGTCCAAAAAGGGAGTACTATGGAATAGTCTGATTACGATTATAGAATCTTAATTTGCATAATATGCTATGGAATATTGGACTTACTATAATTAAAGATTTCCTGATACCTAAATATGATTAAAGGATTCTAATCTTCATAATATTTTGATTACGATTATAGGATCATAATCTCTATGATTTGGTTGTGTTTGATCAATACTTACCTAGCTTGATGCCTATATACAGGCCATAGCATTCTTATTGTAAACACATTGAATTGAATAAAAAAAGTAGCCTTTCCTTTACTCTCTCTCTCTCTCTCTCTCTCTCTCTCTCTCTCTCTCGCTTATAGCTGCGATTATTGTTTTACTTATAAGCCATCGGGCTCACCAATTGCCACCAATCTCTATCTCTCTTATAGCTGTGATTATTGTTTTACTTATAAGCCATCGGGCTTACCAACTGCCAACAATATCAAAATAGCCACCAAATCTTAATTGAATTTTTTCACTTAACTTTTATTTTTGATTAAAATTTGTCACTTAACATTGATTTTGGATGATATAAAGGCAAAATTTAATAAAAAACTATATTCATTCAAATATGAACTTTAATAATTAACAATCAAATTTTTAAAATTATAAAAATTAATATAGAACGTCTATTTTATGAAAAAAAGAACAAAAACAAAGAAAAACAAAATTAAGTTTAGTTTTTGATAAAAAAAACATTTTATGTTTTTTTCTAATTTTTAATATCACTTATTAATTATTAAAATAAAATATTTAAAAATATTCCTGTTTATTAATTTTTCTTTAAACCATCCAAAATTAAAGTTGTGTGGCAAAAAATTAATCAAAAAATTAAATTTTAGTAGCACAATTCAATTAAGCAAAAGCAAAATGATAAAATTAAATATTAAATTATAGTGCTAAATTTAGCCTTAATCCCAACAATATAATAGCAAATATCATTCAAAAGAAAATATAATGATAATTTTTTATATTCGAATATAATATAGTGATAAATTTACCATTTAACCCTTTGCAAAACAATTTTCAATAAAATTTTTTAAATATATATAATTAAATTTAGAGGGTTCTTACACATCTATTAACATTTGGTTTTTCCTCATTACTTTTATATTCGTTAAGATAGATTTTTTAAACTCTACCAAAACAGCAAGGTCAAAGGTTCATTGGCCAATAATTTTTTATCACCCGTTAGGTTAAATGAACTTTATAAATTTGCTTGTACTATTTTAAAACTACATAGCCGATGTAAAATAATAACGTTGAACACAATAATTTAATTATTCAATTGACATATATATATATATATATATATATATATGGTATGTTGATTAAAAAAATTCATTCTGTGTAAATAAAATAATAATAATAATAATAATATAAATGAGTGAATTTGAGTAAAATTAATTCTTAAACAACAAAAACTAAATTGTGCATATTTTTTTTTATTGAACATAGTGAAATGCATTCAAATCTTTATTGATTTCATATGCCTAAAATCTAACAAAAATTAAAAATATATAATTTTAAATAAAAAATCATAATCTTTACAATCATATTCATTTATGCTTCATTTCAATGACTAAGAAAAATTCATCGATTTTCCAAATGAAATATTTCTATTCTTTAGTACGGTTTTTTTTCCCCATTCTATAGTGAAGTAAAAGCATGGATTAACGAAATTATACTGTTGCCAAATTCCATTCAATTCAAGACAAAGGAGATAAGATCCAACAAGCTTTAGGTGAGTAGTATTATTTATACCAAATTATCAATGGTGACAAAAACTGCTGTATTCTTTTTCGATTGACTGAACTAATTTGAAGGGAAAAGGCAAAAGGCACTCAAAAGGACAAAAAAAGGGTTCAAGACATAATAGCAATAATAATTAATGTTAATATTGTGGTTAAATCATATGATATGATTAAAATAATATGAAGGGGAGGTGGGATTTTGCCCTTTTGTCTAATCAAATGATGATGTTTTTTGTTTTTCTTTGTCAACTTAACTACGTGATGAGTATCTTTTCAAAGTGGATTGTGAGGTAATGTTGAAGAAAGAAAGAAGACTATGAAATATGAAGAGTCGAATAAAGTTGCAATCTAAAAATATTTTGCTTATTTTTTAAAATTTAAGTTGAATTAGATTTAGGTCAATTTAAAAATTTATTTTATTATTTAAAATAATATTAAATTTTTTCAAATTATTTTTATATTAATATTAATATTAATATTAATATTAATATTTAAATAAAATATTTTTATTATTTAAATAATAATTTAAATTAAATTAAACGATTTAAATTAAGATTAATATCTAAATTTAACTTAATATAAATAGTTTAAATCAAATGAATAATTCGATCATGCACAGGTCTAATCATGAATGGTGGTGGGGTGTTTTTTTGGCCAAAACGTGGTGGGTTGGGTTTAGAAGCAAAGAGACACCAGGAATGCTTGCTTGCTTGCATGCATTATATCTGCCTCTGCCACTCACACAGGATAACCAGTCACTTCACATTCAAGAGCACCAAATTCCACTACTTTAACTTCCATAAAAAAGATACCCCCGTAAAATATTCTTACTTAACATGTAATATATTAATTCATATTTATATATAGAATACGAATAATTCGAGTGTTTTTTTTCTTGGTAAAAGTACATTATGAAGAAGAAAGTACAAATCATAAGTTTCCAAATAGACAAATCTAAGTTGAAGTTGGACATTCCGACGAC
>JBBYHO010000003.1:18241073-18266060 GCA_038382025.1 Adansonia gregorii | reverse complement strand
AAAAAATCATTTTGATATCTTATTCTTTATTAACATCAAAGGATATATTGATATTTCAATTACTAATGTTACTTCAAAATCAACATTTAATTAGGTATAGTTATCAACAAATTGAAAAAAAATATATTTTACATCTCATAATGTAAAAATATTTAAGAATCAAAAAACTTTGCTTTCTTAATTTTAGGAATTGAAAATTATATTTTATATAAATATATTTTGTTTGAATGATATATTGTTTAATTTAATTTTTTAATCTTTGTACTTTGATTTACAAGATAATATTTTTATTTTCAAGTAAATTTAATATTTTACTTATTTGAAACACTAAGAGATATGCGATTTAACGTGAAATTTGTTAATGTTCAATTATACGTTGAAAGTATAATATCATTTTCATCTATTCAAGTATTATTGTACTTAAATTAAATTTTAAATGTGGAATGAGCATAATAATATATAATATATTATTATTTTATAATAAATCAAATGTTAAATTAATAATACTATTTTTTATATTTATTGTTAATTTTTATGAATATAATAATGAGAGTACTAAAAACTATTTGGTTCATATTTAATCTGTTTTAAATAAATTTTATTTCATAATTTAATTTAAAATTTAACTATTAATTACTTTTATCAATAATTCATTGTGAAATATAATTGTATAATAATTATATAAATAGCTATTCATAAATTAAAGATTTTTTATTTAAGAAAAATCCGATCACTTATTTATTTATATTTTTATTTTAAATAAAATCATATAATCATAGTTTGAGCTTGTTTGGTTATAAATTCAAGTTTTTACGGATTTCAGAATGAATCAATCTTGAACTCAGGCTCGAATCTTAATGGCTTTTAGCTTGTATGGGTGTTCGGATAATGTCAGTTTTGAGCTTTTTGAGGTTTGAATTTTTTTCAGATTAAGATTTTTTTTATTTAGGTATTTTCAAGTTCAAGCTTTTTTAAATTTAAGACTTCAACTTTTAAGTTAACTCAGATCTGATCAGATTCGATCTCGGATTGACTCGGATGGGCTTTAGGTTCGGGCCTACCTTGCTAGCCATATCAATAATTGCTCATAAATTATTTTATTTTTCTTTAAAAAAAAATTCTTTCCCTTTTATCTCATTTAATTTGTATCTATGTTATAATAAAATATGCAAATATAGAAAAATCCAGCTGCATATGAGTCTTTTTTTAAAAAAAATAATAGTTTATGATTTTTAAAATAGAAATAATAGTATTTAATTTATTCAAATAATTATTTTTATTATTATAATAAAATAAAATAAAACAAAAAAAATGCTAAAAGCAGTACCTAGCATAAATTACTAAACTCTGGCGGACCGCCCAACAATCAAAATGTTCATTCGGTGATCTAACTTTCGTACCAGATCAGTTTTACATTTGCAACATTTTGCAATTGATTTAAAAAAATTCAAATTTACTTGTCATAGTAATGGTGAAAAAAAAAAGAAAAAACCAATGGCCCTTCCATTTTTTTATTAATCTGATCAATTATTTAAATATAATTTTTCATTAAATAATTACTCTTCAAAATTTTAAAAAAAATTCTTTGTATATTCAATTAGGAAAACTATTTATTTCATTTATAGTATTTTATTAATATAATATTTATAGGAATGACATCGTTGAATCATTTGACCAAAAACTTAAAATCTTGAACGAATTAATATCTAATGTAATTTTAATAACATGATGGTAATTTGTAGAAGTCCTAATATCAGAAAGAATAACAAGGTTTGCAGAATGGGCGTAATAATTTCGGTTTTTTTTTTTCATTATATTTGAATGTCAGATTTTTATTTAGGCTGTTTTTTTCCCCAAATATTTAGGGTTTGCTAAAGTATCAATATATATATATATATGTTAATTTTCTTTTGTTGTCTTTGAAATAAAAAGAAAGGATTTAAATATCTTTAAGAAATTAATTAATATTTCTCTTTTTCTTTCACCCTCTATAGATTAATTAATTAATATTGGGGGTTGATCCAAAGCTCTAAGCCCAATTTAATTAATTAGACTTATCTCTCCTTCGTTAGAAAATGCAAATTAGAAGGGGCTGTTAAATAATAACTCATTTATTATTATTATTATTATTATTATACCGTTGAATGTCACAGATCTAATATGAATTTTAGAATTCTTGTACTAAAGAAATGGAGAATTAGATTGCGAAGGGATAATGAACTAAAAAATCCATTGAAAAAAAAGCCAATGGATTGATTTAATTCTTTTCAATCCATTGATTTAATCCAATTTAGTATAAATATAAAAAAAACAGATTGGCATGCATTTTTACTAAAAATGAATTATACATATATACCCTATTATATTAATTATTTATTTTTAACAGCCCCAAACCAAAAAAAAAAAAAGCAAAAATAAAATTCCTTTAAAGACTAGGTCCCCTGAAAAAATTACCACACATAAAAATATTCTAACCCTTTAATTTACTTTTACACACATTTCTACTCCTAAAATATTACTCATGTTTAATAAAAAAAAAATTACATACTTAATGTTTTCAGTAAAAACATAAAAAACCAAACCTAAGAATTGGGCATTACCAATTTTAGTAATAATTTATACCAATTATAGAAAGGCTGACGGATTTCACATGTTATTAATTCTCTTTGCTTCCCATAACTGTTATTCCTTCATTTTGTAATAAAATGCCATCATTATTGTTCAAAAAAAAAATGCCATCATTATAGCAGTCTGCTATCAAAGCAGCTTATATTATTTATTTTCTTCAATCCTGCACTTGGGGGAAAGAAACGAAAGATCTCAGGAAAAAGCAGATGGAACAAATCCAATAGGCTGGAAGTTATGCAAAAGCCTGATCGGACAGAAACACATAAAAACAACCATGCATTGCATAGCGTAGCATGTCATGGCAGCATCCACTCGCAGTCAGTCACGCAATACACAACATAATACCATGGGTACTGAAGCATAACTGCCAGAGAATAGCCCGCGCCTTCCATTCAGCAAGAGTCCTGTACGATACCTACTGATACACAAAATGGGCAATCACAAGTCTTGGTTGCAAAACTTGTAAGTTCTGTTCACTAAATCATTATGTTCTTCATACGCTGTATGATAAGCAATGGCAAGAAATCACATTTAACAATGCAGGTATGCAGTAATATAAATCTCAACAGGGCAATATTTCTGTGCTCTAACTGACAAACCCATAAATGCCTAATATCACCCAGAACATAATGTGCAAAGTTTCAAAAATGTCTAAGCATCTAACTTAGCACATAACACCCTAGACATATAGACATAAGCAGGAAGCTTAGAAGAGTAAATAATCCTGTTTCAAATACCAGACTTAGAATCATCAGAACTGGTACAAACTACCCACATATATGCAGAAGCAAGTGCCAACATTCATATGTTAAACTTCTAATACAGAAACAATAAAATATCTACATGGAGATAGAAGTCGCTACTTATCCCTGCCTCCGAGGAATCAAGCACATGAACAGAAAATGAGAAGGGTAGCATCCTAGAAGCTGCAGACACTGGATAAAGAAAAGGGGCAAAAAAAAAACACAAAAACAAAAGATATGATGCTTGATGTATAACTGTAAAAGTATTAAAACATAAAGCCATGACAATCCCCTGATTTCTTTTAGCTCTTCTGAAACTTTTCCACATATGCCTGTAACAGAATCAAAGAATTGTAAAGAGGTCAGCAGACTATGCATAAAATGAAACAGCATGCATTAATGAAATAATTAAAAAAAGGATTGTCTATCAACTTCAACCATTGACATGACATAGTACATCTCTCAATGAGTTGCAACTCATGTGAGAGCACATTGAGAGCCCCTAGCAATTAGCATGGTTATAACACACAACATACAAATGATGGCACATATGAAGGCCAGAAATAAAATGCTGAGCAAAGAGGGAAAAGCCAAAAAAAAAAAATGCGTCTTATGTTCTGTCTCTTTTTCCCTCCAAATCTCTAAAGCCTTCATTTAAAACTAAGCTGCACTCACCAGTACAAGTTTGCTTAGCTTTGGTCTCGAAAATGACAGATATTGATCAATTTTTTCAGGTGTTTGAGGAATATTAGTCCCTTGCATTGCAGCAGTCACTTTGTCAACAGCTTTCTTCACAATGTTTTTGTAAGCCTCTTTGCTAATTTGTCCTTCCTTCCATGTTGGTTTGAGGAGATCCTTGACAAACTCAACAAGTGCAAATTTAAATGCACGAATTACCTTACCATCCTTGCTCTTCTTACCCTCCTCAGTCCTGTCATCTGCATCTATGTTCTCTGCTGGACCATTCTTATTCTCCTCTTCAGCTTTCTTGGTTTCCTCAACTCGATCATTTTCCTTTGTCACCACAGTGTTTGCAATATGCTCCAGCTGATTTGGCTTATGGCTATCAAACTCAGGCTCTCTTTTGGAACTGTGATCGTTCTGATAATCATCACGATTTGTGCTACCCACAAGAGATGATGTTGATAACTTATTAGTCGAAGGTTCTGGTTTGCAGCCATCTGCAGTATTTTCCTGAGCAACAGGATGTACTGAAAACCCAGAAGGCTTAGCATATGTATCCTGCTTCTCAACAGGCTCAATGCTATCAGATAAGGGGTCATATTGCTTCGGAACTGAAATATCTTGATCAGTCTGTACAGTTGGCATGGAATCTGGCTCAACAGGTCCTCCAGAATTCGAAAATGAAGTCATCTTCATTGGATCAAGGGCATTAAGAGCAACATGAAGTGGCGGGAATTGCTGCCCCTTTCCAAATAACTGAGCTAGAGAGGCTGAAAGATTGGTAAGTTGGGTTTGCTGTCCATTGCTTACCATATTCTGAGTTGACTGAGTTCCAGAATTACCATGTAATATATTTGTATCCCCAATATTTAGTTCACTGCTTAGTTTCTCCTCATGAAACAGCAGACTGTTTTGCGTAACTCTCATATTTACTTCATTTGAAGGGATTGCCACTGGACTCTGTCCAACTGCATTTAACTTTGGATAAGGCAAGGAGCAAAAACTTTGGCCAGGCTGGGCAAAGCTTGACATAGGCAGGATGTTGGTAGAACAATTTAGATCAATGTGTGAAACAGACGAATTTCCACTAATAGCATTGCTATCACATGGCAATGCAAGAGCACTGCTGCCCCTCATCATATGGTCCTGATGTAAGTTAGATTTCTCGGTTGACATTGGCTGCAAAGCTGAAAGCCTATTACAAACCGGACCTAAGGCCTCTTCAGTTATATTCTTTCCATGAGTTGGTAAAGATGTGTCCACGGGAGTGGATTTTGAACTGTGAGAATGTTCTGTTTTAACAGAAGAGGAGATCCTGTAATTCCAATCAGGAGACATCTCCATGTCACCAAGTGACTCTTCAGCACCTCTTGGTTCAGATATACCCATGCTAACACCAGCATTTGTGTCAATATCAACTGTTTTGAAATGAACGTTAGACTCACTGTTCGTTCCACTCACATCATAGTCATGTTGCTGTCTCTCATCCATGGACCAATCATAGAATCTTTGTTCCTTGGCAACCATTTCTCCATCTGTATCCTTGCTCAACTTTGTAGCCCCCAAGTAGGAACCTGTATCACTCCATTTTGAACCAGTCCATGATTTGTCCATATCATTTGAAGCATCAGCATTACTCCTTTTTGGAACAGCCCCGGATTTCTCGGCTTCATTTGAAGCATCAGCATCTCTCCATTTTGTAGCATTCCAAGATTTCTCCATATTGAATGAAGCATCTGCATCTCTCGGTTTTGCACCATCCTGCAACTTATCCACACTAACAGAACTTTGACCCCATCCACCTCTATCACCACGTGCCCTTCTTTCAGGGCTTGCTCGTGCCTGACCATGATGAGAAAACCTACAATATTTTCCATCATGACAATTTCCAGCTGCAAAGTATTTGCAAGGAACATCACTGCTTCTTCGAGCTTCACGCCCACTATCTCGCTCTGGAGTTCTAACTCTGTTCCTTTTGTTGTTTTCTCCTTCCCTACTTATCTCATTTATTGGTCCTCTAATAAAAGCACCAGAAGCACCGTCATGAGTAAACCTACATGATGCACCCCTGCGACAGTTACCTTTCAGATAATCAGTACAGCAATCAGTAGATCTTCCACTCTTAATCAGGTAATCTTTACCACCAATGGGATTAAAATATTTTGAAGCACCAGCTCTCTTTTGCTTATTATCCCAACCATCCACATGACTTTGAATATCTTGGTGAAGGAAGTTACACTCACTGCCTCTCCTGCATCTCCCAGCCACAAAATCTTTACATAATTGAGTTGATACTCCAGATCTACTTTGGGTTCTCTCATGAAATCCTGATTGCCGCCTAACGCCACGAACTGGACTTCGGCTCCTGCTTCTACTACGACTTCTACTCCAGCTCCTACTCCTGCTTTTGCAGGTAAAACCAAAGATTGAGAGAAAAATTAAAAATGAATGTAATCAACAGGAAGAATAGAGATACAGGACAGAGAAACGAGAACAAACATTACACTTTATCCAGACAAATAAGCATAAACCAATATACTAATCACAAAGTTCAAAAGCGTTGTGTTCAACAAATTAAGCTGAGATGCAATCTCAGTGACAATAAAATTTTTAAGCAAACCAACAGGGGACGATCACAAACTAACTGGGAAAATATTTAATATATATAGAGTAGAGAAGCATTGTCAACACAAATGAAAATGCAAAAAAGCAGCTAATAGCATGTGATTCTCAATTTTTTGGCAACATTGAAGAATTAGACAGTAATATATTGGAAATGGCATTGATATGGAGTCAGCTTATACAAACGCTATACTTAAAACCAGGGCATTTTTCAAATGAAAATAGTAACAATCAAGGATACGCAGAGTAGACAATTGAACCTGTGAGACCTGCTCCAATCACTTTTTGGAGAACGGTGGCGATTTTGTTGCCTCCAATCATCAAGACCAGGTGACATTTTCATGCTGTAAGTCTCATCCCTGTCCCATGGAGTCGTAGTTTTCCAATTTTTTACGCAGTCAACATTGATGTTATCATCCTTTTGGGCACCTCTGCTTCCAGGTAAAGATTCCCTTGAAGACAGTCCATGCTTAGATTTCATCATGTCACAGGCTTCCACAACAGACCACTTGTTGCCATTCCTACCAACCTCTGGAGAGAAATATCTATGTTCTGATTCTCTATCATGAAAAGATACACCTGCTTTTGCAGGCCGAGCACTGCCTTGTACATTTTCAAGAGAATATTGGCGTTCCTCTTTTGAATCCCACTTAGAACCGCGTTTTCTGCTTCCACTCATTTTTCCAGTAGCATGTATCTTTATCAATACAGTATGATCTGGAAGTATGGAATTTTAAGACATTAATAAACTGATACCCTCTATCTGTAGCCTACCATGGATTTAATTCATGGCAGGATCTAATTCACATGCCAGTCAGTCTCTCATATCCATTCTGCTACATAATTTAATTCCCACAGGGCAAAAATCTAATTCCATTTAACAGATTTCAAATTTCCAAGAATTAGAATGAGAACAAGGACTACATAAAGGCAATGAATATATCTCATATTCAGAAGTCAATGTGCTGATATAAATGGAAGCACTAGTGTACGGGGTTACCATACTATTTTAAATTCTGCTTTATTTTGCTGTTCATTTCTAAAATACTATTTTGCCTTGGGAAACTGCAACTCAAGGATAGAATGAGAGAAAACTCTCCATAAGGATTGGTTGCTAACACATTAGAATAAATTTAGTTCAGGCTGTTGCCTTTAAATCTGAGGCCAGAGACCCAAACATGTCATCAATGTGACAGATTATATGCTCAAAATATCTAAGTACAATCACTCCACGTTATATTAAATACCTGGTTCTGGAAATCAAGCTTACAGTTGAGGAAGGGTGTGATTTCACCTAGAAGCATCAGAAATACATACACTTCCTATGTAACTGTATTATTTGTAAAACATTCTCCATCTTCAAGCATTGTTTTATAAGTGTATCTAACAAACCTTCATGTATAATAATCAATTATCAAATTGATGTTCTATTCTTCTAGATCATGCATGAAAGTTTTAAGTTCATCATGCCTAAGTATTTAATTAATCTTAAGAAAAATGGTTCCACCAATTTGCAGTGCTACAAACAAATAACAAACAAACAAATAACAAACTTACAAAGTTGCAGTGCATTTATGCATGAATAAATCATCGAGGCTAATAGTCAAAACGGTAAAATGCAAATACAAAAAGTTATGAAATGATATATATTTAGGTACCTTGTTTCTTATTTTCATATAGACTTACAATTTCGTACAAATTAGTATTTTTTTTTTTCACTCTACTCCCTTTTTTCTACATTTTATCTCTATTCAATCAATATTTGTATGTAGCATTCAATGCATAAAGGGCATGCATGGAAAGTTCCAAATGCACCAAATACATATCTGTTTACTTAATGTCACAAATTACAATTGTAAAACACGTACGCTAAAAGCAATTTTATTAATCAAATTGTAATAAATATCAATTGACATGAAAACTATCATGCATATTTCACATAAATAATTTATTAGGAAAATATTTAAAAAAACAAAAGAAAAATTTAAAGAACAATGTAAGAGTCTGAGTAATTTTTAGGTCAATGTAAATGGCTCCATCTTTCTCTTTGAAACATATGATAGACCAAGAAATTGGGCAACACATCTTCGTGGGGAACAAGGTGATAAGGACAAATCACCCAACGCTAATAAAACTTCACTAAGCAACTAGTTTTCTCAACATTTCTGGGATACCTCTTGTGTAGTTTGTGTATAACATAAAAGAGATTTGATTATTCAGAGGAGAACAAAAGAGACAAGGAGGGAAGGGTAGGGGTTTTCAAGGAAACTAAGTTTAGAGTTAAGACTTGCGTGGGGCTCATGAACTAATGCAAGGATGTCTTCTTGCTCGGATCTCTTGCTGAAATGTGCTTTGTTAAAACAAAGTTACAAAACATAAACAGCATATGTTCAAGAATGTAAGGAGAAACAATAAACAATTTTTGAAAAGAAAATAATTGATCTGGTTATCTGAAAGCAGTACAGGTAAGACAATTAACTGTACTGCCTTTTATAAAAGGCTGGTTGCAAAAACAAACTACATGAAGAGACAACTCTAGGAAAGGATGAGCAGCATTAACAAACTAGAAAATACCTCAATGGAATTAGCACATTAAGATTTTCAACATAAGAATCAGCAGATAATGCCTACGACTTTTCAGTCACTTGCCAGGGCTAACACAAGAGAAATGCGATTATACTTGTTCCATCCTAAATCTAAGTAACACAAGATTATACTCGGAGTAGAACCACCAATTGGGCATAGCATGCCTAAAAGTTAATAACATATTAGCCTTAATCTCAAGTGCCATCACTTTAAAACACATAGTAGCAAACATTATCGTACCTTTGTTCAAATCCAATTATATATTTCATTGAGCTTTCAAAGAATTTGAGGACACAGTGATCCCCATGGCATTTTTGTATTTTAACTTAAAAAAGAGGCAAGAAGATTTCTATCAATCATATTTAAAGAAAAGTAGCAGAATGTAAAAGTACAATTCAATGCCACTACAGTAAAATTGCTTATAATATGCTGATCCATAAAAGAATACATAGACTTCAGATTAGCACCTTGTTCTGCACCAAGTAAAGAAGAAAATCAGGAAACTACAAAAATGAAAAGAGTTCATTCAAAATGTGCTCCACTGCAAAAAATAAATAGATAAACTTCAAAACTTCCCATGTTGTCCTCATATAACTTGAAACAACCACAAGCCTAAGAAATATGCCACCAACAAATGTAAAAGATATATTTCCAGGATGTGATAGCTAAGGCAGTTGCATAAGTCTAAAGCCCAAAATTCACAAATAACAGTTGAAAGCCCCATGGAGCATCATCATGATTTATTAAAAATCCATGTAATTTGCCCAGAGGCAAAGAAATAATTGCATGCCGCAGTAACAGAAAGCTCTAGTTGCCTGTGACTTATGTCTCAACATCATCAGGTGCCTAATATCCTCAAAATTCAGCAAGTATCATTTGTGTAAGAACAATCATATCAATACAACCAAACAATTCACATAACTAGCAAAACCAAATATCCATAAAAAACCTTAATTATCATTGCTCTTAACAATACCACTAAGTCGCAAAGCCTTGAGTCAACCAAGTCATAAATATAGCAAATTTTTTGTGCCCTATCTCCAATTCAGCAGAGATATCATTTGCAACCTCTTCAGATTGTCAGCAAAAGTTCCTCACTATACACAATGGTCCACCATCTTATACAATTTCTCTTCTTTTTCTATCATGGTGAGAAGTACATTTAGATAATGTACCACTAAAAATTTGTTCCAACCACCCAAACCACATTGTTCAGCCTTTTCAAGGATGGACAGGATGTGTCTTGCTCCAAAACCCAACGTTCACTCCATAATGACAGTGGAGTAATTTGAGCATCAGGAAGATTCAGCAAAATAAACTCCAAAGATTAAGAGACTCTTTATTCTTGAACTATGATCCATATTTTTATATTGCTATGTCAAAATCTTTGGCACTCTCCACTAAATGAACTGCTTTATATGCTTTAGTATGGGCTCATATCCAATGTGCCACTTGAGCAAGGAAAGAATGCCATTGCAAAAACCATTGATCTTGTGAAAAATACTGCAGCAAAATTATGTCTGATATTAGCATCCCGGTAAATGTACTCTTGTGAGATATATAGAACTAAAGCATATGGAGGCTATCTACCCTAATAGCTACTCTCATGTTGTCTAAGCAATGTTCCTGGGCATACAGATGAAAACCTACAAAAACTCAAGCTAACAGACATAACAAACCCCAGCGGAAAATATTGGTGACAACCCAAACTGATAGATGCCTAAAATACTATTTAAGCACCAAAAAAAGTAGTCCTCCAATATCACGACTATATAAAATTTTAACTTCTAATTTTCACTGATAACAATAAAAAATAGTGATTTCATAACAAAATTTTCTTAAAAAGCAATAAGTTGAACAAGATGGACCACTATCGCTAGCCAGCTACAATGCACAGTTATTCTACAGATATTTTCTAGCAAAACATACAGCAGAAAAGATCCCCCCGTAAAACTGAGTAGTTAGCTATCTGAAAGAGTAGAATATCAGTACGTTTAAGTTAGAATTTAACAATTCAATTGCCTCAATAAGAAACAGTGAAAAAGTTATGAGATTTAAATCTAAGCAAAATAACTCAAAGACAATCTACTTGAATTTATTCTATTAATTGTCCCAAATATCCAGTCCGTCAATTGTTTCCTATTTGCACCTAGTTCATTCATAGAAACAGCCTAAAACTACAAGATAAAATCACAAGAAAAAGAAAATCATTTAACAGACACTGCACAACAACTCCACTGCTTGAAAAAAAAACCAATACGAAATCCAAAACCCATCACGAGTTTCCTACCATTCAAATGATTCAATAACTCAATCAACTAAAAGCACCCCAAAAGTTTCTTATCAGAAAAAGAAAAAAAAAACTCATAAACCAAAGAAACCCAACAAATCAACAGAGATCCATTAATAAAGAGAGCTGATGGAACCCTAAAATACCCTAATTTATATGCCCAGTTAGGTGCTAAACTTAAATTTCTTTAAACAAAGAGAAGAAACAAAACCCTAGGAGCAATACACATACATTAATAGATAGAAAGAAAGTGAGAAAAAGAAGACTCACCATGAGAGCGAGAGAGAGTATGCAAAGAAGGAGAGCAAGTGTAGGCTGAGTCGTCGATTGATTAAGGGAAGAAAAACAACCTACAGTTGAGGGGTTTATTCTAGGGTACGTTTCATGTCCTGAGGTTTTGTTAAACGTTGCAGCCGGTGGGCATGTTCCTGGCCAAAAAGAGCTGGATTTGGATCCGTTTTAAAGTTAGACTAATATTATTTATATTTATTTAAATTTGATTTTGTTTAAAATATAAATTTAAATTTTTAAAAAAATTATTTATATTTGTAAATATATAATTTATTTAGGTCATCATATTATTCTATCTAATTTAAGTTTTAAAAAAATATTTTTTAAAAAATTAATATTTAATAATTTAATATTTTTATTTAAATTTTAAAATTTAAATAATTTAAATATTTTCAAATATTTATTCTATAATATTATATATGTTTAGTTTTTATTTAAAAATTATCTAATATATAAAATATAAATTAATAAATATTATATAATTGTAAAATAAGTCAGATCGAGTTGAGTTTAAGTTTTGAAAGTGAAAGCCAAGGCTCGACCCATTTTTTAAATTGGCTTAATTTTTTTGTCTAGGCCTAGTTTTCGAACCTAGCATTTTCACCCATACCCTCATAAATATTGGACAAGCCTTTTATTTTGGACAAGTAACCTAACCCTTGAACACCTATAGCAACTAATTATATCAGATGCAATATGTTATTTATTTTTTTATTTTTTTTCATATATTATCATGTAATAATATATAAAATTATTATAATTACATAAATATGTTATAAATTATATAAAATTTATGATCAAAAAAGTCAAAATTAACAATAAATATCATAGTTAATAAATTATATTATCTATTATATAAGTTTATTATAATTGGTAATATAAGTTAATATTATATTTATTTATTACAATTACACTTATAAATTATTTATTTACATGAATTACAAGAAAAGATAATAAAACTTATTGTACCTAAATTAATTATATTTATATAAAACTTTTGTATGTTACAAAAATGTATTACCTGTAAATATCTAATTTTGTTTGAATCTCTATGCAAGCACTCCAAGACTTCATCAAAGCCAATTGCCTAAGCTTGGGTCCAATATTTATTATCTTGAGTCAAAGTAAAGTGATTAGGAATCTAAAATTGAGTAAAACAAACAAAATTCATCAAATGTATCAATATCTTACTTTAGGTTGTTGATATATTGGTCCAACATTTCAAATTTTTGAAATTTAAAGTATGTATTAATACATTACACCAATGTATTAATGCAACACATGGCAATAGCTAGATTTGTTTTTAGGGCCTTAAAATATCAATGCATTGCACAATATATCAATATATTATGGTAATGTATCGATACATTACCCTAATATGTTGATACAGTGACGCTAATTTAGTTAATTAGTGACATTTTGCTTTAACTTATGATTAACGAATTTTTCCATCATTATGACTTCAAAAGGCAACTAATTTGAAGCTAGGCCATGTGTAATCAATTTTAAATGAAATAGGATTTATTTACCAATTTAATTTATTTAGCTGGGTTGTATTCCATTTAAATGCTATTGGGTCATACTTTATTTAAATTCAAAAGATGACAAATTTGAATAGCAGTTTCATATGACATTAAATTTAGGTCTTCAGCATTTTTGTCCACCAAGAATAGCATTTTTTGAAATAGTCATGAGTTGGCTAAGGTGGCAGCTAGTAAGAGGCTTTCTTGGCCCCCATTTCATCGGACTTTGGTCATTCAAATCTTGAAAGCACATCGTTAAGCACTAGGGGACCATTTTGAGTCACCAAAATTACATGAAAAATGCCCTTAGAGCATCCAACCTTGCCAGCCAAGCCTTCATTTTGATTTTTTTTCTTTGCTAACTATTCAATCTCTCATCACATGTTACCAAAAACCCTATCTAGTAAAAAAAAATTCTAACAAATAAAAAAAGGAAAAGCAAGAGAAAAAACAAGGAAAAGCGAAGAAAAAGAAAGAAAAGCTTGGAAGATTAAAGTCTCTTAGTATACTCCTTATCCTCCTATATTTATTTTGATGTTTCAAGCATATTCATTCCATTTAATAAGTATTCCATGTTGGCCATGTTCTTTAGATCTCATGAATGATTATTTGCTTCCAATGTGGCTGATCCTGTAATGGACGAGCTTCGAATGCATTTTAGTGATAAAAAACCCTTTCTTGTTAGTCTTTCCATATTCGGCCAACCTCAAATGTTCATGCTTGATGTTTTTCTTGATTTTCATGCCATGATTCATGCTATATTATGGCCATCTTGCATATCATGACTCATCTATGCCATTTCTTTTGCTTAGTTAATATATGTTTGATAAAATATGTTATGCCTTGATGCTTTTATGCTGTTTTCATGCATTTTGTTCTTGAAATGCTTGATAATATGCTTGTTTTGATGATTGCAAAATCTGGTTTTTTAAAATAAAACCTTAAAATAAGCTATTCTTGGTTTAAAATGATGGATTAATCATGGCTCATGTTTTTCACTATCTGATGCCATCAAAAATGGCCAAATTCAAGCTTCTAATGCTCGAATTCTTAGCTAAAAAATGTCGCATATACTCTATTTTCAACTTCCTTAAATTGATTTTAAAGCTACTTAATTTTATTAATTTGATGATGAGCCTTCTGCATTGTTTAATGAATGGCAAAGTTAGTGACCATTTAGGTGCCTTTAACCCTATGACTTAGAATGGACTTGTTAACCCATTGTCACAGGCTCTTAGAATAAGATATTCACATGTCTGAAACCCAATTCAAGTCTAAATAACCTGGAAAACATAAATCCCCTATTTTAGCTATTAGCAGTAATAGTAAGTTAAATTGAAAAATTCTTTTCGAGCCTCAAATGATTTTCTATTTTTCTTGGATTTTTCCCTTAAAAACCATCGAATTAGCTTTTAAATAAACTTTTGTTTGCCTTCATTAGAGTTTGAACAAAGGAGTAATGATTGTTTGGAACCCTTGACCCTAGAGATCAATGCCTAATACAAATCATTTTTGACACCCTAAATGATTTTTCATGATTTTTCACATATTTTCCCTTAAACTAAATCAAATTAGCTTTTTGGTGATATATTGGTTGTGATTTTTTAAGTTCAAACAAATCTAGCGTGATTTTTCAAATTTTGTTGCATTGATTCCTCTATAAATATTGCTAGTGCCGAGCCGAGTCCACAATTAAAAGAACATTTGTTCCTAGGAAGTAATTTTTGCTAATTTTTAACTATTTTAGTTAAAACCTCATTGATTTACCCTTCCAACACCATATCATTTATCCTGCATAAGGTCCTATGAGTCCAATATAAATTCGAAAACCTTGACAGCATAATATTGCTCATGCTTCTAGTACTTAGTTAAATTCACAAGTACCCATGTCCACTTTTCCAAGGCATTAGAATAACTTAGAATAAGTTCAATCAATGCCATAATATGGTCACAAGTCGTGCATGAGTCATATTAAGCTCGTTTCAAGGCTCTATTATTTAAAAAAATCAATTTAAGCTTTTTCTACAAATTCTTTAATTTTGAACCAAAATCCACCCTTTTCACCAAAAATATCTCTTTTTTAATGATCATTGTTTTTCATCAATTAAGGCTTTTCAACCTTGTTTTTTAAAATCTCCCTAAAAATCAAGATTTTCTCTCTCAAAATTTTCTACCTTTGATTTTCATACTTTAATCACCTTTCGAGGACAAGCTCATCTCCAAGCTCTAAATGACCAGTGATAACCAAGGGATAAATTCCCAATTGACCCTTTTTTCCATGTTTTGTTTTATTTCATGAATTATTTATTATGATTATTATGTGTTATTAATCTCTCTCTTTTGATGATAATAGTGCACTCATTAATTTTAATTAAATATTTCTAATAATATTAGGGCAATGTTTTAAGTCAAGCCCTTCGAGTGCCTAATCCATGATTTTTTTAAAAAAAATTAAACTTAAAAATCATTTAACACAGCTCTATGCTTTTCATCCTCATGCGCAAAAAGCAGACTAAACTTCAAATTTGTACAAGCATCTGAGTTTTTAATTTTGAAAAATTCATTTAAACTTTAAGGGGATTATACTATAATGATGATAGTAAAAATCGAAAAGTTGAATCTAAGATAATATTTGGCTAGGTTGTATCAATTTAAGGCATTATGAGGTTGTTAATCCTTCTCTACCCATAATTGACTCCCGAACCTACTTATCTACTCTGGTTTGCAAGCTAACCTTAAGATAAACCCTTTAAGTTTCGTAACTTTAAAGGGATCAGTTTTAATAGGCGTCCTATTACACCTAGCCTAAAAGGATTGGTGACTGACTTCAGTATTTTAACTACTTCATGGCAGATGTACAAGGAGTAATTAGGTGAGTGAGAAACAATCACTTTTCCATAAATATGAGTGCCTAATTTAAGGCATGTGGTGACACTCCACATTAGGGGCATGGAATAATAAAATCTTTTAAAGAAATATGAGGGGTAAATATCCCATTCTATGATTCTAGAAAATGCCCAACATTATTGGGCAACGACAAAATGGATTAAGTTTTTGAAATCTAAGATTTCCTCTATTGAGAAAAAAGCGAGAAAAGGAAGAGTAAAGAGAAAAATAAAGAGGGAAGAAAGACTGGGAAAAAATATACAGTGGTCCAAAAAGTATAAGGGTTAAAGTCCTCAAGGGAAGAAATAATCCTTGCTTTGATCATCCTTAAACACTTCATTTAGGCCTATATACCTTTTCCTTTTAAACCTTAAACCTTGGCTTTCATTACATACCTTGAAAAGTTCGTTTTGATCAAATATAGCTATTTGAGTTAATGAGCCCATTCATCGGGAAATTATTCTTTTGGATAGATTTTTGGATTTTTTTAAAAAAATTGATAAAGTAATTAAAAAAAAAAGAGAAATCAATAGAAAGAAACAATAAAGTTCTAAAGTGAAAATGCTAAAAAAAATGGTGTATTTTACAGCAAAATAAAAGAAAGTTTGGTGTTGCTCATGGATTACTAAGATCCTATCAAACCTAAAGACATTTAAAGATTCTTGAATGTCTTAAGGTGTTGGCTCTCATTTAGAGTAACCAACTTTGAAAATTTAGCCTTTGACCCTTTCCAAATTGACCTCTAGCTTTAAACCTATCACATCTAATCTTGCGACAGTCGAAGTATTGATGCTTAGGAAACCTTAGAGAATATCAACTTTTTTTGGTTCCAATCGAATCCATGTTTTATAATGATTGATCCACTCGAGAGTCTACTTGCTTTGGAGGAATATTTTTTAACCCAAAAGTTTTCATTAGATGAGCACTTTAAGCAAAAATACATTTCCAATAAAAATATTTTTTAAAGACCTAATAAAATGATGTCATAAAAAGAGGCAACGGTTTTTTGACCAAGGGGTAAAAGTTGAGATAAATCTTATTCCCAAAATGAGATAATAAGAAATGAAAAACCAAGGCATAAACATTTTGACGAGAGTTTGAAAACCATTGACGTAAAGTGATGGTACAAGATTTAGAGGGAATGATCATTTCTAGAGCATGCAAGCTCAAGGTACATTTTGATTTGAAAAATAACTGGTAAAAAAAAGGTTAAGCTAGATATAAGAGAAATCAGTCAAGGTTTTGATCTTGGCATCATAAGCATACACAGTTTTCATCATTGAATAGACATTAAAGTATTATTTGTCAACATATGCATCACTCTCTATGCATTTGCACCATTTTTAACTCATGCATTTTATTATTTAACATGCATTTGAACTATTTGTTGATATCGATGTATGCATAGTTTCACGAGCATTTGCATTATTCAAAGCATTGACATTCGAATCATTTGTGAGTAAGGCATTTTCGTTACTCTATGAAACATTTGCGTTATTTTATGATCTTTACATTTACACCATGAAGCATTGGTATCGCCCATATGCATCATTTGTTGCATTTGGATCTTTTTCATCATTTTTAAATTTACCATAACATTTGCATCTTGGAATAAGATGTTTGTATTTTGCTAAGGGTAATTATTTGCAATTACATGTGCATCAATGTTGATAATTTTACTAACTAAATGAGAGAACCAATAGGTGAATAAAATTTAAAATTAAGAAACTTTTCAAAAAATGAACATTGGTTTTGCTAGAGCCACTTTTAATTTTTCTTTAAGTTGATTTCATGGTTTAGGTTTCGCTTAAGTCACCATTACTAAGCTTTCACTATCTGGTTTGGTTTTATCCAAGTCAAAATCTTCAGCCTACTTCCAACCTTGGTTTTATCCAAAGTTGCCTTCAAGTGTTGGTTTTGCTTAAGACATTTATGTCATGGAATTCATTAAACTTTAACTTTTGGTTTCACGAAAAGTTAGTTACTGGTTTCACCCAAGCTTTTTCTTCGAATCTTGGTCTCACCCAAGGTAAACGTTTAGTTTCACTTTTGCCATTCTTCGAATCATATATGTCTAGGTAATCTTTATGTTTATGGTTTCATCCTGGCCATTTCTTTGAATCTTAGTTTCACCTAAGGTAATCTACTTTTTATTAGTTACACCTAAGCATTTCTTTGAATCTTGGTTTTGTCCAAGGTAATCTTTTGATTTTTGGTTTCACTAAGTCATTTATTTGAATCTTGGTTAATCAATCTGTTTTTAGATTTGCCTGAGCCATTTCTTTGAATCTTGTTATACCCAAGGTTATCCTTCGGGTCTTGGTTTTACCTAAGCCATTTCTTATAATCTTGGTTTTGTCCAAGGTTCATCTTTAGGTTTCTAGTTTCACCCAAGCCATATCTTTGACTCTTCGTTTCATCTAAGGTAAGTCAAACCTATTTCTTAGGTAAATAGGTCGAGCGTTAGGATTACCGTTAATGTGTTTTCTTTTTCTTTGTAAGTTTCAGAATCATCATTAGGGTTTCATTGTCAAAGAATAAAAAAGTCTTCTAAAATTTTGATAGCATTATGATATTTTTCAAAAAGGCTATTAGGATTGTGAGCAAGCATTTCAAGAACATCCTATTGTAGCAAAACTATCTCATGTCTTGGACAAAATTGCGTATCAAGTCTTTGCCTTATTCTTGATGCTTAGTAATAACCAAAGAGGAGCAACTGTAAACATCTAATTTTGTTCAAGCCCTTTAATTATCTTTTTCGAATTTTGGAGAATTGGTGGGTATTTTCTTGTTTGGATCATTTCAGACAAAGTATTGATAATTATAAATTCTAGTCTAGGTCTCGGAATGGTATAGAGATGAGAATTCATTTGGAAAAATAGTTGAGCTTAGCTGGACAATTTAGGGGAAATGTGTCAAAAATGAAAAAACAAAGCCCGAATCATGCAAAACCAAGCAAAGTTTTGGTTGACTTGTTTATGCCTTTTGATAATGATAAGATGATTATTAAAGATGTTTAGAGTTAAAAGAGACTAGGTTTAAAAGTCAAAACTTAAAAGTCAAAATCATCTTGAAACAAAATCAATAGTCGATAGCCAAAAGTCAACTATGTGATTAAAAGTTGGATTTCAAATTTGTGGTGTTTAGAACTCAAATTTTGATATTTGTTGTATTACCATGAAATTAAGCATGAACACAAAGGTAAAAAATGTGCAATTAAGTTTGAGACATGAGAAAACCTTAGAAAATGAATTTTTGAAGGCCTAATCTGAGGGGTTTGGTGTAGGAAAATACATATTTTTGTCAAAGCATATTGTTAAATGTTGTTTTAGTTACAAAAAGGGATATTCAATTAAGTTTTTAAATAAATACAGTATGATCAATTCAATCGAAAAAAGAAATGTACAAGATTTGATAATTTTATCACATGTCTGAATTATATGTCTCATGTGCCTAAAGTTACTTACAAATTTTTTGCTCAATAACAGGCATCTAAGACTTTACACGCAAGGTTGTCAATAGTTGTTAAGGGTGGTTAGAGATTGTTAATGGAAGTTCATAGTCAGTAGACACTTCTAAAGTTACCTATGGACAATTAATAGAAAAATGACAACCAAAATCTCTATAAGTAGCAATGAAGGGTGTAAGAAAAAGGGACTTTTATTACATAAAAATTTTCAAAATTTAGCCAAACAATATCAACTTTCTTAGAGGAGAAAGCTCAGTAAAAATGTAATGAAAAGTTTTAAAGGTAAAATTTTTTATCTTTTTTTAGCAATTTGAGCTTTAATTTTGTGTTTTTATTTGATTTGTGAGTTTTGATCGTAGATTCTTTCAATCCCTAATCGGCCATGTAGTTTTGATATTGGTTTCTAGTTAATACATGCTATAATTTGATTCTAATTCTTGCTTAAGCATTCTGTTTTGAGTTTCCATGCCTTATTTCAGTTTTCTAAGCTTACATTCTTGATTGCCCATTATTTGATCTTGATTCCTAGTTGAATTTTTTATGAAAATAAGCTTAGAATATCTTAGCCTGATTTTTACTTCGTTTGGTTTAGGAACAAACTTTTATTTGTTTGTTTTAGGGATTCCCTATGTCCCATGACTAGAGTAGATAACATCCCATTTTTAGCTTGCTAAATGATTGTCTAGGATTTTTTAGTATTTTTAAGTTAGGATATATTAAATAAGCTTTCCAAATGCACATTATACACCTTATGCTGAGATTAATTGAATCGATAATAAAATTTTCTTTGTTGTTTAAGTGCCTTGTATCCTGAGACCATGCTTGATTTAAAAAATATTTTCACCCTTTAAATGATATTCTAGGTATTTTGATATTTTAAAATGAAACCTTATTAATTTACATTTCCAATGAAGTCTTATTTGCAGCTATTAGAGTCTGTTTAAATCAAGTAGAAATTTGCAGCTATTAGAGTCTTATTTGCAGCTATTAGAGTCTGTCTAGGATTTTTTAGTATTTTTAAGTTAGGATATATTAAATAAGCTTTCCAAATGCACATTATACACCTTATGCTGAGATTAATTGAATCGATAATAAAATTTTCTTTGTTGTTTAAGTGCCTTGTATCCTGAGACCATGCTTGATTTAAAAAATATTTTCACCCTTTAAATGATATTCTAGGTATTTTGATATTTTAAAATGAAACCTTATTAATTTACCTTTCCAATGAAGTCTTATTTGCAGCTATTAGAGTCTGTTTAAATCAGGTAGAAATTTGACAAATAGCAAATGTCAAAGATATCCTTTGTTTTGGGAAATGGCATTATTCCCGAGTTTCATTTTCTTAACTTTTGAGTTATTCAAATACCTCGAGATAGGTGCCGGTCATATTGTCTTAGGATAGTCCGAAGGCATACGAATGGTGAGTCGTAAATTACTAAAGGCTTACTACCTTTCATGAAATTAATATGAGCTTGACCTTTAAATTCGTTTTAATTTCCAATTTCATGCCTTAACATTTTCTTATAAAAATTTTAGAAAATGCCTAGTTTTGTAAAAATTAGCTACTTTTCAAGTAATTTTTACATTTTTTTCATTTGTGAAACTTTTCTAAAAATTTCCTAAGAAATTATTTTCCTTTCTTGTTTTCATTTTTACTTTTTTTTAGAACTTTATTCATTTTTCTTCAAAAATGCTTTTGCTTTGAACCATGTCTAACCATTCTTTAATTACTTTCGCAAGTATTCGACGAAGAGTTATAAGATACATTTCAGATTAAACCTGTTTACTATTCTCACTTATGAATTTTCTTTTACAATTGAAGCAATGTTTTCTAATTATAATATTTACTATTCTTTCTTTTAACCTAATCTTCAGGAATAAACACAGATGATAAATTAATTGTTTACTATTCTCGCTTATGACCTAATCTTCTTTCTGGTTTTATACATAGACAGGAAAATCAATCATTTTAGAATTAATTTTTAAAGATTAAAGGGATTAATTTTAATAGGTGTCTAATCACACCTAGCCCAAAAGGATCAATGGCAATTCTAATTTCTCGATTATTTTTTAATAATTAGTAACTTTATAATCTAGAATTATTTAGTCTTAATGTGTGTATTACTATTAGCTAAGGTTTTTATTTAGATTTAATTAAATTTAGACATGTTTATAATGGTTTAATTTATTTTTTTATAATCAGATTATATTTTTAGTATTTTTATGGTTTTGTAGGCCTAAAGCCTAAGAGAGTTTCTGAGGTGTGAGAATCCAATAAAGAAGTAAAGTGAACCCAATAGATCAACTTTCCAACATAATTTGCTTTGGTTATTTACAAACTTAAGTTTTTTTTTTAGGGTTTTTTTTGCAATTTGTAGATTGGATTTTTTTTAGGGTTGTAGACTGGAGACTTTAGCTTTATTTTTTTTACCTTAGTTTTCTACAAAAAAAAAAACAACCACTGCTATATTTAAAGATGAAGAGATAGATTTTGGAAAAGCTTGAAAATCAAAGACCCAGCTTATCTTAATTTTCTCTTTTTCTTTATTATTTTTATCTTTATTGTAATATTTATGATGATGAAACTCTTTGGTTTCATATTTTCTTTATTTATTATGAACTAGATTTATTTTTATTAGGTTATAATCGAACTTAACATGTAACTTGGATTATTTTATTTTATTTTATTTTCTTGATATTAATACAATTTGAGTTGTTTATTTAATGTTATTCTTAATGATTATAACCGCTTGGTCATCAATTATGTTGATTTAGTAACATTAATAAACCTTGAACAAGGAATTTTTTTTAAACCTGGATTAAATAACATATGTTTCATATTTATTTATTATGATGAATTAATCTACATATTAGATAGGAACATACAAGCATATCATTTGTAACCAAATTAGTGTCTAAGTGCAATGAGATTCTCCTTAATTCAATTCACATAAGGATGATTTGGTTAAAAAAGATGTATTCAGAAGACTGTAAGAAGATACTTATAAATAAATTAAAACTTTAGGTTAACAATTTATTTCCATTAATCAAGTTAAAAGGCAAAACAAATTCAAATGAGGTATTAAGAAAAATTATAATCTTAGATTTTTCTCATTTATTATTTGTTTTATTATTATTTTCTTTTACCTAGTTTTAATTTATAATTTTTAGTCATTTGTTTGAATAAAGTTAAATTGTTATAATGTTAGTACTTAAAAAAATTTGGTATCAATTCCGGCGCACACTCTATTTTATCACTGTATAATTTATTACAATACGTGCACTTGCGTGGTAAATCTCACAAGAGTAATTATGTCAAACAAGCAATTTGCTCCAATGAAACAAGGATATTTTCTAAGTCAAATATGCCGAGATTCACGTTTTGACCCGTTATGACAATACCCTATGTGTTTTTTGATTTCTTGATATTTAAGTATAATGATAGACACTATAGAATCCTTTTTGAAGAGATAATTTGTTGCTAATTTATTTTACTCATGTGGTTGATTATATTGTCTATTTATTTATTCATTTGAGTTTATTAAATAAAACTTTGATATTTATTTGTGACATTCTTTTTCTATTCATTCAGACCTTCATAAGTGGATGATCTATATGGTTTGTGTTTTATCTACATATTTTATGTTTTGTTTCAATAATTTGTCAAAATACATGAAAAGAAATATGTTCTTAGCTTTAAACTGCTAGGATGAAATTCTTATTTTCAGTTTATATTTAATAGTCAAAATTAGGTGAATTTCTTAATACAAAGGTCTATAGAGAATGCTTAATCTTTGTTTATGTGTGCTTTTATGCTTTGAGTTGATGATCTTCATTCTATTTAATATGTACATTCATTTTTCCGAATACCTTGTTTAAATATCAATTTTGATAAGCTTGAATGCTATTAATTAATTTCCATTTTATTTAATATGTATAAGTCATTTTTGTTCTCTGATTTATTAAATAAGACCTAAACAAGAAAGCTTGAAGCAATGTATTATTATCTTTTTAACTTTTATCTTGTACAAGGTTTATTTTCCATTCCTTATCAGTCCAAGAACTTACAGGATTTTCTCTCAATTGTATTTTAAAATAAATGATCGAGAGGTGTCTTTGATAATATTATAATATTATGTTTTAAATAATATTTTGATATTGTATTTACTTTTGCTCATGATCTTATATATTCTTTGCGTTTTATATAGAATTCATTCTCATTTAGAAGATGAGAATAAATTGATTTACCTTAGCATCACATTTTACATAAAAATAGACAATATGAAATTTATTTATGATACTCATCCATTTATCTTTTAGATATAAGTACATATTTTTGGGATTGATTTTAGGCGTATATGCTTATTTCAAGTTTGAGTTGATTGAACACTGCAAATTTCAGTCGCATATCTATCGCAATCTACGACGCAGTAACCAAACTCAAATCTCTTCAACATCTTTTGAAAACAATGTTACTCTATACATGTGATTTACTTTAGACATCGATACCTAGTTTTATTCCTCAGAACCTTGCGACTTGTACAGTATGGATGCACCTACCTTTTCAATCAAGGGTTGAATTAAATGGACTTAGTATTGTGTTAACTTCTTCCATACATTTTACACTTCCACATGCTTCTTTCGTTTTATCAAACTTGGTTTTCTTCAATTAAAATCAAACTTGCTTGATATCCCATTAAATACAAATTTTAGTAAAAAAAAATAATTATCAAAACATAATATTCGGCTTTTTTATAAAAATAATATAAATTTTTTTTATTTACCTAAATAGGCTGAAATGAGATTATTTACCGAAATAGGTCAATTTTTTAATTCAATTGAGAAATCGTCAAATTAGATGGCGATTTCTCAACTCATTGTGAGAAATCGCCATTTGATTTGGCGATTTCTCAACTAATTGTAAAATTTCGCAAAAATTTCGTAAAATCCGATCGCCGGAGTCGATAACAATTGAGAAATCGCCATATCTGGTGGCGATTTCTCACCATATATAATTTTTTTTTCAATCATTTTGTTTTTTTTTGGCTTTTCGAAAATCACCGATTCATATGGCGATTTCATATTTACATCTCACAGTTTAAATTTTATTTGTATTTGAAAATATGTAATTATTTTTAGGTTTTATTTATATCGAAAAGTACGTGACTAATGTATAAAAATTAATTTATTTTGAAATAAAATAAGTTGATAAGACTAATGCAAAATGATCAGATTTTTTTATATGAAAAAATTGATCAGACTACT
>JBBYHO010000003.1:18162644-18240973 GCA_038382025.1 Adansonia gregorii | reverse complement strand
CACTAAAATCACACTCCAAAAGCTTATTGTTTGGATTTCTCAAGTTTGTCTACGAAAATTTTAATTTATCAAAATTTTGAGAAATCAATTCACCCCCCTCTTGATTTCATTCACCACCTAAAGGTCTAACATTTTCTCACTAGGTTTAAACCTTAACTTGTTTTTCAATCTAATTGATAACTTTCAGGGCTCTGGTGATCTTTTGAAGATGTTTTTTGAATCTCTTTTTACCTTGAGCACCTTTATTGATAATTAATTTTAAACCCATATAGGTGCTCCTCGATAGGTGAAGCTTAACCATTGGCAATAGCTCTTTGACAAAAGTGGCAATGATAAATTCAAAAGACTAAAATGAGGATTCAAGAACATCTTTACCAGGTTTGATATATAGGGCATTAGTTGAGGTGGCAGCAAAATATCTTTCTTTCTTTCGATGTTGACAATCCTATTTTCAATGATGAATTTTAACTTTTGGTGTAGTAATGATGTTACTTACCCCGTAGAGTAAATCCAAGGCCTTCCTAATAGGTAGTTATATAATAGAGCAATGTCCATCACATGGAAGTCTATTTCATATATGCATGGGCCAATTTGGAGTGAAATGGTAATGTTTCCCATAAAGCTCCTACAAGTTCCACTAAATGCTTGCACAATCGTGTGACTATTCTAGATATGGAACACACCAAGAAGAAGCTTGTTCAAGCATGATATGGGCATTATATTTAGAGCTAACCCATTATCAATGAGCACCTTAGGCAACGTGTTGCCTTTGCAGTATGTGGCGTTGTGAAAGGCTTTATAGTTTACTTTTCCTCCATATCTTCTTTAACATCATTGAAAGATCTATAGTTGTCAGTAATGATGTTGCTTATCAAACGATCCAATTGACCTATAAGGATGTCCGGAGGGACATATGCCTCATTCAAGGCCTTGAAAAAAGCATTCCTATGAGCTTCAAAGTTTAATAACAGTAACAGCATAGATATCCTAGCAGGTTGCTTGTTTAACTGATAGCCAATGTTGTATTCATTGTGCTTAATGAATTTAAGGAATTTCATAGCTTTTTTTTCACTTACGGGCTTTTTGATGGTATCAAATCTAATTCCTTGATAGTGACTTTAGTGCTTGAGTAATAGGAGTAGTATTATTTTGTTAAGTTTTGCTTCTTAAACATCTACCACATGGAGTTAAATGGCCTACCCTTGAGAGCTTAATGTTTAATACTTGTTGACTAGATTCTTTGATGATTAAAATTTTGCCTTTATATTCTCAGGGATCTGCATTGTTGTCTTTATAAGGGAAAGGTATGGAAGTTTAATAATATTTTTTGGCATGGGCTCTTTGATGCATGGTTGGTTATCAAATAAGACTAATGGCCTTTTAACCCCACAAGGAGGATTCTCTATGTCCCTTTCCATCATGTCGGTACATGGTATTGCATTTGCTAACTTGGTATGTGAGGCTTGCTTTTTATCCTAGAATTAAATACTGCCCTCATTCATCATTTTTTGAACTATAGCACTAAACTTTTTACATATTTGAAGAGTGTGGCCATAAATGATATGAAAATCATAAAGTCATTGGCTCTCTCTTTTATTTTTTTAACCACATTAAAGAATTCAGCTTGTACTAAGATTTACGAAACTAGATCATTGACATCCTAACCTCATATATGTTCTCTATGATCTCGCACTCCTCTTCAGTAAGCATTCACTTTGAGTCAATATATGCTTTAGATAAGCCAACTCCAACACTAGATTTTAACCTTTTACTAGTCTCAATTTTTTCTTTTCCTTTGCTTTTGAGGATGTCTCTTTTGTCTAAGTTATTTTTCATGACCTCATCAATCATTCCATAAAATATGACTATATTTGCAAAGTTCCTGAAAATGCTCATAGCTATCTTTGCATAATAAAGGGCATTTAATGTACTGACAAATCTATTAATCATTTTTTTTCAATAACGGGTGAATCTGGATGAGTTCATCCATCTATTTCAGAGCATACTACTTGAACCTTTCATTAGCTCTTTTTTTCATGCTAATAAGAGAAAAACAACTCGAAACCTAGTTAGTGGTAGGTCTATCCTCATCTATGGCATTAATAGATATACTAATGTATTTGTCTCGCTCTTTATAAAACTCAATTTTGGATTGTCCATAATCTTTTATACCATCTCTAGGAAAAGTGGATAGTGTTACAAAATGTGCCTTCGACTACAGTGGCAACAAAATGGTTCATTGGTTTTGACACTATTCTAGCATTCACAAAAGCTTGCCATACCTTGCTCATGATGTCTTAACTTCTTTTATGCTTATTTTGATCCAACAACTTTTCTCATTAATCACCATAGAAACTCTTCGCTTTGCATGGTTAGGAAGTGGATGGGCTTCAACATTTGGCCTAAGCCATTGTTCAACCTTAATCACACTTTTTTCTAATAGACTCTGTACCTTTCTCTTGAATAGGATGTCACTCTAAATAGGATGACCTTCTACTCTAATATGGTACTCATAATAAGCACTATCATCTTACCATTTTGTATATGGAGCTGATCTTGGGTTTATGAATACCAAAGCCAGTAGCTAACCTGTTGATAGACGAGAGTAAATCTCCTTGTAACAGTAAGGAAGTGGCTCAAAATGTTCCCTTTCCCTAGGTGCTTATTGATTAATTAGAGCTTTAGTGTTGTTTGCATTATAGGGTCATGCACCTTGAGCAATGTTTTGAATGGGATTCGGTACAAAAGTAATTATTGAAGGAACTCAGTAGAATAAAATAGTTATGGCATTGATGGGTAAGGGTTAAAACCCGAATAGATCATGTTTAGGAAGTACATACCTTATGCCAGATATGGATTTTGAGTGAACTTATATGACTTTTGCTAACATCATTCACATCTTTCTCTTTACCCTTGGTCGTTGACTTTTTACATGACTCAAATACTTCTTTAATGGATATTTTGCCACTTTTGATAGTATTATCAATCATTTCATTTGATATAACCATATCGGTCAAATTTTTAATGCCATTTTCTACCAACCTATCATAGTAAAGAGCTTACAAGGCATTGATAAACACAATAGTCATTTCTTTTTCAGTCAAAACAAGATGAACTTGAGCTATTTCCTTTCTCTTAAAGGCTTTCTTTACCATATTCATAAAGGGGAGACAATCTAAGGCATAACCATATACATGCTTATATTGGTCAAGGAAAGCATGAGCTAAATCTATCCATGTTTGAATTTTTATGGGATCTAGCTCTATATACTAGCGAATAGTTGGCCCAATCAAGCTATCTTGAAAGCAGTGAATTAACAGCTTTTTGTTCTCCTCGTACTCGCCCATCTTGGGAAATTGCATACGAAGGTGGGTAGTAAGGTCTGTAATCCTATTATACTTTTCAAAATTTGACACTTTGAATTTAGGCGAGATAATGAGACAAAAAAACTAGTCACAAAGATTTATCACCTACAATCCTAAATTTATCACTTTCTTCGACAGCCTAAAAGTGTTTTTCTAGTAAATAATACTTTTCTAAGTCTTCATCATTTCTAAAGACTTCATTTCTCTTTCTTGCTTTGCTTGCTAATTGAGATTTAGGACTATAGGTCTTGGAGTTGAAGAGCTCGCACCTTAAAATCCTTGAACCAGATAAGGTATTGTTGTTAGGTTAATTTAAATGAATGGCTCAATTGATGAGATCGTCCCTATTAGAAAATGATATTCATATGATGACCTTCCTGAGCATTGATGCTTTAATACCATTATTTAAGCTGCTTTCAGGATTGATCGATTTTTTTCTTAAGTTGATAGTGCTTGTTTGCCCTTTTTTTTAGGTCTTGGATAGTAACTTAGTTAATTCTACCTCTGAGCTTAAGGTTCCTCATTCTTATAGAGTGATTGCTCATGAGACTCCTTATACATGTGCTTGAGTCATCTAATATTGGCTTAGTGATTATTTTCTATGGCTTTTTTATAATAATGATAAATAGTAGGTACTGTGTTTTAGAGCACCTTCAATTTAGACTATTCTCGTATTAAACTTTTATGATGTGTTGTGAATATGGATGATAAGATGATGGTGTATATGCAATAATAAATGACATAATAGAATAAAGTAATAAAAGAATTAGGTTAGTCATGTAAATATAAGAGCGATAACTGGATTAGGGGATAGCTTCACCAATAGCATTTTTCATTAAAGTAAAACAATATCCTAATTACACATGATTAAATTTGGAAATACCGAACATGGTTGCATTATTTGATTATATCTTCCCTAAAATACAGTAGTTATTGTTCAAGGGCTCTTATGGGCAAGATACCATTTGTCAAGGATCAAGCTACATCTATCATGTCCTTAACCTCTAACTAGGCTACCCTACATCTACTTAATGAGATGACAATAATGGTCATGATAATTTTGGCATGTTTGATAACCATCTGTAGCCATTCTTGCTTTTGCTGCTCAAAAGCTTTTACTAATTCATTAACCTAGCCTCGGTGAGCTTAAAGGGAGTGTTTTAAATCTCAGATTATAAGTGTTAGAGCCTCGTTTTTGACCTAGTTTGCTATCAAGTCCTAGGCTTGAAATTATAAATAATCATTTTTCCTTTAGTAAGTTGATATAAGAGCAGAGGTTCTAACAAGCTTCTTCTTATTGACCTGACCACTTTTTTCCATCGATGCAACTTTTTTTCAAAGGTAAATTTCTACCTCCCATTTTACTAATGACTTACCAAGGTGCTAAGACTTGGTTTACTAAATGCCATAAACTATTTTATCAAACTCTTAAGGTCCTTTTTGAAGTAGTTTTTCTCTTTGATGAATTTCACCATCCCAAAGATAAAGGTTTTGTTTCCAATTGACTTTTTTCTCATTTAAATGAGTGATTTCTTTCGTGAAGGTTGCCTTTTCTTTTTCAAAATCATGCTTAAGCAATTTGATCTTAGAGGGAAATTTATCAATGCTTGTGATGTTCCAACATAAAACAAGGGTAAAATGTCATTAATGTAATGAATTCTTCACTTATCATATTCTAAAATCATACTACTTCCCTTATAGTACCTTTCCATGTAGAGGTTTATCTCCAAGCATAGAAAGCTAGCTGAATTTTGAGTTATAGTCAGGCTTACCATAATTAAAGTCCCACTGCTTAAGGCCTTGAACAAAAAGGATGAACTATCATTATTAAAATTGTCATAGGACTAGGATATGTGCGTAGCTAGTCCTTCCTTATAATCCTATAAGTGGCACACAATTGTAATTTCCACATAAGCATATAATTGTCTGTAGTGAAAACCAAAGAGCCTTTCATACCTTCACTTCTCCTTCAAGATTTCAAAGTTTATAGACCAATTGCTTTTCATAGTTATTTTGGGGCCATTCCTTCTCAAAGACCTTGAAGATAGGGCTGAAGTTAGGCAAAAAGTTATATGACATTCCCTTCACTTCAGGGTAAAAGTGGCTTGACAAGCTAAATGTGTAAAAGTAGTGCACATTTAGTTAAATGACCCATCCTAGTTTTCTTGCAAAAGTTGAGAGCTTAAATAGTGTCAATAATGATGATGTGTACAAGATTGATGTTGCAGCATAATTAGGAAAAAAGATCTATTACTGTCTCCAGTATAGCCTAATGTTTTTAAACTATGACCAAACCATATTTTATAAAAGTGTATATATCTTGGATTTTTCAAATATCAATGGTATTTGCCATTACTTCCTTTAGACTAGCCCATGAGATGCACTCACTGTTCCCTTTCATCTTGATATGACTCTCAATCTAGGACTCTAATGCCTAGAAAATCTAAGCTAATCTTTTCTTCAAGGCTAGAGGGTTGTAAAGCCTTATAGTATATTCTGTTAATCTTGGCCCTCTCAATGTTAAGTAATGTAGTATATTCATGACTATGGGGACCAAATCCTCATAATTGAAAGTGAACCTTTAGTATGTGGAGTTCTAGAACTTAAACAAAACTTATAATAAGCCAACATCCAAATGGACCTGCAGTAGAAGGGTTGTGTCTCAATACCTCTTCATGAATGATTTTCTCTTGGTATTATTCTAATTGTCCATATATGCTTTAGATCTTGCTAATCATTCTGATGGTATCGTATCTTGACCCTTTCATGCATCCTTGAGACATTCTCGGGTTTGAAAATGTCCCTATCTTCATGTTGTTGGCACTCTGACCATGCTTGATCTTCTTTAAAAGATTTTAGATTACAAGCACATTATTACTTCATAATAGATACCTTTTGGTGAACCCTAAACCATTGGCTAATTGTCTTATAATTACAATAATTATGATAAAATAATGCATGCTTCAAATAGAAAAGTAAAAGGGAAATGAGTTAGTGGCTATACAAAACAATAAGTTTAAGAATAAGAGAATAAAAAAATAATAACAAAAATGCATCATAAAAATTACCCCAACAGGCGATTCGATACCTAAGGGTGACATGACAATTATGCAAGTTATGATAATAAATAGACAGCATGATGGCATGTCTGGGTTAATAATTGCGTTTAATGAGTTGACACGATACCTCGCTGGAACAAAACTAACTGATTAAATAGCGATGTTTGTTCATTACCACCTATAGAGGGTGCACATTAAGCCATCATTTTGATAGCATGACAACTTATTTAGGTTAAATATGACTCTTTCAAGATGACATGAGGCATTGCAGGCAATAACATTCACTTGTCATCACCCACTATTAAAGAGGGTTAGCCATCGAGCATAACGGTATGCTTTAACAATGATCATGAGATAAAATGACAAAAGTGAGCAATAATGTTCTTTCATCATCATCTGTGCAACAATCGTGTATAACAGTAAAGGTAAGAAGCATTTCCCTGAATGACTTTATATTTTAAGTTATTATAACAGCACTTTGGTATGGTTTGACATAGTTTGGCTCGTAAGGTTCACCATATGGGTTTAAGTTAATGCCTAAATTGGTTTTTGAATCACTTTTCTATCCGGTAAGGATAGCTGAAGCACCTCAATCTTAAGCTCAACACGAGTTTGGTAGAATAGATTTAATTCGGTTGATGTATTTCACTATGCAAATGTAAAAGGTTACTCATGAGAAACATAGGTAATTTACACCCCAAGAGATCATGCCATGCTTATGCAGAGTGGTACTCACAAAGACAGATGGCTCACTCCCTCCTAATACTTGTGATGCTAATTTCACTTAGAGTTTAGTAGGAATCTAATGCAAATGTATGTGCATGGTGTGTCAGAGAAATAATCAAACCTTTTATTTTTACCACTATATTCCTATACCTATTCAAATCAATATTTATTCAAGAACAAAGTAGTCCTTAACAATCATAAGATAAAATCAAGGAAGGTAAAAGGTTAGAAGATAAAAATAAAAAGGAATTATACCTAAATAATGTTGGAAAGCAAAAAAAAAAAAACAAGAATTGAGTGAAACATAGCTAGTCATAGGCTTTACTCTCTAAATCCTCAATGGAACAGCTTATCTATCATACATATCCCTTTTTCTTTGCCATTCAGAAGAGAGTGAATGTGACTTAAAAGATATGGTGAGTGGTGTTGGTTGGAGCCTTTAGGTTATCCCTTGATCAAGATTTGAATTGGTATAATATGAATGGAAGAATGACCATCGGGTAAATTGCTCTTCTTACTAGTCTTGAAAGGCTACCACAAGGTGGCCATAAATTTAAAGTCACCACTTATCATTTTAGGCTAGGTATGATTGAATGTCTATTGAAAATAATGCTTCAAGTTATGAAACTCGATAAATCTATTTCGAGGTCTACATGGTCTAAAGACTTATCGGTTAGGTTTGAAAGATGGTAACGTGTGGAAACAAATTAACAACCCTATGATGCCTAAAATCAATACATGCTAACTATATCTTACTTTGATTTTAGTTTAATCGATTCCACTATATACTTATTTCAATATATCCCTTTTAATGCATGAAATTTTTGTAAATTATAAATCTGGGTTTTGAAAGAAAATTTATATCACTTATGCACACTAGAGATGTGGAGAGCATAATATTTTTATGAAAATCTTCTTCAAATCAAATTTTAAACATTCAAATATTTCATGTTAGGCAATAGAGAGAAAACGATGCAAAATAATGCCTGGTAATGTTTGATACCAATTTTTTAAAATATGAATGCATGCTAGTCACTACAAAAAGGAAACATGTTAGTAAGACGAACATTGCATAAAATAAGCGCACAAAAAACATAAAGAAAAAAGAAGGATGATCAAAATATATCTCGTAATTATCTTTGATTATTAAGGAATAATAGGAATGACAATTCTGAGATGCATTTGGATTTGATGATAACTTGAGGGATAAAAAAATGGTTTTGATCAATAAACCTGGAGATATCCAAGAAAGAATTTGGATTTTAGGTGAAATTTGAAAAGCAAGGTTAGAGTATCTCCTTGAAAAGCAAGGTTGGAGTATCCCTGATGGTGATACTTGGATGTGTCCAAAAGAAGGTTTTGATTGAAAAACCTTTTGAAAAGTTTTAGGAAAAAGAAAATTCAGGTTTTAAATGAAAAATGAGGTTGGAGTATCCCCTTAAAAAGTAACGTTAGAGTATCTCCAAAGGTAAAAATATCATGTTAAAAAGTTTTGATTATAAGTTCTGAGAAGTTTCAGGAGAGAAAAATATTCAAATTTTTAAATGAAAAGCGGGGTTGGAGTATCTTTTCAGATAATAGTGTTGAAGTATCCCCAAAAGTAAAAATTTTATATTTAAAAAAAGTTTGATTAAAAACCCTAAAAAGATCTAAGAAAGAGAAAATTCAAATACACGAAAAGTGGGGTTGGAGTATCTCCTCGAAAAGTAGGGCTGGAGTATCTCCATTGATAAAATTTTTTATGCTCATAGGGAAAATGAATATTTTGTGTAAAAAAGGTATTTTGAAAATAAAACCTGAGAGTTTGACTAAAATTATTTTTGTTTTAGCCTTAATCCGAGCATAGAAGGCTTATGTTGTATTACATGACTCCATAGGGACTTAATCGAGTGCTTTTTGAGATGTTCGAAAGTCTCGATAAAGGTATTTTAGGAAATCGGGTTAATTTTAATTCCAAAAAATGAGGACAACATTGCACTATCTCCCTTCTCAAATTTATATCAAGGAAAATAGGAAGTGTTAGAAAGTGAACAAGGTGTTATTGGAAATGTAAATCGGCGAGGATTAATATAAAAATATTCTAAAAATACTAGACAATCATTTTCTAGGCAGAATAATTTTCAAAATTGCATTTGTTTCAACACTGATAGCATATGAAGGGGAAAAGACATATTAGACTTTGGAAAATCATTTCAAAGTTGTTCGATATCGTTAAATCACAAACGATGCCCTTCCAAAAAAAGAATTACAAAAAATTTCTAGAAAAAAATCTAAGAAATTTAAAAAAATCATTTGGTGGGCTGAAATGTCCCTAATAGAATATAGCTCACTAGTTCCAAGGGTCCCAGATATCTAGGCTTTGAAAAATCATAACTCCCTCATCGAGCATGGTCCGGATACAAACAAGACACTGTTAGAAAGGTAATTTGATGCTCTTTCTTGGGAAAATATTAGAAAATTCCAAAGAAATGTGTTTAGTCTCAAAAATAATTCTTTTAATGGTGAGCACAATGTTGCCAAAGCAAAATAGGGGTGTTCCTCGATATTTTTGGGTTTTTTAGGACTAAACTCGACATAAGAAGTTTGAATGTCTGTGATAGAAAGAAAAAGGTGACATAGGCATTGTGAATTTATTCCATAATCTCAAAGTAGTTTGGGATGATGAAATAACCCATTGACCATGCCACAAATAAAGGTACTAAACTTAAGATTAAGGTTTAATATATTTATGAATAAAATGGGGCATTTTTCTAAGAAAAATAACATTTTATATTCCCTATGAGTCTAAACTAGCAAAGTGTGATTTGTCCCCAAGATTGGAGGACCAATTTACTGAAGACATTAAATCCATGCTAGTCTCTATCTATTAGAGGTAGCATAGATCTAACTTGGGGGTTTTTTGAAAATTAGGCTTTCATAACAAACAAGAAAGCATTTTGACAACAAGGTTATTAATGAGATCCAATGTGCATAATAGTGAACCTAGATAAAACATTCAAATAGAAAAAATGATATTTGGACAATGGAAAAAAAGGGGGAAAATGTTAGATGATGACAAGGTGCATAAGAATGCTAGTCCTATAAGTGACATCTAGAATCAAGCCTTGTATGATGGAATGAATATATTTAACTAGAATAAAGCATGCTAGAATTTTCAAGATGACATTTTGTTTTAATGAAGCCTACCAAGATGCAAGAAAATGCATGAATATGTTCAAAACATATTAGGGTGAAGATTCAAATATGAGTTGAACACGTGAAGATGGATGAAACCTGGCAAGTGAACAAGGGCTCTTATGATGGTAAAAATAAAGCATGGCGTATTTCACCATCCAAGCAAAATCAAGGCGTCAAGAGGATCATCAAAACCTAAGACAACCACAAAAAAAGCCATAATAATACATGAGAGAGGATTATCAAAACCTAAGACTACCATAAATAAAGCGATAATAATACATGAGAATCTTCAAATGGGCAAAGCAATATAAAAAGGTTGCTAGAGTGATGTAAATGCTAGAAAATAAGAAAATAAATAAAGTAAAGGGAGGAAATATATCAAAAGCTTTAAGCTTTAGCCTTGTATTTGAGTAGCAACTTTGGACTCACTTCCTTCTTTTTTTTGGTGTTAAACATAATAAAATGATGAAAAGAAGGTGCCTTCTAGTTAGGATGTGGATGGAAGGGAGTTGTAAGAGGAAAGATGAGTGGAATAAAGGGTTTTGTGAGGGTTTTTAGTAATAGCTTTAAAAAGCTACAAGAGTGGAAATGGGTTTTTAGTTTTTTAATGGCTAAAGAATATAGAAAGAATGTATGAAAGTGAGTGCTTTTTACTAAGAATCTCTCTATGTCATATGGTTTTTTCCTCTCAAAGGCTTTTTTATTAGCTAAGCCAAAGTTGGCAATATAGTCATGTAATTATGAAGATAAAAAATGCAAAAAGCAAGTTTATTATGGGGCTTTGGTGCATGTACCTAATGCAGAGACAAGATACTATGCTCAGCTACCATGCAAACTCATTAGTTTTCTCAGCAAAAACAGTGGATCAAGGTCCCTTTATGCAGCTGAGCATTGAGAAAAATCAATCTTTCCCTTTAACAATTTGCATAATATCATAAAATGTCGCTTGTTGTTGGCTATTTAGGTCTAAAAACTTTGCTTAAATCCAATCACAACCCAAAGCTGAGGGCTAGTATGAATTTTGATGATATTTGGTGCAAAAATATGTTTGAGTCAGATTTTCATATCAATGGTGCAAAGGCTAAAAGATGGTTTGAATTGGGCAAAAATGCCTTGTTGTATCGATGAAAAATGTTTTGTATAAATACAACAAGGCATTTTTGCCCTTGAGTATTGATACAATGAAGTATGTATCGATATTAAAAGCAAAAAATATTTTCAATCTCGAAACTTTGAGCCACGTATTGATACTACATGGGCTTGTATCGATACTCTTGCTTGACTATCAATAGATTATGCTAAAAATCATGATTTTAGCTACTTCCAAGGCTTGCATTGATGCAAACATGCTAGAATTGATACTACATTTAGGTATTAATACCAAACCCTCTTGTATCAATATTACATGTGAAAATTTAAATTTTTAATGATATAGAAGCTTGGTATCAATACCTGCACTAATGTAACTTACACGTATCTTAAGCTCTTTAAATTACCTTACTTTGGTCAAAATTGATGGAAAGTTAACCCAAGCTCATCTGTATAACTCCAAAGATGCTTAGAATAATGACCCCCAGTGCCTTGGATGATGGCCTAAACAAAATGGGTTGTCTACACACATGAATGGATGAATTATGCATTGGATCTTATCAAGGAATATGGCACCAGTGAGGCAAAAAATCTCTAGGCATAATGTTTGATGTAGGAAATGATGCATAAAACACAAACAAGAGAAATAATAAAATAGTATAGGGTTAGAGAATATTGATATAAAAAAAAGTCACAAAAACAAATCATAAAAATTACCTTGATAATGGGCATTACATTGCCTTGAGGCAACCTTAGAGTGAAGAAAGAATCACTATTCCTTTGTGGTACAAAATAACATGACAACATAACAAAGTGTCCAAGTTAATACAATAAGGTAGCACTTTCTAGGATTAAAACTAGCAACCTAAGTGACAGTATTTGTTCATCATTACCTAGGGGTGGTTGATGCCAAGTCATCAATCGAATAGCATGGTAGCTTAACAAGATTAAATTCCATTCCCTTGAAGGCAATACAAACATTAAGTGAAATTTTGGATGATAGCCTTCACATGCCATCATCTACAAAAGTGCAATAATTATTAGCTATTGGTCGAACAGCATAACAGCTCAACTTGATTAAGTTCATCCTTGACAAAATGATATGAAACCCCTTAGGTGGAATTGACCAACTATGTAATGACATGATTCATTCACACTTATTGATAGACATATGTTTAGCCATCAGTCGAACAACATAACAACTTGGCTAGGTCAACTTTATCGATTTAAAGGCAATAGGAGGGCCTTTAAAAAAGATCATAGGTAATAACACTCACGTGTTTCATTTGAAGGAAAAATAAGTGTTAGTCATTTGTTAGATAGTATAGCAGCGTGTCTTAGTGATCTATTAAGTGTAAAAATAAAAAAATATGGGCAATAATGTATGTTTATTATTGTCCACATAAAATAATGGTATAAAAGAGTAAAAAGTAAGAAGTGTTTCCTTGAGTGTCCTATTCTCTGAGTTATTCTAGTATGTTGGTATAGTTTGACATGGTTAGGCTTATAGGGCTTACTGTATATGTTTGAGTTGACACCTAAATTGGTATCCAAATCGTTCCTTTGTTTGGTAAATACAACTAAGGCATCTTTATCCTAGGCCTATCATAAGCTTGGCAAAATAGGTTTGATCCGATGGATGTATTTCCTTATGCAAATGCGAAGGGTTACTCATAAAAGACATAGGTACTTTACACCTAAAAAGGTCTTGCTATGCTTATGCTAAAGGTTACTCATAAAGGTAGATAGCTCATTTCCTCCTAATAATTGGCGATCCTAGCCTTACAATGGAGTTTGTTAGGAATCTAGTGCAAATGCATGTGCACAATGTGTGTCAGGGAAACAATCAAACCTTTTGTATACTTGTTGTTGCCATGCTTATCAAAGCAATACCTATTCAGGAGCAGTACAGTCCCTAACAAATAAAACAAAAAAAATCATGAAAAATAAAACATTAATAAACAAAGATAAAAAAAAGATTATAAGTAAATAATGATAAAAAATCGAGGGAACTAAGAAGCAAGTAAGGCATAGCTAGTTGTAGGCCTAATTCCCTAATTTTTTCCTAATAATGTTGCCAAGTTGTCACGATGTGCCTTAGCCGTCATAATACCACCCGAATACTTGCATAACTTAAAAAAGAATTGTTGGTTATGATTCTTACCTTTGGATTATCCCTTGATCAAGATTTTAATTAGGCATGACGAGATGACTGTGAATAGGGAGGAGCATCGAATGAATTGCTTGTAAAAACACATTTTAGATGGGCACCATGAAATGGCCAAAGACTTAGAGTCACCACCAATCATTTAAGGCTAGGCATGATCGAATGCTTATTGAAAAATATGTTTCGAGTTACAAAACTCGAGACATCAATTTCATGGTGTACGAGGTCTAGAGATTCATCAGTTATGTTCGAAAGTTGGTTATACATGGAAAATGATTAGCACCCACACGATGCCCGAAATTAATACCCACTAGCCATGTCTTACATTGGCTTCTGTTTACTCAATTTTTGCTTGTTATTATTTTGATATAATCCCAATTAATGCCCCAAAGATTTTGGTAACGTAAGAGTTTTTGATGAAAATGATCTTCAAATTTAATTTAAAAAACCAGATATTTTGTGTTAAGCACTAGAGAGTTACCGACACAAAATATTGCCTTGTAAGTTTTGAAAATATTTGAAAATATGAATGCAAAAAAGAATACCACAAAAGAGAAATGTGTTAGTAAGACGAAAGGGAATATGATAAATATTGAATAAAAATAAACACAAAAAAGCATAAAAAAGAAAAGATGATATGAATATATCTCACAATTATCTTTAATTATTGAGGTAACAATTGGGGTGTTTGAGACACATTTGGACTTGGTGGTCGCCTGAGGCATGGAAAAAAAATTTTGATTAAAAGATTCGGGGAAATCTGTCAGAGAAAAAATTTTTAGAGTATCCCTTCAGAAGATAGGGTTAGAGTATCCTTAATAGTGAAGATTTAAACATTTTTGAAAAGTGGTTTTTATTAAAAGGTTTGAGGATGTTTGAGAGAGAGAAAATTTAAATTTTTGAGTGAAAAATAAGGTTAAAGTATCCCCTCAAAAAGGTAGGTTAAGACATCCCTTATGATGATAATTTTTTATATCTGTGAGAAATAATATATTTTTGTGGTGAAAATAGATATCTTAAAATTAAAGTTGGTAATTTGAATAAAAATAAAATTAGAATTTTTTTTATTTTGGCCTTAATCTGAGCCTCATGGGACCCATCTAGTGAAACACTACTCGATGCAGAATTAACTGAATGCATTTTGAGGCATTCGAATGCCTTGAAAGAGTGGCTAGGGAAAATTTGTTTAAGCCTTCAAAACCCAAAAATAAGGGATAGCATCACGCTATCACCTTTCCTAAATTTATTTTAGGCAAATTCAAAGATTTTAGAGGTTAGGTGAGCTATTGTTGAAAAGGTGACTCGATAAGGGTTAATGTTAAAATTATTCCAAAAATCTTAAAAAATCATTTTTTAGGTGGAAATAATTTTTGAAATTGAGCTAAGGCGATGCTAATAGCACATACAGGGGACAAGGTGTAGCAAACTTTGAAAAAAATCATTCCTGACTCATATGGAATTATTAAATCACAAATGATACTTTTTTGAAAAAAATCATGAACTTTTTAGAAAAAAATATTTTAAAATTTTAAAAAAATAATTTGATTGGCTGAAATAACCCAAACAGAATGCAAATAACTGATTCAAGGGATTCCAGGCAACTTTAATTCAAAAAATCATAACTCCTTTGTTTGGAATGATATGATGGCAAACAAGACACTTTGAAAGGTATTTCAATACTTTTTCAAGAAAAAAATATTGGAAAATTCGTGAAAATGATTTTTTAAGTTGCTATTATAGTGCTGCCAAAGCAAAAACAAGGGAGTTTCTTGGTTTTTCTAGGTCCCTTAGAATTAAACTCTAGCCATGGACATCTAAAAATTAGTGACGAAAAAATGGGTGACATGGGCTTTACAAGCTTATTTACACAATCTCGAAGCGGTATAGGACGTAAAACAACCCATTGACCATGTCACAAACAAGGGTATAAAAATCAAGATCAAGGCATAAACTTTTTAAAACAAGTAAAAGGCTATTTTATTTTAGAAACAAAAAATTTAACCTCATTTAACCATGAATCCAAATGTAGAAAGCTTCTTTTATCCCCAAGATTGTAGGACTAATTTAGTGAAAACATTAAATCCATGTTATTCTCAATTTATTAGAGGTAACGTAGATTTAACTTGAGGATTTTTTGAAAATCAAATTTTTGCAACAAAGAAGCAAACATTTTGACAAATATACTAAGAACAAAATGTAACATATAAGTGAAAAAAAAGATTGGGAAAATGCAAAGTAATAACAAATAATATGCATAGAAGTGTTAGCCTTATGAATGATATCAAGCATCTTGAAAACTATCAAAATGCAAGAAAATACATGAATATGCTCAAGAACATGTTAGGATGAAGATTCAAGCATGTGTTAAGCATGTGAAAGTGGATGAAGCATGATAGAGATGCATAAATAGAGGGCTATTTTGATGGTAAGAATAAAACATGGCATCTTTGATCATCCAAGGAACATGAAAGCATCAAAGGAGTATCAAAAGCATAGGATTACCATAACCAAGGCCATAACAATGCATGGAAGTTCTAAAATGGTTATAGTGACATGAATGGTTCACTAAAATGATGCAAATGATGAAAGCAAAAAATAAATATCTAAAACCTTTGAACTGTAACCTTTGCTTTGAGCAGGAACTTTAAGCTCAGTTTCTACCCTCTTGTTAGTTACTAATTAGCAAGAAAAAGATGAAAAGAGGGAGCTTTTTAGTTATGGTATGGATGAAAGGGAGTTTTAAAGATGAAAGTGAAGAAAATAAAGGGTTTTTGGAAGGCTTTTAGGGGGTTGAAAGGAAGTTATAGGAATGAAGAGAGTTTTTTTTTCTTAGAGGCAGAAGAGTGTTAAGAGTATCCTGTGTAGTGTATTTGATATGTGCGTAGTCTATTTGTTCTTTTTTTTATATATGCACATGGTCACTTGGAGCCAAAGCAAAGGTATTTTTGAGTTTTCTCCATGTATCACGTAATAGCCCTATTTATTATGCTTTGCTGACTAAAATTTCATTGGCTAGTAGGAGCAAGGTGGTGGAACAGATGGGTTATAATGGCTTGTAGCTAGAAAAAAGCCATGTGTGCCTTTTAACAAATCAAATATTTCATGAAAATTTTAATTTTTTACTGATTTTAGGCCTCAATAATTTGTTAAAAGCATGTATGAATTTTGATGATTTTTTATGCCAAAGATGTGTCTAAATCAGGATTTGATCTTACAGTGAAAAGGCATAAAAATGGCATAAAACAGACACATTTTGCCTTGCGGTATTGATACAAGAAACTCTGCATCGATACCAAAGGCTTACATGTATTGATACAAGAGCCTTGTATCAATACCTAATACATTTTTGGTGTCGGGTATCGATACAAAATGCATGGTATTGATACCACGCACAAAAGTTTTTTCAGTATCAATACCCTTTAGCTTGTATCGATACATATGGACCTAAAGTCATAATTTTAGCTTCGATATAACTTGGTATTGATACCAAAGCCTTTTGTATTGATACTACAACTTGTGTATCCATGCATAATGTTCTTGTATCAGTACAAATGGAAAAAGTTTGAAATATTGATGGTGTGGAGCCCTCTAAGGATAGCTTATGTTCATGTATCGAGATATACATGTACAAATATGGATTTTACTTACCTTTGACTCTCCAAACACCTCATCTTAGCCAAGAATAATGAGAAACGCTCCGTGCTCTTTTGAATACTTTTGATGATGACCTTTGGTGCCTTAAATTTTGGCTCGAACAAAATAAAATGTCTACAGTAGATATTTGAATAAATAAACACTTCAACATAATAAATTATCCGAAGATAAATGTTTATTAGTAAATAATCAAAAGTTTGAATGATAGCCTTTACCAAAATATTGATTAAAAGCTATCAAATAGTTTATTTGAAAAAGTTACAAATAAAATTTAACATAATAATTAATTTTTATTAATATAAATTGTAAAATTTATTTCAAGTATTACGCAATATATAAAATAATTTTTCATGTAATAAATAAATCATACGAAGATGTACAAACCCAAAGTTAAAATTTTACATTCCTTTATATATTTATATAATAAACTAATAATTACAAAACTAAAATTATAATACAAGAGCATGAGCTAAAACATATTCTACATTTATTATATAAATAAAATCAATTCATGCATCGTATGAATTTAAAACTGTAATATAATATAATAAAGGGAAAACGAAACAGAAAAGGAATAGGAAAACATAAGCTATCTCAAATGAATTCCGGAGCCCAACTAAAAATCAAATTCAATTAAGGATTTGGAGTCGAATCAGGAAGCCAAAATCTAACAAAGCAACCAGTTCACGCAAGTAAAGTCCAATTAATATTTCGTGATCAAGTTAAGATTTTGGGTCGACTGTTTAACTGTAAAGCAATTTTATAAAGAATTTGATTATAATTTTGAAAATCAAGTTTTATCACAAAATTAGAAATAAATTATCTAAAAAGAAATTAAATTAATAATTAAATATAAATTAATTTAAATATCTTAAAAAAAAAAATTTAAAAATTAAAAGTTATATCAACGTGAATCCGAATACATGCACAAATAACCTTAAAGATAAACATCTCTAGCTGCAATAAGGTTATGTCTCAATGTCAAGGCTGAAGTTCCTGAACTACTTTAACACCTTAAATTTAAGTCCAAAATTTTGTACAATCGATCAACTTTATCTGGAGAAAATTGATAGGTTCAATGAATTATAAATGGATCGTATATACAGGCCGGAAAATTATAGCCTACTCTTAAAATGTTTAGGCATCGGACCCATGGAAACTGGTCGGATGTCATCTCTCATCAAATTGACTTGTACCTCTGTTATCCTCACTCCCCCAATCATTACAAATTCAGAATATAATTTGTTATCAAATCAACCGTTTTTTTAGGTTTAATTCCAAATTACGATCACATGCCAACTCACTCTTTCTTATTTTTATGCATCCAAGCCAAAGGATTACGCTTAATTTCATTATTTTTTTTATAATTTTTTTAAGAAAAAAGACAAAGTATTCTCACTCTAGTGAGTGAACCTTCTGTGTTAATTTGTATTGCATATAGTTTATATATTTTCTATATATACAGAGAGAGAGAAATAAGTAAATAGATTATCGAATCTCGTTAAATCTATATATTAATTTTTTTATTTTTTATTTTTTTTGTAATTCATTGATCATTAATCGTAACAATTTGTCACACTAACCCTAGTAGATAAGTAATATTATGAATACAACAATGTACACAAAGATCATTTTTATTTTTTACAAACATTTTGTGAAAGAAAAAAAGCACACTTATTTAGTATGAAATTATATGTGCTACTATTATACAGACAATAATTAAATATTTAAATAAAAAAGGGAAGAAAGATAATTAAAAGATTTTTTCTATGGAAAAATTGGATTTTTTTTAATTTCATAAGTGAATTAAAAAGTTCTTACATGTCTATTTTTTTAATTAACTTTTTATTATTTATTATATCTTAAAAGGTGATACCTTACTAATCATACTTTTGAAATCTAATAATTCTAAATATGATAATTTCTCTAATTACAAACACTAAAAGGGGATTCTATTTTATGCTGCAGAGTGCAGAGGAATTGTATACTTATAACGTATAGTCAGCCCCAAGGGAAGGGGAAGAAATAAATGAGGTATGCTTATGCCTAGTTTAAGGCGATAAGGGTTCATTGATTTTGGGAGGCGTGGTGATTATGCTCCCAAAAACCTAACGCAAAAAAAAAAAAAAAAATCTAACAAAGCTTGTTTCTAGCTAGAACTGGATTAATCGATGTCATCAGTAGGTATGTTAGCATGTTATGTATTCTTCCAGGGGTTTAATTTTGTTTTGTATGTACATGCTATACGTGATATGTCCTTATTGCCTTTGAAAGTGACAACCAAAACTGCAGCTAGAAATCTTGATAGTAGATCCCATTCACATCTAATCGCCCACTTAATAACCCAAATATTGAAGCTAAAACGAGTTTGGTGACTCAAATTAATTTGCAACTCAAATGAGTAAATATATATATATATATCATTTACAATAATTATATTACAATTAATTAATAAATATTTAGAGATATGTAATATCTATCTAAATATTATGCAGAACTTGCATTTACTTGTGGTGGGTCTTTATATAATTTTTAAATTTGATTAGATATTGTAATATCATCTAACAAAAAGAAATAGCACTGTCTTTTAAAAGAAAAAGATTGTTTTTAGATACTGAACAGAATTTACTAAGCAAAATGAAGGGTAAGTTAACATTTTTAGTTAAAAAAATCATCTCATACACCCCTGAGAGGATTAGAGGTTTTACCATATGCTTTTTATGAATATGTGAAACAAGGAATGCAATAAAAAAAATCATATACAATCTAAATGTAGACCAAATAGTAATTTTATATTTTATTACTAAAGTATAGCTTGCTCGTAGAAAGCGTAGCGAAATTATGAGCAGAGTATAAGGATGTGATGGTAATTAGGCTTCCAAATGAAGATGATGATGCTTTATGTGGACAAAGAAGATAACAATTATTGTATGGATTTATAGGGTAAATGTAGAGCTAATTTTATGGTACTATTATTAAAAAGGAGAATATAGAAATGAAATATGAAGAAAAAAGAGGAATAGAAAGCAACTTGTTATGGCCCAATGGCATGTCTCGCTTGCCCCGTGATGTGAAATTCATTTTCCTCCACTCTCTCTTGCTTCTCCTATTCCTTTCACCTCTCCCATTTCCCCCCCCTTTATAATTTCTTGCCTTATTTAGCAAAAGATAATTAATCTGCGTCGATCATTCTGAACGATATGTCGAGTGAAAGAGGGAAGGATATCGCGGAAGGATCAACAACGGTTAATCCCGGTGATCAGCAGCAACCCCCAACACCTAGCCGCTATGAGTCACAGAAGAGAAGGGACTGGAATACTTTCGGGCAGTACCTGAAGAACCAGAGGCCCCCAGTTCCTCTTTCACAGTGCAATTGCAACCATGTGCTAGAATTCCTTCGATATCTGGATCAGTTTGGCAAGACCAAGGTTCACCTACAGGGATGCATGTTCTATGGACAGCCTGAGCCACCTGCTCCTTGCACTTGCCCTCTTAGGCAAGCCTGGGGCAGCCTTGATGCTCTTATTGGGAGGCTTCGAGCTGCTTATGAAGAGAATGGAGGGTCACCTGAGACCAACCCTTTTGCCAGCGGTGCTATTCGAGTTTATCTCAGAGAGGTCAGGGAGTGTCAAGCCAAGGCAAGGGGGATCCCTTATAAGAAGAAAAAGAAGAAGCCGAATCAAGGCAAGGGAAGTGATGAATCCAGCTCTACCATGCACTTTTCTTGATTCTTTTTCCTCCCTTTGGACTATATATGGTAATTATTTTATCATCCACCAGCTTCTCAATTTTATACATTTCAGTAACTACTTTCACTTTAAAATTCTAGATCTAGCAACACTGCTCTTATTTTCAATTTCATGAGATCAATAACTCCATGTAGTTTCTGACTGCTTTCAGAAGACTACTGACATACAAAAAACAAATCAACTAGTTGTTTACCTATTTGGCGGTATACCAAATATAAATTAATCAATTCCCAATACTGTAAGCAGGCCGTTTCCCTTTGACTTGCATTGAAATTTTAGAACTTTCAAGAACCCTAATTTGCATATATAGTGACATGATATGAAAAACATTGTGGTGGTGGAAATCTCAGAGACGTTTCGAGAATAGATTTTACTAGCTAGCTGGGTATCTTCTACTCTTTGGGCACATTCAATGCGATGGTGACAATATAGAGTATATATATATATATATATATATATATAGAGAGAGAGAGAGAGAGAGAGAAAGAGACAGCTCTGATGTCTCTCTCAATCTTTCTCTGACAGACAACAGATCAAAATTATGCTAAATTTGACACTGTGAAAATAGTTGCTGAATTTAATATTAGTTACTTCATGAAAACTTTTTCTGCAGATTTTGCGTCGCCAGTGATAGTTTAAGTGAGATAATATATATATATATCATGCACTTTTTCATGTTTGGAAATATAAAATATACAAATGATTGAAAGCAAACAGCTAATGAATGTTTAAGGTTTCTTAATATATCACCTTAGTTCATATTTTAGTTTTTAAATGGTTTTTTCTCCATTGTATTAAGATATTGTGAATCTTTATGATGCAGAGAGGACCTAATGCTTGATTAATTAAATTAGCAATTGTTTTATTTAACCTTAACAATAACAACAATTTGACTAATACCCCACCGATTCTTTTTTCTTTCTTTTTTTGCTTTTCTCTAGTGCAGAAGATCTTCGCGAGGCTAGTTTTGAGATTTTGCATTTCTGCATTAATTAATTAATTTTGCTGGTGCCCTTTGTACCTTCCATAGATTGCATGTTGTCCAATATTAGATTTTGTGGGACGGTAAGTTATATTCCATTTGCATTATATACTATGGTTTTCTCATTAAAGATTTCGTTGGAGCTAAAGCTTTTGCTGGGTACGTCGATCAAATGACTCAGCTTTAGACATCAAATAAATACATGTTATTTCTTTAAGAAATAATAACATTCACTTGAATTTTTATTTTTATGTTCTACGCTTAAAAGTTCAACCACCTCACGTTTTCCAGAACCAAGTGTTTGTTTTATTCTGCAATAATTCATTTGAACTTATAGATAGCAAATTGTGTTCTTATAAAAGATACCACATATCATGTTCATTCCCTATATATCTTTAATTGAATCTTGCTAGCTTATCAGTTCTACCTGTAATATCATTTGCATCTAGATCTTCATATGTAAATGCTAGAAGGAGAAACATCTTTGCATGCTCAATTAGTTTATCTATATAAGTTGCTGGCTCTTGATATCTGCCATCTTTAATTTCTTGGAATCACAGTTGGTTTATTATAGAGTTTAAACTCTTCCTTCTGAACTTAATTTTAACATGGAAAATGCACGGCAATCTTTATGATCGTCTTTTATTTTTACATGATCAGTTGAGGAAAAAGATATGCATTCTTTGAAACTTTGTTTACGTAAACAAAATAAAGGAAGAATTTCTATTATCCCTCTTACACCCTCCGCTCAAATATTAAGATCTGAATCTAAAATCTCTAACTTTATTTAGGAAGAAAGTAACATTGGTAATTATAGGCTACTTTGTTAATAAGTTGATCAGTTAATTTAACCTAGCTAGCAATTTTACTTTAAAATTTTGCGAGTATTTTTTTTGTTGGATATATGCTGTCAATTAAGTACTTGTTAATTAATTCATTTAAATTTTCCATTGGTGCACATATACCTATAACCAAGCATGTTGGTTTTTCATATTAGGTTTTTCATTTTTCATTTTACATAAATACACAATACACGCACATGTATGTTTCTACATACCTACATAGTTATATATGCTTAATTTATGGAAAGGGGAAAGAAAAAGAGATTTAATTTGCTATATATATCCAAAGCTTGGAAGTTGCTGAACTGATGAAGTATAATTTCATGCAGGGATTACATGAGAAAAGAATCAAATGGAAGGGGATTGTAAAATGATAAAATCAATCGAAGATTTAGTTCATTTTGGGGTTTTCAGCTTTTCTTGTATTTTCCAATAGCTATAATCAAGGGATCAATTGGGTGTACATAACTCTCTTGGTCAGTCTCAGGTTTGTTGACGTTTTCTCTTTTCATGAATGTCCATTTCATGCTCTAAACTTCCTACTCAAAATATTCATATCCTAAGAATAATAATAATAATAATATCTTCATCGTTTTACTCGTAAATATTGACCTGTCTTTCACAGCTTGTTTTAATCTCCTGTCCCGTTAAACCCTATTCCCTTCTTGAAAAGTGATTTATTCAAAATATGATCTGTTGATATGCATGTCTTAGACTGGCCTTGCTTTGATTAATGATGCTTTTTTATCTTGCTTTCTAAATACAAAAGCTATGTGGGATAAAGGAGGTCATCGTGTGGGATAAGATAAAGAATCATAGATGTTAAAATTCAAATTTGAAATTTATTAAATATTATTTTTTTAAAAAGATGATTTGGATTCTTCTAAATGCTAATTTACGTAGCTGCTACAGCCATTTTAGACATTGCATTTGAGAGCAAAAAAGATGTCACAACACTGCTTCAGTCGGTGACAATTCTCTCTTCTTTTAGCCACTTCCTGTTCCTATAGAAAGATAAACAAATCCCCAAAAGATGCACGGCTCTGCTTATATCTATATTACTATTATTCTTTTCTTTTTCTCTTATATTATATTCGGCATGCAACATCAATTTATCCTAGGGTTACTTCACTCATATCTAGCTCATAACCTATCTGATCTTATCCCGGGCTGTCATTTAAATTTCTATTTTGTTGAGCATCAATAATTATGTCCATTAAACCATACATATGAATGCACATATAACATCTTTTAATAATTATGTCATCAAAATTTTTTTATTTTTATGTGGTCGTTTTTAATTTCTATTCTTAAGAAAATTGATTGTAAAGATTGTGATGGAGTTTGGAAGTTTCTTACATGCTTGTATTATCAAAATTCATCCTTTACTTTTAGTCCTTATTACTTAAGAAAGTTGTATGTAAAGTTATGCCTATTTTGATTGAACAATATTATTTTTCATAATCGGAGATGGGGAGGCGATCCTGGAATCGTACTCATTTCAAATTTGAATATATAATTAAGCATACGTGTATGTATGATTATACATACAGTGAAACCGAGGGAAGTTCGATAAACAGAAGATTAATTAAAAAAGCATGATTTATTTGGAAAATTGTGACTAATTTATTATCGTAAACCCGTCAACAAATCAAGTCATGAGCATAACTTCTTCGCTTGGCCCAGTGAGCAGTTGGGGAACCGAAGTGAAGTATTACTATTACCTATGTATGAAAAGACCCAAGAAAGCAAGACAAAGAACTGATCCCTTCATACATAGTTTTCATACCTCCAAACATAGAGAGTTTTCACACCTCAATTATTGTCATAAAAAATAGATGAAAAAAACAAAAAGACAGGTGGAGACTGTACTATTCAAAGGTTTGTCAAAAATTGTTTGATATAGGAAATACAAATAGATAGTACTGCTGTTTTGGAACATAAAAATAAGGACAATGTTATATACGCGTAAGAAACGTTCATAAAATATGCACATTATTATTTTCTAATAATATTTTTTTAACAAAATAAAAGAATAAATTATTTTTTATCACGTTAAAAAAGTTGATATGAAAAAAAAAAATTGCTACGCTTAATCTAACATTTTCTGAAAAAATTAAATATTAAGCCTAAAGAATGTACCATAAGAAAGAATTTTTGCATTTATTGTTTAAAACTTCAATTGCTTTTTAAGTTTACAATTGGTTTGCTAAGGAGGATTGGATGGAGAAAGGAGGAAAACAGTTAATTTGATTGAATTATATAAAATAGTAAATGTGACCCTGAATCTCGATTATTAAACAAAGTCTTAATTAAGAAAATTGTTGAGTTTTTTTTATTGTGAATTATTTTTCTTAATTTTATTTAAAGGCATCAAGTTAAATTAATTTAATAGTTCAATGAACTTTGGGTTTGGGAATGATATCTCCAACTTCCACGTAGCAGAAGGGGTATGGAAAGAATGGGATTTGGCATATAGCCTACTGCTTTAATGTAGGAGAACGTTTAAGAGCTCTTTTCTCTTAATATTAATCGTAGAAACCAAAGTGAAACTGCCTTCGTAACATCCCAAATAGAGTATGAAAACATCACCTCTTTGAACTCTCTCATCGACCTTTAAATCTTTTTCATGGAATAGCATCCAGATTCCTTAAAAGAAACAACTCCTTGCATTTTCCTGAACCCTAACTTCCTAAATTTAACCTACTTTGATAATTAGATGGCCCCTTTAATCTGTACTATATATATGTGTAAAAGGATGAATTGATCTTTGGAGGAAATGGTGACCACATATTATTACATTCAATGAATCCCTGTACTGAGGATTGAACATTTTGTCTCTACACAGAAATCTCATTTTCATTGGATTAACCAATAAATTAGCGTCTTAAATAACGCGGCAAACTTGACTTATAGGCACCTAGTAAGTTACCCTTGTGCATGCGGAAAAAGGCCTAGTCCCTTAATTTAATTGATATGATAGCATTATTCTTCCATTTTTAAGTTCACGCGCTTGAATCGTCGTTTGTTTATTTATTAATTTTGTTGATGCTGGCCGGGGCAAGAGATAGAGAGTAAATATCAGGATATTCCAGTGGAGATAGTTGAACCTTCGGCTGCAGCGAGGTATAGCCAATTAGTAGAGGTGCAGATTTCCTCGATAGAGGTTTATTAGTGGGTGTCAACTAACCGTGCAGTCGACGTTAATCCTAGAAGGGGCGATTTGTCGGTTTAAATTGGATGAATTATTTTAGTTTTTTTAATTATATTAAATTTAAATTTTTAAAATTTATATTATTTTAAGTTTAAAAAATATTAAATTTAAATTTTTTTAGATTTTAATTATTGTGAGTTTAAATTATTTTTTATTTAAATATTTTTAATTTTGAATTATTTTAGATTCACTTTATCTCAAATTTATTGAAGTTTTATATTATTTTTTATTTTATGTTAAACGTAATTATTTTTACATAATTTTAATGTTCAAATCCAAGAATAAACTATTATTGTTTTTTCAAAGTAAGTTTTGTATAATATGGCATCTTTTAATAATATTTATATATAATTAATATCAATATTTATTAGCATAAAATTTATAAAATTAATTTATTACATAAAATCAAATTTTTAAATAATTGATTGCTGAAAATATGATATATTATCATATTAATATTTAAAAAATTAATTCGATAAATTTTAATATTTGACGTGTAAATACTTTATGATTAATATTATTTGTATGCATGAGTATATTATATACACTAATAACTAAATCAAAATGGTCAAAGGCGAAATAGATAGAATTGAAAAAGAAATAAGGCTATTGTTAAAGAGTTAGTAAACAATGCCAAACTGACTATTATTATTAGCTAATTGTTCAATTATTTGTCCTAATAGTCTAATCTTAATTAAAATTAAAATTTTAAGGGATTATGATTAAAATTTACTTGATATATAGTATATATTTAAATATTTTAACAATTTGCTATTTGAATAGTAAATACTAAATCGTAATGATCAATTAAAATGAGAAAATAGAATGATTTGCATAGATGTTAATTTTAATACTTAACTATTTAAATGGTTTTTTCTAAATGTCTGAAGTGATTTTGGTGATTTATTTATACAATTCAAATTGTTTTACATTCATATCGTTTCAATATCTTACAAGTTCAACATTCAAGATACAATTGGCTTTATGATAAAATTATTTTTCTTATACATATGCTAGTATGACTGGCACATAAATATGTATTTTTTAATAAAAAATATGTTCCTATTATATTTTTAATTCTAAAAAAAATAAAAATTATAAAATATAAAACAAAAATTTTAATTAATAATTAATTTTTATTTGAACTTTACATTCTTTGATATTATAAATACTTAATTTGTGTTGAAAAATCTCAAATTAAAAGAAAATCTTAAGTATAAAGTCTAAATTTTCAATTAAATAATTGAAATATGGAAAAATTATAAATAATTTTGAATATATCAATATAGAAACATATTGTTAATCGAAGGACGTGGGAAATTGCAAACCAACTAAAAGAAATTGATTTTGAAAACTCAAATGCTGTTCTTTTAACTTCAAAAGCAATAAGTCATGATTGTAAAAAAAAAATTGAAGAATAAAAACATTTATATACATTACTCAATGAAAATAGCAAAAAATTATCAATTACTTTTGTATAAATTACTGGCATACATGACTTAAAGAAATCTTGTTTGCCACATAAGCATATATTTCATTACTGAAACAAAAATTTACTAATATATGTAATGACATTGGTTTAGTTACTTTCAAGTTCTAATTAGCTTTATCCTTATTTGATAAATTATCCATTTAATAATTATCTAAAAATCATTATTTAAAAAATTCTTTAAAATGATTAGCACATTAGGAAGTATAATTAAATTTAGTTTTATTTGATAAATTAATCGATTAAAATTTATCAAATAAAATTATGAGCCAATCACAAACTTTAATTAACTTTACATTTATCTGATAAATTAACTGCTTAAGAATTGTTTGAAAAATCATAATCAATTAGCAAAACAATAACATTGTTTAAAAAAGTCTCTTCCAATAACAGTAATTTAATATAATTAAACTGTTTTTCCATCTACAAAATTAATCTTATTATTAAAATCTGAAATTATAATAGATAAATAATTTAAAATAAGAATTTAGAAATTCTATCACGTTTATTTTGATAAATTTAAAACCACATGTGTGTTTTTATATGTACTAATCACTATTTCATTTATATTGCACGAGATTTTACATGTTAAAAGCCCCAATCTGTTATATATTCTCAAAATATTAGAGTTTCTAAACTTTTTGCGTAGCTTATGTGATGAATAAATTAAAAAAAAAAAATTTTTACTGTTAAACTTTAATTTTAGGATTGTTATTTGAGAAAATTTAACCGCTTAAAAGTTCAACTTTAAATCATATTTTGAGAAGATTTAACTACTCTACTCATAATTAATTTTTAAGAGTATTATCTAGAAAAATTTGGTAATTGCTTTTTGTTTTTACTAAACTTATCATGATATTGAAAATTTCAAGAATAATTTCTATTAATATTTATTACAAAAAAAATCATAAATAAAAATAAAATAAATTTTATTACTACTTATAATATAATATAATATAATATATTTATATTTGAGAAAACTTATTTATTTATAAAATTTTATATATTGAGCATAAAGTTGCATGTCATGTAAATAATTAAATTTTGCATTAACATTAAAATTAAATTGATATAACTTTTTCTTTTTTACTTTGTCAAGTTAATTAGAAATTATAATTTGAAGATAAATTAATTCAATCTAAATTTTGACTGTTTTTATTTACTATCAAATAATTTCATTTAGGCAAAATCTTTCAATATAAAAATTCTTATTTAAAAATATAATAAATCTTATTATTTAATAAATTAATTTAATCAAATCTTTTAATATAATTATGAAATTTTATTTATAAATGTGATAAATCTTATTAATAATAAAAAATATTTAAAATGGCAAAAATAGTTATATACAAGAACATATATATTGTGTAGATTATAGATTATATATATTAAATTTTAACTTTTGACCAAAAAAAGTAAAAAAGATGTTAGAATAAAATTGAGAATCAAAATTTTTATTTTATAAAAAATTATTTAATTATAATTTAATTTTTTTAATTTTAATATTAAATTTAAGTTTTTACGAGTTTTAACCGAATTAATTTTAAGTTTGAATTATTTTAAATTAAATTTTTTTTGGCTTTAAGGTTTTCTCAAGCTCAATTTCAGATTCTAATCCTTTATGGCTCGCATTAATTTAGGCTCAACTCATTTTATGTTTAAATTTTTTCAAATCTTGATCTTTAATTTTTTTATCACAAAAATTTAAATAAATTTTTTTGACAAATTTTTATATTTAAATTTATTTCCCACCTTAGTTTAGAAAAGAGAGACAATTATTGGTCTCTCAACATGACCTCTATGCCCCTAGAATCTTCTCGAGTGAGCTCAGATCATAGAAACTGGACCCTATTCCATTAGAATGAGCTTAGCCTAGGCCATGCGTCAATTTTCTTCTTCCTCGATAAAGTGTCTTTGAACAGCTTCCATGTATGCATACACCATTTTTTTTATCAATCATGTATACATATATACTTTAATTTTTGGGACTGCGTTGTAACATATGAAGCTTTTTGGAGACTTTGATTAGATACTAAATTTACCGTTAAATCTATAGACTAAAGCAAGCAGAGGATAGGTTGTTCCTCGGGTTGCCATGTGGCAATCTTTTTTTTAAAAATTTTTGATATATTTTTATATCATATATTTATATAATGTTTATATTATTTTTATCATAATTGAGTTCTAGCTTTTATATATTTATATAAATATTGACACATTAATAATTTATTTTATATAATTTATAACACTCTTGTGTACTCATGTCGTATTAATTTTTTTATTTTATGGCATAGTTTAATTATTTTTCTCATGTTATATTTGTATCATTTAATCATGTTGTACTCAAAATTCTAAAGTCTAATTAACACTATTTAATAACTCCTAATTTTGTGCTATGTGCCTTCGTGTTTATGTTACTTTTCATGTCATAATCATATTCGAAGTATCTTATATTTATATAAATTTTGATACGTTAATAATTTATTTTATATAGATTTTAACATGTTTTTCTATTCATGCTATGTTCATGTTATTTTTCATGTGTATCTTATAATTATATTATGTTCAAAATTATCAAGTTTAATTAATAATATCTCAACAACTTTAAATTTTATGTCACATATTATTGTATTCATATTATTTTTTGTGTCAAAATCATATTCTATGTATTATATAAATTTTGAATGTTAATAATTTATTTTACATAAATTTTTACACGGATGTTTATTTGTATTGTATTATATAATTATAATTATATTATAATATGTTAGGATATAAAAAATTAAATATTTTTAAAACATTATATATAAAAAATTTACTCCCACAATAACACAATAATAAAGTATTATAAAATAATTAATAATAAATTTTTAATATATTATTATATTTTTAATATTTTATAAAATATTATAACATTCTTGAGAAAAAACCAAGATTAACATACTACTCATAATTATATAATACACAACATAAATTCACTTAAATATTGTTAAGAACAACCTCAACTGAGGTTCACCAAATTTCACTTAGGCTTAATGAGCTACGTCAAGTAGCCTCATGCGTTAAATTCCAAAGCGCTTAAGATGGGCACATTATGGCATCACTTTGTTGTAGGTTACTAGATTATGACTCCTGGAATAGCATCTACGTGTTGGATAGTTGTTGCCCAAAGGTTATATCTTTCAAACAAATACAGCTATTCATTGAAATGATAGGTTTTCTCTCTGAGCTGCCATCATTTTGCTCTAAACATTACCTGATGTCCTAAATTGACTTAAACACCAGAGTATGTCTCAAAGTTTCAACTTCGACATTTTTAATTTTTCTCTTATAAGTCTTAAACTTCTTGTGCACATCATTTAGAGACCACTTATACTTTTAGGCTATCATCTACTATGGACATCTACCACATATTCTTTAAGCTTTCACTTTTCTTGTGCACACTTTATCCAACTTGGTAATATTTGACACATTCATCGAGAAGGCTTCATTTGATGTATTAAGCCCTTGAGGGAATGAGACCCCTATGAAAAAAGCAGCACCAATGTATTCACATGATGTGTTGAGCTTTTGGGAGGGAATAAGACTTCTTAAGGGAGAATCCCCCAATGTGTTAAGCCTTTAAGGAGGGAATGAGACCTTTTTAAAAGATGCATCACCTATTTTGTTAAGCCCTTGAAATGGTAATAAAACTTTATATAAAAGTATCACAAAATAAGTTAAGCCATTCATGAAAGAATAAGAACCCTTAAGAGAGCATCACCAAATATTTTAGGCCCTAAGGAAGGGAATGGAAATCCTTGTAAGAGCATGCAACATGCAAGCCTTTATAGACTCCTAATTTGTTCGGATTCTCTGATCTGCTTTTCTCGGTTTGAGTACTTGTAGGTCTTTTTTGACTTGGCTCTTTGGATGAAGAAGATAGGATGATCATTAGAGAAATCGAAGTTAGAAAAAGAGTCTCGATGGTAAAAGTTAAAGTCAACCTTAAAGTCAAAGTTACCAAAATGTAAAAAGTGAAACTAATAGTCAAATATGGAGACTTTGCAATTGAAGGGCTTAGAGAATTCAAAATTTTATATTGATTTCACCAAAATGAAATTGTGGACGAAAAAGATCTAATAAGAATAAAATAGAAAAATGGCCAAAGAATGCTAATATGAAAAATCCAAGTTAGGTGAATCTGCAATTTTGATGAAAGGCCATTAAAAGGCATGTTGGCCATAATAATGAATGTCAATAAAAAATTTTGGTTTTACATTGTAACGTACTATAAGAGTGTTATTTGGCCAAGCCCCATAACTAGCTTTTTTTTGGTTTAAGGGTTAGTTGGTATTTTCTAGGTCTAAATCCTTTTAGATGGGTTATTGATGATAGAAAAGTCTTAAATAGGTTTTAAAATGATTTCATGAGCTTAGTTTGATGAAACAAGTCATTTAAGCTTAATTATTCAATTTAAGGGATAAATGCTAGATTTAAAAAATTCAAACCCAGGTCTTAAAGATCCAAGGGTGACAAAAGTTGACTGGTATATGTCACTTAAGATGATTATAATGGTGATTGAGTTCATTTGACTGAAAAAGGAAACTTGTTTTAGAAGTCAAAAAGTTAGATCTTTAAACCAAAAAGGTTTTAGAGCTTAGATTTCAAAATTGATTATATCAAAATGAAATTGAATACAGATTTTAGGTTAAAGAAATGTAATTGATATCGGTTCATGAAAAGACCTTAGGAATCAAGGTGTTGAGAATTCTCAAAGGCTTAATCCAAAAGATTTGGGATAAAAATTTTTTAATTTTCAATGGAAGCTCATTGAGGGATATTTTTGCTACAAAAAGGAACATCCAATTGTAATTTTAGAATAACACTTCATGATTAATTGAATACAAGGAAAATTTGTATATGGTTAGGTAATAAGCTATGCCTTGGTTAAATTATATCACATGTTAATGGGATGGAATTTGACGAGCCATCAAAGGCCATTAAGGTTGTTTCACTCTAAGTTGCTAAGGGGGTTAATAGCTAATTCTAATATCACCTTAAGGTGATTTACGAATGGGTAACCCATATTTAGTCTATAACTTATAGTGTTTGGCTATCATTTTGTAGACTTAATCATATTTACACTTAATTACATTTAGTTACTTAGATATTTTAGATTTTTGTAGATATTTTGGAGAGTTATAGAAATTATCTCATCCTCTATTGAAGAAGAAAGCTTTGGAAGGTGATTTCTATGCCTAATCTCTTTGATTTTAACCTAATTACATGATTATGATTTGAAATCGATGCTTTGTTGCAGTTAATGATGGTTTGGCCTAACCATTTTACTAATCCCTATGATTCAACCATGAGTATTTTTCATGATTTGTGATGTGACGTTGCTTTGAGCTACTTCTAATTTCTTTTTAATGTGATTAAAGCCTGATATATTGATTTTATGTTGAATTAAACTTGAAATCATAACTTGTTTGTTTGAGATCATGTTCGAACATGTTCAGCTTCTTGATTTCTAAGTCGGTTCTTTAGGTCTAGCTAGATTATGATGACTCAACTTGAAACAAGCTTAAATCCTAGTGTTCAAAGATGAGATCACATGTTTTTGAGGGGAGATCACACTTCTTTAAACTCAAATCTTAATCGGCTATGAGAAAAACCATAAAAGCTTAGGTTTAGTCAACATAAGTGTACTAGATTTTAGATTCAAATAATGATGTCTTGCCTAGTCTTGATGTTTTGAGTTAAGTTAAACTAAGATTCAAGTGTTATAGTTAAAATTATGTGCTTAAAGATGAGATGCTTGTGAATGATGAACATCAATCGACCAAGCTAGATCTTGGTGGATCATGCTTTGGTTCATGCTTGAGGCTAATGATTTAATCAAATCTGGATGAAATTAGGAACTAATTTAGATTAAATTGGCTAAAATTATACTTCATTGGAAGAGATCAGGAAATCATAAATTGATTGTAAGCTTGATTGTATGAAAACATGTTTTCATATGTAAATCATGTAGTTAGGCTAAATTTAAGTCTAATTGAATTTGTTTAATGGATAAATGGTGAGAATTGTTTTAATTGACTATGTAAAAATGCTTGCATTGGCTTGATAGGCTTGGCCAAGCTAGATTTTTTATGCCTAAGATTGTGATTGATTAGTTGCTAGTAAATAATAATAGGTAGTATATTATATGTTAGATGAAATGTTTGTATGAAGTGTTTCTATTTGTGTTTTCATAAAAGATCCTTCAATTGTGAGCTTTGGTTTATTTAATTCATGATTGAGTTGAGGTTTAGTTCTACTAACTAAGTTTATTTGAGAACAACTTGGGATGTTTAAATAAAAAGCATGATTCATGATAGATTTGGAGCACTAAAAAATCTATTCTAAGTGTTTTGACTAGATTTTGAAGCTTAAACTTATAGAGCATTGACGGAAGCCATTAGAATAGCTTGTGTATGTTTCATATTGATTTTTAGTGTCCATTTGGTAACTAGTTACTACACTCATGTGAGTGGCATTGGTGAGCTAAATGTAGAAAAATGTGATAAAAATGAGTTACTCACGTGACTCTCAAACTTTTCATTGGTGGTGGCATTTAAAGTTCTAACAAGAGTCACTTAGATTTTTTTTTTATTTCATCCTTCTAACATGCAAAGAATGTCAAGTTTCCAACCAACAGACATTTGAATGTCTAGAAACAAGTTAAAAAAATGTGGTAGTACATGTTCATGCAAAAGTGCTATTTTTAGGTCATTGTAGTTTTGATAAAAGAAATATTTTCATTATGTTTTAGGTGATATTAATTTTTATCAGTAGTTTTATTGTTTCGTGGTTAGATGAGCCTTAAAGAAATTCTTTAACATGAGTTGTTTAGATAGCTCTATTTCAACACATGGACATTAAGTCAAGCTATTTTTAGTAGGGATAACTTTTTTTCTTGATTTTTTCTCACATTTTTTCAATTAAAATATGTTAAATAATTTTTCGAAGCATATATGGCTTATCAAGTAGAAGTTCTGGACAAATTGGAAATAAACTCATAAGTTGTTTGGACATGCTATGCAATAATGTCCAATTAAAAAAATTCCTTTGGGGCCTAAAATGATTTTTTTAGTATTTTTTTAATTATTTTTAGTGTCATATATATTGAGTCAGTTTGCGTAGAAATTTTGGTTGCAATTTTTAATGGCTAGAATAGTTTGGAATAAATTCAAGAAGTCCTAAACGTCAAAGTTGTTAAATTGTCTTTGGTTTCTCTAGTTTTTTGTGTTAGCTATTTTAAGGCGTTCGAATGTCTCAAAATTAATTCTGGAAGTGCTAGTTTGAGGGTTATAAGGTTAAATACTAGGTTCATAATGGCTCACTTTAAGGCTCTCAAGGTAATAAAAGTTCAATAAAAAAATTGATTTTTGGCTTTATTTTCAAAGTTTATTTTTTTCAATTTAGTTCCTATGTCCTATTTCATAATATCTTTTGAATGTGGTCTTTTTTAAAATAATTTTGATTTGATATAAAATTTGGAAATATTGTTGGAGTCATAAAACTTTTATGAAAGTTTCCCTTTTTATAAAACCATTTGCTCCAAATCATGTCATAGATTCAAGCTAGTTCCAGGCCAATATATGACTGTATCATAGGTACTCGACATGAATCTCGAGATACAAGTTTTTATTTTTCATTGATATATATATATATATGTTTGTTGTCATGGTTAAAAAAGAAGACTGTTGTTGAATATTTGAATAACTAAAACCGAGGAAAATGTAATTCAGATACATATGACTGTTAGTACCAATTTTGGGCATCAAGAAAGGGACTGGTCCTTGCTTATGGTATAACCCCACTATTTTATAGATCTTTGGATTGTGCAAGTCGTAAAATCATTCCAAAAAGATCAGGGGAAACTCCTAAAACTAGCCATCTCGTATTTCGATATGGGAAGCTCAGACGAGTGATTTGTTCTGATAGTTAGGGCCTTATGATGATTGAAATGTTGTTTGCTATGATCTACTGAGATTTGTATCTTGATAAGTTATAAGACTTATGAGTGAAATTGGAGTAAAGGAATTGGAGTAAACCAAAATTGCATTTTTCCTATTATCTTTAGCCTTCGCTGAATTTTTAGGCTAATTAGGCCTATAGAATTGCAAATTTTAAGTCTAGTTTGTCATGAAATTTTGGTTCATGTTGTGCTGGAGAAGGTTGGCACAAATAAAATTATGGAATGAAAATTTTTCAAAATTAAAAAAAAATTATAGGATTTTTCTAAGACTTTAAGTGTCCATAGTGTTAGACCTAGCAATTTGTGTTATCTATCATGTTTAGTGTCGTGTCTCATTTTTGTTATGATATGATTACCTGATATACAAATATGACATGATTAATTAATCGTGTCAAACCTTGAAATACAAACATGACATAATTTCTATTCCTGTTACATATGACATGGCATGATCAACACATTTAAAATTGATCCGTTTAAGTTTATCACTTTACAACACGATTACAACACAATCAAAATTGATCTGTTTATGTTTATATGACATGACATGATTAAACTTGATCTATTTACATGTAATACGCATGACATGAGTAACATAAAAATGCAATTAGGACATAAATTACATGGAAACACGAATTTAACGAACTCCAAAATGTACAAATTAGAGATTTTTTATTCCATGCCTTCAGCAAAAAAACAAAGCTTCATTCCAAACAATTAAAATAGATAAATAATAAAAAAAAATGAATGAACAATTAGCACATAGTTGCCTGCAGAAGAAAATGATGACCAAAAACTTCATTTTTGACCTAAAGTTTTATCTTTGCCCTAATTTAAAAATAAACCTTAAACAAAAAAAAATTATCTGAAGACTTAAAGCCATTTTAAAGAGCTTATATTCTTTTGTTTTTAGGATGAAGGCTGATTGCGGCTTAGATCTCATATCTACTTTTCTTTTTTGTTTCATATATGTGTATGTGTAGGTGTGAAAGAGAAAGAAAGAGTAAGAGAAAGATGGTAATTGCTATAGGATGATGAAGGTTAGACGATGAGTTAGGTTGGGGTGGAGTTGGCTTTTGTGCATTTACTTTATTTTATTAATCTTGTTTCATTTAGTTTTGAAATAGAATTTACACTTTTAATTTTTTTTCTTTTCTATGATGGCTTTTACATTTTAAATCTTTTTCATTTTTAAAATGTTTGGATATATATTTTTAAAAATTAAAATATTTTGACTTACACTAAATTTGGTATAAGAATGATTAGTTTTTATATTTTAAAATAATAAAAAAATGTTTATATTAAAATTATATTGGATATATGAAAATCTTAAATATAAATTTTTAATTAAATATTTAATTTAGTTAGTACAAATTAGAAAAGAGTAATTGAAGTAAAGAATTAGTTAATCATCAATTATTTTAATTCAATGACTTGAATCAAACTAGAATATATAGCTGAGAGACATTGAATAAAAAATTAGTATTTTTGCATCAAGCTCTCAATGGGCTTATTTAAGACTTACTTACTAAACAAAGAAAAAAGACCTTTCATTTGAATCATAAAACTAATTTTAAAATATATAAAAAATTTGTTAGAATAAATAAAGTAGCTTATTAATATTAATTAGTACTTCCTATTTCATAATAAATAATTTACTACTTAGTACTTGGTACTAATAATAAGTTATTAGCCTACTTTAAATTTACAATCATTTTAATAATTTAATATGCAATTTAAAATATGAAACCTATATTACTATTAACTAATAAGATTGAGATATACTTTAACTAATTTATAAGGTAATGGTATATTGTTCTTATAATGATATTTATACTTACTAAATTAATTTTTTTATATAATAATATTATATAATATAGGAATTGAGCATTATTAATTATTTATGATCATAGTATACTGAAAATTACAAGTGTAAATTTTGTTCGTTGTATTTGTTATTTATCTTAACAATTATATTATTACTCATAACTAAAGTAAGATGCATATTAATTAAATGATTAAAGTAGGTTTTATATATTAAATAAGTCTTTAATTAAGAGTTTATAATTATGTTTATGGTTTATATATGTCATAAAATTATATTGAAAATTAATGTCTTTCATATATAAACATGTTCATTTAAATGTGTTTACCTATTTATTATATGTTAAATTGCCATGTTTGAAATGTTTAATAGATACATATTGACAGATTACACGGTTAAAACATGATTAATTAATCGATACATATTGACATGATGATATGGTTAAAACATGATTAACTAATCGTGCCTAAATTGTGTTAATGGATATATGTCGACACGGTTACACATTTATGACATGAGTAATTAATTGTGTCTTAACTGTATCTTATGCATGTCAAATGTGTTTTATACTTTTATGACAGGAAAATTTTGTGTCATAAAATGTGTCAACATGATTATGACATGAGACACATTATATAAAACCTATAATGGTTAAAGCATGTTGTACATGTATTGTATTTTCGTGTCATGTTTAAAATTGCCAAGTCTACATAGTGTATTAGCTCATGCATAGATTGGGTTAGGGTTGGGTTAAAGGCTAGAAAAAAGATTTCCAGCTACATAGTGTCATCTTTAAACTTTGTTTGAAGATGCATGGTTCGAATACCATGATTTTATACCTTATGCTTTTTTTTCACATTTCACAATCTTTTCTCTTCTCCAACAAAAATTTCCAACAACCCAATACATAAATATTGTGCTAAAAGACGTCTTGCTATCCAAATGGTCAAGGCATTGTTCCTTTAGTGCTTTATGTCAATGGCATATTGTTCACAAGAAAAGATATACATATGATTCAGAATCCAAATAATTCTAGACTTGGAAGATGCAATGTATATTTTGGGAATTAAAATCTATAGAGACAGACCAATAAGATTACTTGAATTGTCTTAATCCATAAACATAAACATTTCGCTAAAAAGGTTTAGCGTGGAAAAGTCTAGATGGGTACATTTACCTATATTGCATGGCATACATTTCTCAAAGGAATGAGTCCAAGAATACAAGAAGATAACAAAAATGGTAAAGTACCATATAACTTAGTAGTAGGTTCTCTTAGTCTAGGAAAGGTTTAACTGTGAGGAACTGAACATACAAGATAAGAGTATTAAGTAGCAGAATTTAAACCTTTTTAAATCCCTATCCCTTAAGATCATGTTAAAAAACACTTATATATGAACAAAAGGGAAAAACTCTTGGTAAGGACGGGTAATGTCCAAGTATTTAGCCTAGAAAAGCAACCTACATGACTATAGTGGAAAACCTTTCTAAGGATAGGCAATGTTTTAGCAGAAATCCTATTTTAGTAGGATCTTGAATAGCTTTCTGGTTTTTTTTTATCAATTTGTTCTCAATAAAATAAGAAAGATAATTTAATTTCACTTTAATGGTTATGTTTTTTTTACATGCATTAGTTTTAGATGATGTCGCACAGGCACTAATAAATAAGGAAAGATTCTACTCTAGTTCTAATCCAATAATAACTCAAGAAGAGGTGTGGCTTGGCCTAATTCTAGCCTACATAGACTAGCTTGATGGTCTTCCATACATCTTTTTTATTCTAAATAAAAATCCTTTAATGGAAGCCTTAAAGATATATTAATTTAATTCAATTTGGTCCTTAGTTATACCCTTATCTATTTTAATTAATTTCAACCCAATTTAATTTTTAATAAGCCATATTCTATTGTGTGACACATTAGGTTCCTTAACTGAATTGGATTAGATTAAATAATTTGAATTCATCACTAATTCCCTAATTAATCAATCTTATATTTATAGGTCACGATTTTCATCTATTAATATGTTATGAGTAACCCTAATTGTTAAGAAAAGTCAGTAAGACCTAAAAAACCTTTCCACAGTTAGTTTCTTAATATAATTATTTTCCTTTCATCACATAATATCTTGATTTAACACTGAGTATGAATTAGTGACTACATAATTTTTTTAACTATATTAAGTGTCAAGATTGGTAATTAACTCTTTGAATAAGCTTTAGAACTAGTCCAAAACTTCATTTCAGTATGGCCGAAGATTTTAGCAATTTAGAAAGACCTGTGAGATATTCTTTTAACCATTTAAAAACTATGTTGATTTCTTATGCATCTTCATATGCCACATGTTATTCCCAAAAGAAATTGACTTTTGCATCCATGCTAGTGATCATAAGTAAGGTAAACTCAAAGTATAACATTTTTCATATACGATCATTAACAATATCAAGTTAAATGATCATTTATACAACTTACTAAATAAGAATGTTGCTATAGACTAGCTAATTTACAATGGCATGGTTTATATAGTCATGTTCAATGAACTTCTCTTGTAATAAGCATCTATATTTAATCTCAAGTTATCCAAATTTCAACACTTATAAGGTTAGCCGCTAGCTTTATAAGCCAAAGCTTAACCATATGCTAGTTTCAATAGCTGTATCAATATCTTATCTTGACAATGCATCTAGTAGAGATAATTTAGGAATATAGCTTGACGCAATGAGTATTATCACAACATGCCTATGATGTCAACACTGCTATTGATACCTGCAAGTATTAATGAAGAACTAGACAGTTGCCTTTGGTATTATGATATTTTACTATATGTCAAGAGTCAAAAGTACTCAAAATATAAGATAAAGGATGATAAGACTCCCTGGAGAATGGCAATGGCTTTCATCGTAGTATAAGGAAAAATTTAGGGAAACACCAAGTGTTATTAAGATATGTACATTCCATTGAAGCTAAAAGAATTCTTTAAGAGGTCCGTGAAGGGATATATTGCATTCATGCCAATGACATCATGATTGCCAAACAAATCATGAGAATATGATATAATTGGTTAACTATAAAGTCGATTGCATTAATTATGCACAGAAGTGCCATAAATGCTAGATTCACGCAGACAAAATTCGTAGTTTCACCTTTAATTTGGCATATCATGATGACTCCCTAGTTATTCTCAATGTAAGGTATGACTATGATTAGGTTGATCACTCTGAAGGCTCTAACATACATCACTTTATCTCAGTGGTCATCAACTATTTCACAAAGTGAGTAAAAGCCATTTTGTTCGAAAATGTGACAAGATCAGTAGTGTGCAAATTCATAAAAAAAATCACATGTCAATATAAGCTTTCTGAAAAGATAATTTTGAATAATGTCTTCAATTTAAACAATAGAATAATGAATGCCATGTGAGTTTAGCTCGAAATTAAGGATCATAACTCAAGACCTTATTGACTAAAAACAAATGAAGCTATAGAAGAAGCTAATAACAAAAAAAGATAATTGAAAAGATGATTGATACATATAAAGATTAGCATAAAAAGCTACTTTTTTTCACTCTTTATGCATATTATACATCAATTCAAACATCTATCAAGCCACACTATTTTTCTTATTGTATGGAATTGACATAATATTACCCATTAAACCGTAGATTCTTTTTCTATGAGTTTTAATGGAAGTACTATTAGAGGATGCTTAATGAGTCAAAGCTTGATACATGTAATTTAATCTTATTGAGGAAAGAAGCCTAAGGTAGTTTTTCAAAGGCAAATACAAAAAAGAAGGATGATGCATGCCCATGACAAGAAAGTTCACCTTAAAAAAAATAAAGTAAGCTATTGTTATAGAAAAATTTTCCTATCCAAAGAATTCTCATGGAAAATACACTGCAAATTCAAAAGATCCTTATGTGGTAAAGATAGCCTTCTTCAGAGAGGTAATGATTTTGACAAAAAATGGATAAGAATGATATAAAAAAGTATTACCCATTAACCTAACCCTATGAATACTGATGAGGTGAAAAAGTATTATTCATGGAAAGGAAAAATAAAAAAGAAAAGCTTTTAAGATGAAAATCTGAAATGGCATCCTAGAGATAAAAAAGATTAAAAATTTCAAAAAAAAAAAAACAAAGAAGGAAGAAAAGAAGAATGAAGAAAGAATGAGGGATTAAATTAAAAATCTAAAAGAACAACCTAAAACCAAAGATAGGGCATGGAGTAGAAAACCCAAAAAGGTAACTCAAGTGTGAAATAAGTAAGAATATGTAAACCAAAAGGGTAAAGAAGCTTCGCGGATTCAAACAAGGAGTAAAGTTCAATTTAAAGCACTCTAAAAAACATAGAGGATGCAAAGCAAAATGGCTCATTTGGAAAAAACTTTTGATAAGTTGAATCGAGGAGGTTCAAGCAGTAACCCAGCATTTAAAATGTTAAATTGTTATCCACTTTACCCTTAAGATATGTTCTTTTCTTAAAAAAAACTTAGTTATTTCCTTATTTGCTCATATAATTATATTTATATTGCATTATGTTTGTTGTTGATTTAAACTATGATGGTTAAATAAGAAATTGATATAAAAAAGGATTTCTTCATATTGCTGTGCATGGGAATTAAATTCTAATAGAATTTCAAGGTGCACTAAAAGATAAAGGACAGTTAATTTCACAACGATGAAGAAGTTTTAAAGGAATTGAAAAGTAAAGGCATTGTTAGAAAGCCAAAAATTTTATTAATTGTGGCTAAATCATAAACTAAAACTTATGACATCACATAATGACATGTCCCTTAGGGAACACACATTGTTAGAATTTTTCATGCTTACACAGCTTATCATTAACATCATAGAATTTTTATTAGCATGTAAACAAAGTTTCAAAAATTTATTTTTTTCTTACCAAAGTTAAACTTATTTTAAAAATGGGTCTAGCAGTATGATTGCCATTAAGGTGTTTTGTTTTCTTTCCAAATTCAAAATTGTTTTCAAAATGGGTCGGGCCTTGAGATTTCACTGAGGTCATTTATTTTTTCTCCAAAGTCCAACTTATTTTAAAATTGATAAAGCCTCAAGATTGTTGCCAACATCTTTTTTTATTTCCAAAGTTGACCTCATTTCTAAATGGACTAAGCCGAGATTATCATTAGGATCTTTTTTTACCGATGCTTAAAACCAAATTCTATCATCCTAGATCAAGGGCAAAGTGATCTAAAAGCCAAAATCAAGCAAAACATGCAAAATTTTCCAAATGTATTGATATGTTGCCTTGAGTGTTGATACATTAGCTCCAATGGTCAAAATTCTTAAACATTGGGGCTTGCACTAAACCAGGAGCCTCACAATACCTAAATTGATTTTTTAAGCACTAATGGATCAATAAATTAGGCTAAGGTATCAATACATCATTGAATGTATCAATAAATTAGCCATTTTTTAGGCAATCTAAGCCATTTTGCTTCTAAAAATTGATATTCTTTTTGGGTAACTTTTTTCAATAATTATTGCTTAAAAAATTCCATAATTTAAGCTTGAGCCATGATAGATTTATTTTAAATGAAATTAGTCCATTTATCTATCCATTTTATACTTTTAGGCCTAATGTCATTTAAATGATATTGGGTAACATTGTCATTATAATTAGGAGAGGCCTAATAGGCAAAGTATGTTAGAATTCTAGGAAAATTTCATGTGAAAATAGGATTTGAGCAAGGGCACTTTAGGTCCTTAAAAATGGCATTTTTTTTGTTTTTAACGATAAGTACATTGTTGGCCAATGAAAAGCTTTCTTGCTTTTAAATTAAGGGTCCTTGTAAAATCTTGAAATCACATATCAAGGACTTAGGACCACTTTCTAATGAAAGAAAAAGAGTAAAGATGCACTTATGAAGGCTAAAGCGACAGGCTAAGAGGGAAGGTTATTTAACCCTCTCTTCATCTTTATTCCACACTTACTCAACTTTACAACCTCTTCATAGAAAAACCTAGAAAATTTTCAGCACAAGAGAAAGGAAAAAAGCTAGGGAAAAGGAAAAAAAGAAAAATCTATAAAAGACTTTAAAGGCTTAAGGTATTCTATTATCTTTTCTTTGTTCTCATTTTTTTGGTGCTTTTGAAGCATTATCATGCCTTTTAGCAAAGCTTGCATGGATCAGCCATAACCTTTTTTTTTTTTAAAACCACCATGCATATTTGCCTTTTTCTTCATGACTTTATTGATATTTACTATATGTTTAGTCGTGTTTGAGTGATCAAAACCCCTTTCTATGTATTATATGTTTTGGCCTAGACCTTATTCTTTATGTCTTAATGTTTTGCTTGATGATCATACCATGTTTCATGTTTCATGTTACATTTGAGTTTATCTTGCACGCCATGACTTATTTACATAATTTCCATAGTTTATGATATCTTTAATGAAATACCTCTACATGTATGCTTGGTTGTGTCTAGATGGTTAAATTGCTATGTTAATGCATTTATGTTCATGAGATGCTTGAAGAAAATGTATTGCTTCGAATGAAAAGCTGATTTTTTTCAAAAACCCTAAGATGAGCTATGGTTAGTCTAAAAAAACCACTAATATGGCTCATTTTTTCCACCGTTTGATGCTATCAAACTTGGGGTAAATCAAGTCTTTAAATACTTGGATTCATGGTTGGAAAAGGCCATCTATTTTAAGCCATATTAAATTGTTTTCTTACTTAAATAATATTAAACCCTATATTTATGTCTTATTTGGTTGATTGTGGTTGATTTATGGGTCAAAATGGCCACTATTTGAAGGCTACTACAGCCCATCGAAATGGAATTTCCAATACCTAAGAGTCCCCATGTAAGACCTCCCAATGACTGAAAAAAGCCAAAGAGCATTTGAATGCTCAATAGCCTTTTTGATTTCTCCTAGCCAATCCATATGTGGTTTGTGAGTTCTCTTGGTATCCACTTTCCAAAGGACTTAGGATGGACTCACTAACGTACTAGTATAGACCCTCGTTACTAGGTAGTCAATTGTCTGAATCACAATTTGTAGCTAGGTAACCAAAAATTAAAATTCATTAATTTTTAGTTATTATAGCAATAGTTGATCAAATTGAAAAATTGTTTTTCTTACCCTAAATCATTTTTTGGAATTTTCAAGGATTATCCCTAAAAGAACTTCAAATTATCTTTCCAATTAGCTATCATTTTCCTTATTTGGAGTCTGTATGAGGGAGTTATGATTTTTTGATCATGCTTTGTTTAAAACCACCAAATTTAGTGACCAACAACCATTATCTACTATTTTGAATTTTAAATATTGTTCTGTTAAACTACATTAAATTACCTTTTTGTTGGTATATCGTTTGTGATTGTTGAGTCTGAATGAATTCGAGGTGATTTTCCTAAGATTGTTGCATCAATTCCTGCTAATGTTGCATTCAAAAAATATTTCCAACTAGGAAATGATTTTCTAGGAATTTTTTTTTCTTTCTAGGTGAAATCTAGTAAAGTTACCTTTCTAACGATATACCTTTGCCCCGTTTAGAGTTTGTTTGAATTAGGAATAAATTCAAAAAGTCCAACAGCATAAAGCTATCCTCTATTTCTAGCAACTAGCATAAGTCATTATCTTTGTCTTACCACTCTTTGGAGGTGTTAGAATGCCTCATAATGAGTTCAGTTTGTGTCATGGGAAGATTATGAGTCATGTATGGGCTTAGTTCAAGACTGTAAAATTTTCTAGAAATCAATTCAAGTTTTTTATAAGTTTATATGTTTTAAATCAAAATTCACCCATGTCTCCTAAAAGCTTGTTTTTGGCAATCACTTAATTTTTCACCAATTTAGATTTTCCAAATTTGTTTTGAAAATTTTTCCCAAATACTCAAGATTATTTCTCTCTTTTTCTTGATTTAAACCAACCTTGATTTTATGCCTCAATCACCTTTCGAGTCTCGATCGACCATTGTTTCCTTAATTTATTATTATTTTATGGGATATTTTTCTTATGATTATTATGTGTTACTAGTAGTCTCTTTCATTTAATGATGTACTCATGGTTTTAATTAAATATTTTTCAGAATCATTAAGGCAATAGTTTGGGTTGAAGCCTCAAATGGACCCTTCTCAAATTAAACCTAATAAATCTTTTTAACAAAATGTTATGCTTTGCCTTTTTATAAGCGAGGGCTATACTGAACTCTAAATTTGTATAAAACTTGAGTTTTTTATTTCAAGAAATTTATTTAAGCACTTAGCGGATTATAATAGAATAATGATAATTAAAACTGAAAAAATCGAATTCCGGATAAAATATTGCTAGATGGTACCAAATTAAGGCATCGTGGGTGTGTTAAACTTTCCCTCCACTCTGGTTTTTGCACTGACCTTAAAATCAATCATTCTAAAAATGATTTTTCAAAATTTAAAGGAATCAGTTTTAACCTATGTTTGGTCACACCTTACCCAAATAATTAGTGGTGACTTTAATTTTTGAGCTACTTCGTACTAGTCATACAAGAATAGTTGGGCAAGAGATTGGTTAGATGACAACCTTAATCTAAATCAAGAACCATTTCTTTCTCTCTACCTAAAAATATTTAAAGTTAGATGTGCCTATTTTTTATCGAAGCACATGTACAAGCTTCAAGGTTTTTTCTTTTTACTCCAAAGTCAAACTAGTTTCAAGCTTTAAATTGCTATCGATGTCTTTCCTTTTACTTTCTAAATTTGAACTCATATTCAAAATGGGTCGAGCCCTAAGATTACCTTCGAGGTTTTTTATTATTTTCATAGTCAAACCCATTTTCAAAATAGGTTAAGACAAGAGATTGCCTTTGAGATCTTTTTCTTTTCTTTTGTTTTTTCTTTTCAAAGTCAATTTTTTTATTTTTCCCATAGTCAAACTCATTTTCAAAATGGGTTAAAACAAGTGATTGTCTTTGATGTCTTTTCTTTTCTTTTTTTCTTTTCAAAGTCAAAGACATTTTTAAAAAGGTTTGAACCTAAGGAATTCACAAAGTCTTTCATTTCTTTTCAAAGTCAAACTCATTTTTAAATAAGGTTAAGCCCTAAGACTATCATCGAGGTCTTTTCTTTTTTCTCCAAAGTTGAACTTGTTTCAAAAATATTTTGAGCCTTTAGATTGCAGTTAAGGTCTTTAAATTGCCTTTTTCAAATGAAACTTATTTTCCCTAAAAACAAGTTAGACCCTAAGCTTATCGATAAGGTTTTTTTTAAGGCAAACAACACATATCAATTCTTATATCCTTATAAAATTTTAAATAAAATTCTTTCCTTCAAGAAAACTTTATTCGTTGTCATTGCCTTATTCTTGATCCCTTAGAATAAATAAAAAGGGTAGTTGTAAGTGCTCAATTTTGTTTGTGCCTCCAAATTTGTTTTTTCAAGACCTTAATTATGAAAGGTATTGCTCTTCGATAACATTAAGAATGAATGTTGCTGTCAAAGGACTAAATTGAACAAGTTAAAATGATTAGGGAGCTGAAACATTGTCACTTTTCACAAATAATTAGGGATCGATATTGCGCGCATTGATCCTAAGGTCAATAATTTAACAAAAATTTAAAGATTCAAGGGTAATATTGATACAAAAATTGATCCCTAGCCAAACAAAATTGAATGACACATTGTATGGATGAAACGGATCAACCCCAAGATCAATCTTTGAAGGAAAAATTGGGTAGTGTCGATATCCCAAGATTGATATTTCACCTTATAAAGGTCAAAAGTTTCAAAAATATAAGTAAATTAATCGATCATTGTATCGATAGCAAAATCAAATTGGAAGACTATTTCATACAATTGAAAAGGGAAAAGTAAAATTAGTGAAATTGATATATGAAAAAAAAAGGTAAACTTGAAGAGGAATTGAAGAAATTAAGATGATATAAGGACGAAATTGAGAAAACGGTCTATATTCGTGAAAGTTTAAAAATTAAGGAAATTTAATCAGAGCACTAATTCATGAAATAGAAGAGATGCAAAATTAATAAAATTAAAGTTTTGAAAGAATAAAATAGAACATTAATTAAAGCAATTAAGGCATTATCAAGATGGAATTGAAAAGGGACCAGATTGAAAATTGTAAAAAGTTGGAAAAAAATGAAATTAAAAGGTTAATTGGTAAAATTAAGAAATGCAAATACTAAGTTGACTAATTGATACCAATAAAGGATAATTAATGAACCAATTGAGGGAATTAGGATAACGAAGGTTAGAATTAAAAGTAATTAAAGGAAAAGTAGGGAAAAAAATTAAACTAGAATATGCAAGTTAAATGCTAACCAAACGAGTATAATGATAAAGGTTGATTGAAGAAATTTGGAAGTCAAGATTAGGGAAAATTTATGCAAAAATAAAAATATAAGGTTAAAATTAAAATGAGGGATAAGAATGAAAAAGAAATAAACCATAATTTGGGAAATTTAGAAAAGGGGAAGATTATAAATAAGAAAAATATAGGGAGGAACTTAGAATAGGCTAAAATATGTTAGGAATTGTTTTTTAAAAAAGGGGGTAAAGTGGGTGGCTAAAAATGAAAACTTTTGAATAATGAACAGATATTATAAAGCTTGGCCAATAGAGTTCAAGTTTGGGCTTAAAGATTAAGGAATTTGGCTAATATGAATAAAAAAAGACAAGGTCCAAAAATGAGAAAGAAAAATACAAAAAAAAAAAAAAGTAAAAGGAAGGGTATCCCATGGTCGACTCTTCCCATAAAATTGAAGAAAAAAATCCCAAGAAGAAAAAAAAACATTCATCCTAAAAAACTCACACTAAAAAAATTATAAAAAAGAGAGAGAAAATAAAAAAGGTGAGCTTTCAAGTTTGCTAGGTTTCTAATTTTATAACCTAAAGGTAGTTTTTTTTATTTGCTTTTTTTTTTCTTGAGCATCCTTAATTTTCCCTTTTTTTGGAGGTTTTCAAAATTAAATCTTTAAAATAAAAAGTGTTTTAGGAAAGTTTTAAGCTTTCATTATTTTTATTGTTGCCTGCCTTATTTTAAGACTATTACCATTCTTGTTCATTTATTTGCATCATTTTCATTTTTTTCATATTTGCTTGTCTTGGCTGAGGTTTATTATGGTTTATGTGTTTCTTTTTTTAAATGTTCATTTTGTTTCCCTTGGTGAAATGGTTATGAGCTTGATATTCTAGACCATTTCGATTTTGGTGATGGATTAAGCTAAATTTACACTCTATAAGGATAAACCTTAAGCTTGCCATTTTGCTATTTTTAAATGATTTTTAAAAATATTTTTGAAAATCATTTTGATTTGAATTTACTCAAAATTCCATGATTAAGATGATATTTTATGTATTTTTAAGATATCACTAAACAAAGCAATAGAGGTTAGAGTAGGAATATTAGGCAAAAATGTTTGGTGCTTATGTCTAAAACCAAAATCTAATTTTTTTTGCCCCAATTTTCATCTTGGCAAAAACTTTTGGTCTATTTTTAACAAAAAATCAAACTCATTTTGATTCCCTTTAACTTTTGGCTAAGCCTTTTAAATAACTTTTAGCAAAAGCAAGCCTTTAACCCCTTAAATGCTGTGTTTGGTGTCCAAAGTTAAAAACCTTTTCAGCCTTTATTTTCATCTTGGTAGTACCTATCAGGCTATTTCTAATTAAAAATTGAACTTGTGTAGGCAGTGCCAGTCTCTTGATTGAATCTTTTAGGCTTGCTTAGCAAAACCTAACCTTTTACCTTCAAAAATAACCTTTTGCACCTAAAATTAAAAAACCATTTTTAGCCCCCCTTAAACCACCACGTCCAACCCTTTAAGGGCCATTTGCAAAAAAAATCAATGTTAGAGTAGTAAACCCCTTAATCGAACCTTGTAAACCTTATTTTGTAAAATTGAATCCTTAACCTTTCAAAATGTCACCTTTATGCCTAAACTCTTTCCTATCTAATCTAAGTTTCTTGTAAAGCATCTAGCTATTCTTATGGATGTTTGGATACTCTTTTTCAAAAAGGAAACACATATTCAATTGAGGTCTCATTTTTATTGCAAGAATGATAGATTATAGCAAAACAATTTCAGGCTTGCTCTGACAAGTTAATAGGCAACATGCTCAAAATCATTTGCAATATAAGCTCATTATTCTAATAAGAGTCACATAAATTTTAATGTGAAAAAAGATTCTCTAGACTCCATTCGACATTAGAGAACTCTCTAATGGAAAATGTTCATGTGATCGTTGTCAAATATAAAAATAAAACCTTCTATTTATAATTGGACCTTGTTTGTGTTTTGTCATATCATTCATAATTTTTTTATCTTGTTTATTAAAACCATATTTATGCATTCATGTTAGACAAGCATAGAAGCATTCATAAAAAAATTGACTTCATGTTTTAAATAATAAACAATGCAATATTCCTGAGTTGAAATAATGGGAGGACCTTATCAATCATCATTAATAATAAAAAGTACTCTTTTTAATATGAATCCAATTGGCTTTTTTCAAAAATATTACAAAAAAATATAACTTTGGTGTTTCATTAACCTATGAGGAGTACAAAAATATGTTTTTAATGTTGAAACTTAATTTATTCCTAGATAAAATTATTTGCCTTTAAGAAAAAGGAATTATTGTTGCATACTAAAAATTAAAAATAATGCTAATCGAGATATTGGTAGACATTTAATTAATAGTTTCTGATTAATGGGCTTTGAAATTAATTTTAATTAATTTTAAAATCTCTTTCATAAAAGGTTGATTTTAGTTGGAAATGAATCTTACCTAATTTAACAATATTGGTGCCGTACCCAAAGCATGACTATTTCAGAATGGTCAAACTTTCCCATGCATATCACATCATATTTCAATTCTTGCCTAAACCTAAGTTATTCCAAGCAATCATTGCTATAAGGATGACAGCAAATCATAAAGTGATTACATATTTTTGTTGAATGGTGATGCAATTAATTGAAAAATTTTCAAATAAGCAACAACTACAGATTCATCAACTAAAATTAAGTACATCTCCACTATAAAACATCGAATGGATCAAAAAGTTCATTACAAAACTTGGTGTGGTTTTAAGCATTGTTGATCTAATATCATAATATTATGATAATATTAGGCCATAATGTAAAATAAGGAACATGGTATCATCATAGATCTAAACATAAATCATAATGTTTTCACTTTGTTAAAGAGAAAACAGTAAAGTTGTTAATCCTCTTGCCAAAGTTTGGCCCATCATAAAATTAAATACATGGATGATTTTGCTTTACTTCTAAATGGTGATTGTTAGAGTAAGCCCTTTGTTGGTTATGGGTCCACAATTACCTTTCGAGTCGATTATTGGTCGTAAGGGCAACCAAAGACAAAGTAAATGATTAGCCAACTTAAGATGCTATAATAGTGTAGCCCCTAACGCCCAATGACCCTTTAGTGCTAGACTCTACACCACTAATGCTAAAGAAATAAAATTGTACCTCTGTTATCAACTGTGGCTTTTAGCGCAACTGGTAAGCACTTAATCTTAAAAACTAGTATTAGATCGAGGTCTCAAGTTTGACTCCTAAGTCATTGTTGAAGGAATATTATTGGTTAGGGGTCTACTAGCCTTTTTAAGTTAATTGTCATTTCTATAGGCAATCAAAGGATGGATACGTGACTGGCCAACTCGTAAAGCTATAATGGCTCAGCTCTTCATGTGCATTGGTCATTACCTATAACTTTTAGCATAAGTGGTAAGCGTTTAATCCTGAAAATTATTTGTTCAATATGTTAGCTTTAAATTGATCTTGGTTTTAATATAATAAAATCTTAAGCTTAATTAGCTTGTATTTAAATGTTTTCAAATTAGTATATTTCCTTGATTTAATTTAAAAACACTTTAAAAATACTAAAATGTCTTAGGCATATCAATTCAATAAAAATTAAATGCTTTTAATGCATACTTATGTATAAAACATTTTTGAGATAAGTTAAAATCGTTTTTAAGTCAAAGGAAAAAAGCTTTTTTATAAGGTTATTTCCAAAGCAAGTATTGGTACCCTTTTTATATGTATCTATATGGTCTTTAGCAACGGCTAGTTTTTTTTCAAAAGGTCATAAAGTATTAATACCTCCAATTCATTCATATATTGATGCCCAGCATTTTTTACTATCGCATTTCAAGGATTTCAAAGAAAAGGTATACCTTTGGAAAAATTATCAATACCTCAACACAGTGAAGAATAAGAAGGCTTATTTTGAAGCATCTAATGACTCCTATCCATCCTAATTAATGATCGACAGCCATATACCACTTCCAGGCTATAAGAGGTTTCTCCAACCTCTTTAAATGCAAGAGACATTAAAAGAAAAGCTTAAAGATAAATCATTTATTTTTCATAGCTTTTAAGTTGTTTAATATTTGTCTAAACTTTATTTTTCAATCCTTCTTGTATGTTTTTAATTACATTCTTGTATATCCTATTTATTATGCAAAAACTTGTAAACACTCAACTTTTTAAAGGTTATCTTTGTTTACAACAAAATTTTTTAGGAAAAAGGGGATAAGTTTCAACCTAGCCAAGAAAAGTAGTGAAGTTATATTAAAAGATAAAGTTGCAAAGGTTATACTTTTTCCTTAAAAATATCATTTCTATATAGTGGATTAAGAACTGCTTAGCCAAATGAGGCTAAGGGTGAGAACATAAGCATTAAGCAAGAACTCTATAAATTTTAGTGTTTACTCTTTTTTCCTTACATTTTAATTGCTTTATTTATTCACTATCTTGTGTTTTCAAGTTATCAATTGAATTTTTGAATTGTCATATTCGAAGTTTTATTTTCCAAAAGATTTTGGGAAATCAATTCACCTCATTTTGATTTAATGCCCATATGGTCTAACTATTGGTATGATTTGGTCTTTATGTTTAGGTTTAACCACATTAAGAAAAGATCATTGTTAAAGCTTAAAAATAATGCAAAGTGATAAAAATATACTAAAGGCCTAAAGTTTAAAAAATCATGAGTTTTAGGCTTGAAGTTAAGGATAAAGGTTTCTGTGACGGCTTAGGAGATGGAAGCTTGGAATCTGATCAAGAGTTAATTTTGAGGCTGCAAATAATGAAAAATCCATGAAAAAACAACAAGATGACATAAAAGCCATGAATTTTCTCTATGAAGCTCTAGATAATGAGAACTTTAATTTCGTTTTTGTTTGTGCCACCTCAAAAGAAATATGGGAAAAATTGGAGGAACACTATAGGGACAAGAAGAACAAGGAAAAGAGGCCTTGTCAAATTCATTTCTTAATAAGTGACAAAGAAAATAAAGAAGAAAAATTAATTTAATTCTGTTCCTCAACCAAAATGCAACATGTCTTATGGCTTTAGAAGAATGTAATGTAATTTCTAGCCCTTTTGATTCAAACTCCTATTCTTTTGATAAATTACAGGATGCTTTTAAAGCCATGGACTTTGAGGTAGTGTGTTTGACACAAAAGAAAAAGATTAAAAATGCATTGCTGGTAAAAAAATAAAGGATGATTTACAAAGGTTAAATGAAAAATTGAAAATGACTTTGGAGGCTTGCAAAATGAATTTTTTTTGAAAAAAGGAATTTAGATTTAAAAAATGAAACTCAAGAACTTGGAACTTAAAATACAATTTATCTTTGAAAAACCTTTTCAAGTGAATATGACCGAATATACTTATTGTAACTATCATGGTCATACTTCACATACTTGTCTTACTAAGAAAATGACTCAATTTAAAATAGTGCAAGTGTGGGTTTTTAAAGAAACAACACACTTAGGGACTCGTAGCAATTTAGGTATCAAGTGATTGTATCTTGTAGGTGTGTTGGAGTTATGAGAAACGAAGCAATTTATTTGGATACTCTAGAAACTCAAATTGGATTATGGGTAACCTCAATTATGTTTGATTATTTGATTTGAATTTTATTATATAAATTTTTATGTTATTGCTAATTCAAATTATACATATTTTGCATTCTGAATGAAATATGAGTTTAATTGAATATGCATTTGATTTTTGACTCTTAATGATGACACATTTCTATGATTAATGAAATGATGTTATGAAATATTAAGCTCCAGCATTACCCTATGCATATGTGTTTGATTTTGATGATATCAAGCCTTAAGAAATTATGATGGTTAATTGCATGGTTAAATTTTCTTTAAACACATATATAAAGGAAGCATACAAAGTTTAATGACTTTAAGGGCCTTTAAATTTCAAGTTTTACTTTAAAAATCAGTTTTTGTAAAACATGCTTTACAATGTAAGAATTTATTTAAGAAGTTCCTAAAAGCAAAATGCTTTTGAATATTTCGATAAACTTGCTCAAGCAAAGAAAATTTTATAGACTTGCAATTATTTTATTTGGTTATGTATTTAATGCAAAATTTGAAAGATTTTTAAAGCTTAAAAGCAAAATTTTATTTTTAAAAAATTATGAGCATGGAAACTATGTAGATAAATTTGATTTATGAGATGAAATATCTCTAAATAGTTCAATGAACTTTAGAATATTGTGCCCAATATAGTTGAATTTTTTAAGATTATTTTTTATTTCCTTGATTCTAAGGCCAAATGATCACTTATGTTTAACTTTTTTTTATTTTAAAGTTATTGAAAATGTTCAAGTTTTTTGATAATGCCTTTCCCAACGTTTTCCAAGGACTTATGATTAGAAAAAATGAAATTTTAAAGTTGCGAAAATTAAAATCATGAACATATTAAGCTTTGATTGACTTATCCTATCATGTTGTGTATAAATATACTTACTTGTATGAGTTTTATGCCATAAACATGTTTAGCAATCTTTTTGCATCTTAAATGCTATACAAAGATCTTATTTGTATGAGGCTTTGGATGGTTGATTATGAAAATTTTTCTTTATAAACATATTTTTATGGTTTGGACAAGTTTGATAAACATTGAATATGATAAAAACTTGTTTCATTGTCTTTTGAATGAAAATCTGACGTTTATTGATTTAAAGTTGCTTATTGCTTGACTTAAATGCTTTAAATGACCAACATGCAAATTTTTTTTTCAAACTTTACTTTAAAAGTAATTTTGATTTAAAATTTCAAACCTTTAATTCTCCAAGTGATTTTTTTTTAATTTTTAAGTCAAAAGTTTGCATTATAACTTCAAATTATGGGTTTTAAAAATGAAAAAATTACATGTTTTTCTAAGTTTTTTCAGAAAAATATTCACATGCATTAACATCGATACTTTTCCCTAGTTTTGCAAAAACCATGTTTTTTTCAAGAATGTATCAATATTTTATTCATCATATATTGATGCCTAAGGCCATGTATCGATACTCTCAAAACTAGCCATTTTGTGCTATTATAGGCCAAAATTGATATTTATAACATCTTTAATTGGATTTTGCTTTATATACTTCATTTTTATCAATCTTTAATCATGATTAGCATCATAACTCATCGCATGCTTATTGACAATATATGATAAACATGAGTGTTCCACAAATCAAATGAATTAAATCTTAATGCTTATACTTTTTACTAATGCTTATATTGTAAATTTTTGTATACTTGATTAAACTCTTTTTTGTGCAATAACAATTGGAACCTTTTTTGCTAACTATTATCAATTGTTACTTAATATTTTAAGTTAACAATTAGTATCTTAATGTTTTAATTAACAATTTGTATTAGTCATGTTCAATGAAATTTTTATTTATCAATAATCGATATCATTTGTTTTCTTTTACATTTGGCATCTTTTGAGCTTATTGAATATTTTATATATATATATATAACAATTAGTATCTTGATGCTACTAATGCATATATTTTGCCAAGTTATTCTTTAGTTTATGTAAGGTAATATGAAGATAAAGACTTGCATATCATACAGAAGTAAACAAGAATGCTATCCTCATCAAAATCATGCCTAAAATATCAATGGTTGCCTAAACATTTAGAATAATGGATTCAAGTCAAATGAATATATCAACAAGAGCTTAGTAAGAATAGAAGTAAAAAAAGTATGCTATACAAGCTCACATCATTTAGTATGAAGTTTTTTAACATATGGTAAACAACTCTTGATCATTGGTATTTTAGGTATCTCTTTAAGCCATATATGATTGAAAAGTTTGCTTTGTGTGAATCTTTGAACATGTCTATGAGTTAAAACTCTTCCTTAATCTTTAAATTGCCTTAACTCAAAGTTTAAAATGCTTGTCTTGACATTATTTTACATGTTCATTGATTAAGTTCAACTATCTCTTAAAATGCTTAGCTGCATATGTTTCAAATCAGCATGTTGTTAAATTTTTGCTTTTTATGTTCACAATTGGCACGAAAATATATTAACATTTGATTTTTATGCTCTAACACATAGAATATCCTTTTTTTTAAATGTTTAGCATGATGGTTTTCTTCTAAATTGTTCACTTGATCTTATTGCCAATTTTATAAATGAGCATGTGATTTTCCTTTTTCTTGCCTATATAAGTTTTCTGTGTTTTACGTGAAAAAATAATTTTTAAACCTTCCATATGGTTGATTGCTGGATTATGAGCATTAGTGTATGAAAACTACAATTTCCACAGTTAATGTCAATAACGCATGCAGACAACAATTGGTATTTCCTTTAGTAACAACTGGCATATCATATTTACTCTTAATCTTATAACTGTATACTTAATTTCTAAAAACCGAATACATGAATCTTTTGAACTCTTGAGGATACTTTATTGCCTATTTTTTTAACAAATTGGTATCCATGATCTTCAATTCTCTTCCTTGAAGTAGTATCCCTAACTTTGAATTGATCTTTCTTTTTAATCTAATAAAATAAGGGAGAATTTAATGTGACAAATTTGCTTGCTTTTTTCTATGAATATGTGTGAAAGCGAATATAAAGAGAATTTTAGATATATTTATAATGTTAATATCTTACACATATGCAATAATTTATGTTGGATTTAATACTTAGGGATTTTATAAATTTTTATAACCTAGCTTGTCCTTACTTAATTAACCAGAATCTCTTTATTAAGGGAAAGTATTTATTGAAAATCTTTAAATATTTTGAGGTAAGTTTTACCATGTTAAAGAAAGGGAGATTGTTGGCTATATTAGCTTTGAATTGATTTTGGTTTTAATATAATAAAAACTTATGCTATTTAGCTTATGTTGAAATGTTTTCAATTTAGTATTTTTCTGCGAATTAATTTAAAGATTCTTTAGGAAATACTAAAAATGTTTGACTTATAAGTGTACTGAAAAATGAACGCTCCTAATCCATACTTATGTATATATAATTGTTAGATATGTTAAGATATTTTTAAAGCTAGGGAAAATAAGTTTTTCAAAGCAAGTATTAATACCTTTCTTGTATGTATCAATACTGGTCCTTAATAGTTTCTACTGTTTTTCGAAAGGTAGTAAAGTACTGATATCCCAAATTGATATATTGATACCATGTGTAAAAGTATTGATACCTTCTTTCATGTATTGATACCCAGCTTTTCCAATAATCATATTTCAAGGTTTAAAAGGAAGTGTAAACACCCCATTTTGTCTAGGTTGATTTTCAAGGCATCGAAGGTCACTATATAAGGTGTTATCAAGGTCATTTAAGCAATCACAAATAAGTCATCCATCATTCTCGGCTAAAGTAGAGTTCTTACAGTGTCGAAGGTATGAAAATTCTATATTTTTGCACACCTATATAGATACATATCTTATATGTATTGATATGAGGCCTCTATATCACCAAGATTCAAAATTCCACTATTTTATCGATAAAAAAGGCTATATATCGATACATGAGATAAATTAATTGATATATGAGCTAATTGAATCAATACAGGGTTATGTCCTAACTAAAATTTGATTTTTGGCCAAAACGTATCGATACACAAGTTATTGTATCGATATATCTTTCCATCTAGGTTGATACAATATGTATTGTATCAATATATCCTTTGTATTTTGCCTAATTCATGACATTTTTTACCTCTTGGGCCCCATTGCATTATAAAATGAGTTTATCACAACTTTGGCTCTAAAAATCATTCAATATCATAATTTTCAAAAAATTATATGGACTTCATTTTTGTGCTTTAAACAGTAGGTTATAACATTTTTGAATGGTCCATTAAGCTTTTTATAAGTGCATTTCATGCTATAGTGTGGATTGTTGATGCGCATGGTTAACCTTACACATTATATCAGATTTTGCATGGTTTGTTACTATTACCAAAGACGTACCTCAACCCATAAAATGTTGAAAGATTGCTCTTTGGTAATAATGAATCACCATATTGTCCACCTCAACTGTCCTCAATGCCCCACCTTTAGTTAGGTTTTGATGGCTACAATTAATCTTATATAAGACTCATGATGAGCATAGGTTAATTTTTTGCTATTTGTGGCCAAGATGAGGTGTTCAAAGAACTTAAAGTATATATAAGTCACATTGGTGCATAAGTCTTGATACGAAGCTTTCACGTAGCCAAAAATTTAAATTTTCACATCTAGTATCGATATAAGAGGGTTTGGTATCGATACTTAAGTTATGGTCTCGATTTATTGTGTTTTTATCGATACAAGCCTTGGCAGTAGCTAAAGTTATGATTTTTGGCAAAATGTATCAATACACAAGTGAGAGTATCGACACAAAGCCTTAAAGTATCAATACATACCTTTAAGTCTCGAGACTGGAAACAAGTTTTTGCCCTTGGTATCGATACACACTTTATTGTATTGATACTCATGGGTAAAAATTACCTTGTGTGTCAATACAAAGTGTTTCGTATTGATACACCAAGGCATTTATGCCTCAGCTATAGGCTTGTGATTGAACTTAAACAAATTTCTAAAGCCCAAATAACCAATAACAAAAGACATTTTCATGAAATAAATGGTATGTAAAAGGGCATGCTTGGCTTTTCTCCAGTTGTAGGCTGTTGCAGCCTTTCTGCACCACCAATCTACATGGTAGAACCAATGGAAATAAGAGCAACTAAGCATAGTACCTAGTGGTGTCTCCTAGTACATAAATGAAAGATAAAAAATGCCTTTGCCTTGTCTTCAAAAAGCACTGGCTGAACCTTAAATTTAAAAGAAAGCCAAAGTTGGCTTAGTAGAAGCAATGAAGGATTTTTCGAACAATCTCAAAAAACCTTTACCAACCTCCAACCCCAAAACACTCTCAAAAACATTGTTCCATTACCTTTCACCTTTAACCTTCCTTCATTCCTATAGCTTTTTAGGATCACCACAAAAAACGCTTTCAAGACTATTTATTCCATTCATCCTTCTTTTTAAAAATTTCTTCCATCAACACCCTGTCAGAAAACTTTTTTTATCATTTCCTTGCACATCAACATCAAAGAAAGAATGAAAATGAGTTAAAAGTTATTGCTTAAGGAAAAAAGCTAAAACTTAATGGCTATGGTATATTTTTTCAACTAGCTCTATTTATTATCATTTTCAGCACTTGCATCATTTAAGTTAACCATTCAAGCTTCCATGACCATCGTAGGACTCCCAAGCATTATTATTGCTTTGGTTGTGGTAGACTAAGGATTTGATGTTCTTTTGATGCCTTGGTGTTGCTTATAGGCCAAACATCTTCTTTTTCATTTTGTCATCAAAGCAGTCCTTTATTCATGCATTTTATGTCATGTTTCACCTATTTCCATATGCTTAACATATACTTGAATGTTCTTCCTAACATGTATTAAGTATGTTCATGCTTTTTTTTTTTTTGCATTTTAAGTAGCTCATGGCACAAAAATGCTATCTTGAAAATTCCAATATGCTTTTCTTTGCTTAAATATGTTCATATCATCTTCCATAGCATGATTTTTTATTCCATTCATGAAGTTATCATTACCATGCATTTTATTTGTTACTTTTTTGCATTCTTGTCATCTTTTCTATGACAAAATGTCATCATTGTATGTTTGCATGTGTTATCCCTATTCATCTTTGTACATGTTGTATTTTGTTCATGGCATCCTTATCAAGATGGTTGCTTGTTTGCTAAAAGTCTGATTTTCAAAAAAAATCCCCAAGTTCATGCTACCTTCAATAGATAGAGAATAGCATGGCTTTAATGTTTTCATAAAATTGGTCTTCTAATTTTTGGGACTAATTAAACATTTAAATCTTGATTCATGGTAAAATAAGTTTAAAGATGATATTTTTCAAACAAAATAACGTTTTTAGTTGATAAAAAGTATGTATTAAACCTTGATCTTATGTTCAACACGTTTATTATGGCATGGTCAACTGGTTATTTCATCATCCCAAACTACTCTTAGATTATGGAATGAACTTATGATGCCCATGTTAGTCTTTTTCCTATGTTAAGGATGTTTGGATGTTCATAACTCAAATTTGACCCTAGAGAAACTTGTAAAAGTGAATAGTGCCTTATTTGTGCTCTAGTAGCACTATAGTCCAACTTTGAAAAATTATTTTTAGATTTTTCCAACTATGTCTTGTTTACCCCTGGATCATTCCAAATGAAGGAGTTATGCTCGAGCCTTCACTATCTAGGACCCTTGAAACTAGCATTACATTTTGTTTGGGATGTTCTAACCCATCAGATGATTTTTTTATCCTATTTAAATAATATTTTTCTAGAAAGTTCAAAAAATCTCCTTTGTAGAAAGGTACTATTTACGATTTAATGACTTCAGGTGAGCCTCGGATGATTTTTCAAATTCCATCACACCATTTCCCTTATACATGCTGCTAGTGTCAAGACAAGGCCTAATTTCAAAATTGATTTTGCCTAGAAAATGATCCTCTAAGATTTTTAAAATATTTTTATATTAGTCTTCATCGAGTTACCTTTCTAATGGTATTTTGCTTATCCTCTAAAGCCTTCAGATGAACCTTAAAATAAATTTGAGAAAGGTGACAACATGATTTTATCCCTTGTTTTAACCTAATTTCTAAAATGCCTTTATAGAGACATTGAAATGTCTCGAAAGCCATCGGATTGATTCTCCTACTACATTAACCCTTTATGCTAGAATCAATGCTCACGATAAAAAAATATTTTATATAAATATTTAGTTCCTTATTTTTGAAATACCTTTTTAAAAAAATCTTTTTCTTTTAAAACATTAAAATTTTTATCTTTAGGGATACTCTAAACCCACCACTCCGAAGATATACTTCAACCTTATTTTTCACTAAATACTCAAACTTTCTCTTTTAGATTTATTTTAGTTTCTAATTATTTTCTTAAATCATCAAAAATTTTCATTCTTTGGGATACTCTAACATTGTTTTCCACCAAAAACTCAAATTCTCTCTTTCAGATTTATTTAAAATTTCTAATTATTTTTTTAAATCATCAAATATTTTTCAACTTTGGGGATATTCTAACCTTATCGCTTTAGAAGGATACTTCAACCTCGTTTTCCACCTAAGAACTCAAATTTTCTCCTTCAAATTTATTTGAGATTCCTAATTACTTTCTTAAAATATCAAAATCTTTATCTTTGAGGGATTACTCCAACCCCACCTCTCCAAAGGGATACTCTAACCTGGTTTTTACTTAAAAATCCTAAAATTTTCTCTTTTTAGGATATCTAGGATTGTTTCAATCATCCCTCAAATTACCACTGAATCCAAACATGTCTCTAAATTCTCATCTCAGTTATTCTTCAATAATTGAAGATAATTAGGAGATATATTCCGATTATCCCTTCTTTTTATGTTCTTTTGTTTTGATTGGTCGTTTGTGAAATTATTATATTCTTTTTCGTTTTACTAACATGTTTCCTTTTTGTAGTGATTATCGTGCATTCATATAGAAAATTTGTTTCAAAAAATATTTTACAAGGTAATGTTTTGTGTTGGTATCCCTCTAGTACCTAATCCAAAATATCCAAATTTTCAAAATTTAATCCAAAAATTATTTTTGTAAAAATCCTTATACTGTTCATACCTCCATGACGCATATTTGATATAAAATTTGCTATCCAAACCCAAATTTACAGTTTTCACAAAATTTCATGCATTAAAGGGGATTATATCTAAATAATGACTAAATAGAACCAATTAAGTTGAACTAAAGCAAAATATAGTTATCAGATATTAATTTTGGGCATCATGGGGGTGCTAATCTTTCCCCATGCATGACCAACTCTCGAACCCAATCAATGAATCTTTGGACCTAGTAAACCTTAAAATCATGTTAAGAGTTTCATAACTCAGGATATTATTTTCAATAGGCATCTAATCATGCCTAGCCCAAAAAGGTTGGTGGTAACTCCAAATTTATGGTTACTTCATGGTTATACTCCAAGACTAGTTGGATAAGTGATTCATCTGGCAGTCTCTCCAATCCATATTATCATGCCTAATCCAAATTCAAACCAAGGGAAAACTTAAAGGCTCGGACCAAACACCATATATCTTATAGGTCATGTATGCTTGCTTCGGATCGTCCAGAAAGAAAAGAAAAACGGGAATTTTTTTTATGGCGATAGCTTGGTGACTCCACAAGAGACTTATTTAGAGAGTTAAGCCTCTGACTCGCTATATCTCACACGATTCTTATCCTTTTTGAATTCCATTATTGTTTGGTTATAGTCCCCTTTCATCATTATCCATTAACTTTTTATCTTTTATGATTTTTTCCTACGATTGTCAGGAACTATTTTGTTCACAAAAAAATGTTGACTCGAATAAGTATGGTAATATAGTAGTAAAACCCCGACATACACTATTCACTTATATGTGCATTAGATTCCTACCAAACACCGTGGTGAGGTTATGGTCCTAATTACCAGGAGAAAGTAAGCCATCCACCTTTGTAAGTATCTTTCCACATAAGTATCGCAAAACCTTCTGAGGTGTAAATTACCTATGTCTCTCGTGAGTACCCTTTCATGTTTGCATAAGGAAATACATCCATCAGATCAAACCTATTCCACCAAATCCATGGTGAGCTTAGGATTGGGGTGCCTCATCTATCCTTACTAGATTGAAAAACGATTAAAATACCAATCTAGGCTTTAACTTAAGCACATATAGTGAACCCTATGAGCCAAACCATGTCAAACCATACCAAAATGCTTTAAAATAATCCGAAGAACAAGGTCACTCAAGGAAACACTTTTTACCTTCACTCTTATATACCAAGTTACGCAAGCAATAATAGACTATGTCACCTATTTTTATTATTTTATCTCATAATCAATTTTAGGGTGTGCTATTATGTTCTACACTTAACCCCTTTCAATAAGTGATGATAAATGAATGCCACCAATAATCCCTCATGTCATCTTTAAAAAAAATCATATTTATCCAAAATAAACCCTCATGCTATCCAAGTGATGGCTCAACATGTACCTGTCATAGATGTTGACGAATAAATGCTTCCATTTATTTGGTCAGTCTACTTATTGCAAGGAATCGTGTCTTCTTGCTAAAGGCGATTTAACCTAGGCATGCCATTATGATGTCTGTTTGTTGTCAATTGTCATGTCCACCCCTAGGCATCGTACCATCTATTGCTGGGCAATTTTGTGATATATTTTTGTTGCTATTTTTTATATATACCCTTATTTTTATGATTATTACTTCATGATGTCACTAACTTGCTTTCATTTTGTTTGTTTGTTTGATGCATGCATCATTTCATCATAATCATCATCATTGTGAGATAATTGACCAATGGTATAGTGTTCATCAAGGGTTTTCTATTATGGAGCAACAGTCCACTTCAGATCTAAAGCCTTTTAAGGTTGTTCGAGCATGATTAGAGCATCGATAACATGAAAATGGAGATGTTCTCAAACCCAAGTATATCTCAACAATGCATGAAAGGGTCAAGATAAGGTATCATCAAAATGATTGGGCAAAATCTGAAGTATGTATGGACCAATAGGACAATACCAAGAGGAAATTATTCACTAAGAGATACAAAGATATAGACCTTTTACCCCAGGTCCGTTTGGATGTTGTTCTATTGCAAGCAGCATCTCAGTTTTAGAACCTACCATATCGATGTTTCACTTTTGATCATGAAGATTTGGTCCCATAGTTGATGAATAAACTGTGTTACTTAATATCGAAAGGGCCAAGACTGATAGAATATATTGTAAGGCTTTGCACCCTCTAACTTTCAAGAAAAGGTTGGCTCGGATTCTAATAGTAATGGAATCATGGATTGAATATTGTATCGAGATAAAAGGGAATAGTGAATGCATCTCATAAGCCAGTTTGAAGGAAGCAATGGCAAGTACCATAAATATAAAAAAAATTAAGATATCTATGCTCTGGCGATATATAGTTTGGTCATATTTTTTAGAACATTAGGCTATGTTGAAGCTACGGTAGCAAATCTTTTTTCTCGATTGTGTTGCAAATCAATCTTTCACCAACCATCATTGCTAAAACTATTTGAGCTCTTCATTTTTGCAAGAAGATAGGTAAGGGTTGCTTTATCGGATGCACACCATTTTTTCACATCTGGCTTATCAATCACTTTTATCTTAAGAAAAAGAAGATGTCATACAACTTCTTACCTAACTTTAGCCCTATCTCCCAGGTCTTTTAGAAGGAATGACCCCAAGGTAAGTCTGAAGAGTAATGGATTTAGATATTTCAGAACCCTAGTTGAGAAGAGGTGACATAGAAGGCCCCTTGGTTTTCACTACAAGCAATCATATACCGATGTAGAGGTTACAGTTACGTGTCACTCATGGGATTATAGGGAAACACTAGTTACACACCCATCATAGTTCTAGAACAATTTCAATGTCAATATTTTATCTTCTTCTCTGATGACCTAGAGTATTAGGGTTTTGACTTTGGTCAACCTAATTACAATTCAAAAGTTAGTTAGCTTTCCATGCTTAGAGACAAACCCGTTGTATACAAAGGTATTAGAGAGGGAGTAGTATGACCTCATGATACAATAAGTGAAGGATCTATCACATCAATAATGCCTTGCCCCTATCTGGTGTTGGAACATCATAAATAACCATTGATGAATTTCCTTCTGAGATTGAATTGTTCAAGTAAGAGTTCCAACAAGAAAAAGCAACCTTGACCAAGGAAATTGATCGCTTAAAGGAAAGAAATGGGGCTACAAATATATAAAAGTTTAAAGTTTTCTAAAGGCTATTGTGTGTAGAAAAATATGTGAAGGTGAGTGTTTTTGTTGTGAATGAATATGAGCTGGATATGTGAATATTTAGCTAAAGTTGGCTTTATATGACCATATGAATAGTAAGGATAAAATGCAAAAAACAAAGGCATTTTAGGGTTTTGATACATGTATCTCATGTATGGATAAGGTACCATGCTTAATTGTCATTTAAATTCATTAATTTGCTTAGCTAAAACAATGGATTAAGGGCACTTTATGCAGTCAAACCATGAGAAATACTAAAGTGCCAGAAATTGTAGTAAGGCATGAAAATGTCTCTTATCATGGCTATTTAGCCTAAAACAAATGTCATTGATCCAGTCATAAGTCCAATGTTAAGGCCTAGTATGAATTTAAGTGATTTTTGGTGCTAGAAACGTAGACCAATTCATGTTTTAATGTCATGGTGCAAAAGGATGAAAATGTCATAAATTGGGTCATTTTGCCTTTCTGTGCAAATACAATGCACTTTGTATCAATACATGGAACAAATTTTGCCTAGATGTATTGATACATTGAGCCCGGTATCGAAATAGAAGCTTATGTATCAATAAATTTTGGCCAAAAATTATAGTTTTAGCTAATTTGAAAAATTACACCATCCATTTAGCATTGTTAAATTGTAAACAATACCTTTCCAGAAAGGGAATTTCTTAAACCTTTTAGGAAATGTGAGACCTTGAATGTGGTGATAAAAACCAAGAAAGGGTGAATTGATTTAAAACACTATTCTAAATTAAAACTTTGAATATATAAGTTGCGAAATCTAAACAGTGAATAACTTAGAGTTGTTATCTAGTGAAATAAATAAGATAAATGATTAAGGGATAGAGAAGCAAACATAAGGATTTATAGAGGTTTAGCCTCACTTGCTTACATTCTTTCCCTTGGCTTCACTTGCTAAATAGTTTTCTTGTTCACTAACTTGAATTATGTACCTTTCAAGGACAAGGTATAACCTTTATAACTCTCTATCTTTCAAAGCATAGAGAGAAACCTCTTCCTATCTTTTATGACTGATATAGAACACTCTCTCTACTTTTGAAAGCTTACTAAAAACTCTCTATTTTTCAAGACTAAGATAGAAACTCTTTATAACCTCTCTACCTTTTGATGGCTAAGGTACTAATCTCCCCTTTTATATAAAGTTTTTATGTAAACAAATGAAACCTCTAAAGGCTAGGTGTTTACAAGAGTTTCACCTTAAAGAATGATGATTCTAAAGACAGACACATAATGAATACAAGAACAATAGGAAGAATTAATCTTATACAATGAATGAGCTATTATATAAGCTTGGAGAGATGTATTATATTGTATGATATTGCTATAAGCTCTTTCTATCCTTAATTCTTGTTCTTGGGAGTGTTAGTGAGGCTAATTTATAACTTGGAATGAGTCTATAACCGTTAGGACTATAGCTATCGAAAATATAGCCATTGGGAATATAATCATTGGAATACAACTGCTGGAATACGTCCATTAGCCATTAGAAAATTTCTATTGGAATCTTTGATGATATGTTTCCCGTTCATTCCCGTATGATATGTTGATATAGTTACCATGAGTAACAATACATTATACTTAATGGTACAATATATGATCATGGAACAATGTTGTCTATATGCATGAATAGTACATGAATACTACATGAACAGTACGATACAAAATATGACCATTCAACAATGTCATCTTAATACATGAATAGTGTGTCTCAACGCATGACAATATATGAATACTACATAAATAGTACATTTAGGATTTCAAGATCATTTAGCTATTACCAAGCATAGTATCAATACAAATAGTTAGGGTATCAATACATTTATATGAAAATTATTTTTAAAGAGTTTTTTATGACTTTTATACTTATAAATCTTATCTAAAAAATGTTTTATGCCAATGTATACATAAGGAACACATTTTTGAGTGCTTAATTGAGTTAAAACAAATTCTAATAGTTTCCAAAGTGTTTTCAAATAAAATTCATGTAAAAATGCTAACTTGAAAATATTTAATTACAAGCTAATTAAACTTAAGTTTTCATTATATCAAAACGGATATTAATTCAAAGCTAATAAAGCTAACAAGAAAAATGCTTTCAAAAATCCAAATGGCTCAAACAAAATGTAGATCACTGATTCAAGGGGTTCCAAATAGCAAAGGTTCAAAAAATCATAACTCTTTAATCCAAAACAATATGAGGGCAAACAAGATACTGTTAGATAAGTAATTTGATGCCCCTCAAGGGAATATAAAAAAATTCATGGAAAATTGTTTAAGGTTTGGAAATAATTTTTAAGTCATGGTTAAAGTGCTACCAGCACGAATCAAGAGACTTTCTTAGTTTTTGTAGGTTTCCTAGAACTAAACTTAGGCCATGGACATTCAAATGTCTGACAAAACAGGGTTAGTGGTAACTGCTTCAAAGCTCATTTACACAATTTTAAAGTAGTTTAGGATGATGAAACAACCTATTAACCGTGTCGTAGGTAAAAATTTTTTACACAAGACTAAGGCATAAGCAATTTAAGAGAAGTTAAAAAAGCTTGTCTTTTTCCCCTAAGATTGGAAGACCAATTAATAGAAAACCTTAGATCCATCTTAGTTATCATTTATTAAAGTTAACATGACTTAACTTGGGGAGGTTTTGAAATACAATTTTTTAGAACAAGAATAAGACATCAAGCAAGCATCTTTAATCATAAAAAAAATCTAAACATGGCATCAAATGATAAAAATATGATAAAACATCAAGAAGCATGTTAAAAATGCAAGGAAATTATAGATGATGCATGAAATACTAGAATATGTTTCTTGATGCATAAAACATAATATAAGCATAGAAGAATTTGTTCTTGTGGCATGAACACATGCTGGAAATTTCATGACAATTTAAAGACATGACTTTTGGACAAAAAAAATGCATGAACATGTTATAGTATATTCATGGAGGCATGGAACATGATATAAGCATAAAGGAGTGCATTTTCATGACATTAATAAGGGTTGGAAATTTCATGACAACATAAAAACATGATTTTTATGCATGTATATGACAAAAAGCACCAACTTATGAACAATATATCAAAAAAATGCATGGAACCTACAAATGGTCATGGTTACACAAAGAGGGACTAGCATAATGAAAAACATGAAAATAGCACCAAAACTAAAAAAAATTAAGTTAAAAAAATATACCAACAAGACTTTTAGTAGCTTTCCTCCCAAAAGGTAAGTTTTTTTTTTTTTTTTAACAACAAAAGGCGTTGCCTTTAAAGCTTTTTCTCACTTGTATGGGTTAGCAAGAAGAAAAATAAGCAAAAATGGCTTAAAATGGTGCTATAAAAGTGTTTTTAGGGAATGTATGGAAAGTTACAAAAATGCAAAAGTTTAAGCTTTTTTAGAGGCTATTGTGTGTGGAAGAAATGCATGAAAATGAGTGTTTCTGTTGAGAATGAATGTGTGTTGAATATGTGAATGTTCAACTAAAGTTGGCCTTATATGACCACATGAATGGTGAGGATAAAATGCAAAAAGCAAGGGCATTTTAGGGTTTTGGTGCATGTATCTCATGTATGGACAAGTTATCATGCCCGCAACCGTTCAAACTCATTAGTTTGCTCAGCTAAAACGGTGGATTAAATCCATTTCGTATAGCTAAGGCATGAAAAGGTACCAAAGTGCACTCAAACAAATTGCTTTAAGTCATGAAAATATCCTTTGTCATGGCTACTTCGACATCAAAAAGTGTAATTGATCTAATCACAAGTCCCATATTGAGGCCTAATATGAATTTGGGTGATTCTTAATGCCAAATACATGCTCTAATTCACGTTTTAATGTCATGGGCAAGGCAAGGTCATTTTGCCTTTGTGTATCAATAAAATGCATTTTGTATCGTTACATAGAACAAATTTTGGCCAGATGTATCGATACATTGAAGAATATATTAGTGCATTGAGCCTGGTATAGATATAGAAACTTATATATTGATACATTTTGGCAAAAAATCATGATTTTAGCTACTGACCTAGTATCGATACAACAAGACAATGTATCAATACATGGCTTTATGTATCAATACAATGACATGTATCTATATAACCTATGAAAATTTTTTCTGACCTGAAGGACCTGTATCAATACACTAAGACTTGTATTGATACATATATGAAGTTACTTTTACATACTTTTGCCTCTTGAAACACCTTACGATGTCTAGGAAAACACATGCTTGTCTAAATGACCTTGATGGGGCCTCGAATGATGACTTTTTTTTTACATTTTTTTCAATATGGTCTTTAGGCATTTCAAATAAAAAATTTTTTTGGTTGGTGTCATATCGTTTATATTGCCTAATGACATGGCACTTGGTAGTCGTCTTCATTTTTATTTTTATTATTTTATTCTATCACCTTCCAATTAAGCTTAGGATATCAAAAATTGGCTTGGGTAGAAAAATGAAAAATGAATGCATTTCATCTAAAAGTCTTCATTAGGCATGGTTTGCTAGAAAAAGACCTAGACAAAATTAGGTGTTTAACACAAGAAAGAGCCAAGCTCCAACAAAAAATTATGCAACTAAAAGAAAAAAAAAGCAATGTGGGGTTTGACCAGCTGATTCAGAATGGAAAGTTAGAAAATGTTACCAAGAAGAGGGATATTGCCAATGAGTGCCATGGAAACCTGTATGAAGAACACAAGGCACTTTTACTTAGCAAAAAATACTAAAGAGTGGGCAAGTCCCCACTTGAATGGGAAATTGAGCTGAAGTTCAATAAAAAATTACATTACTCATGCTTAGACTAATGAACAAAAGTTCACTAAAGCCTAAACTTTTTTACTCACCAGTTAGAAGAAATGTGAACATCTAGAAGGTCACGTGCATCTTATTAGTAAAAAGAAAAACTAAAATTCAAACTTTATTATTAAAGATTCATGAGTTAGAACAATATACCCATATAACCACCATAAAGTTGGGATCCTTATAAGAAATGAAGCGTAAATGGCATAATGCATGGTTTGAGTATGAACTTCGTTTATAGCATCAAAAGCACTTTTGGCACCTAACAGAGCGGATTTAAGCAACCCAATCTAAGGTAGATGACATGGTGGAATAAGTTCAATCCTTAAGGCGAAGCTTCCTTCCTTTAAGAAAACACTGGCAATAGTTCTTAGCTTACCTTGATAATCTAATATGGCAAAGTAACTATGTTCATTATTTTCAAATTTGACTTGATATAGTCAAATTTATTTCTATTTAATGAAATATTTATAAATAAGCCATTTCTAGAACCCAATTGTCTTTTGTGCATTTGCATGCTAACTTAATTCTTGTAGTCATACATGCATTTATCAACAATGTCTTGTTAACTTCGTACATAAGCATACATGCATTCATGCATAGTTCTTCTCTCATCAAACACATTCATGACATGTAATAAAAGTCTAATTCGATAAAAATCTAAAGTGCAAGTTGCTTTAAACCATAGAACCTATCGTCCATCACCGATATAACACTTGTAATCATCAAAAGGCTATGAAAAATGACCATCAGGCTCATAATAAATGACTAAAACCCATGTATAAGGAGTCTTAGGATTAAATGCTTTTAAAGAATAAGGAGCTAACTGAATTATTGTTGTTTTTCTGATAGACAAGGGGAAAACAAGCACAGTTAACATGGGTAAAGGGCTAGCTAATCTTAAAAGCAATCTAAACCATGTATTAAAGCCACTAATGTTCGTGAGGGGTATCACATGAATGGCCTTAGAAACACCAATCCCACTAGCTCAGCCATTTATCTATATGAACTTTATAGTAGCAACTCATTTAACCCTTGGGTATCGGGGTGCAAGCTTCTTACCAGCAAGACTATAGTCTGGATTTTGATAAACAGGCAAAGCAAGAAAAACCAACTATAGAGCATATGAGCAAATATTTGTTACTAGAAAAAAGTCTTTAGGCTATGAAAAGAAGTGACAAATTTTGTATCATAGATGCAAAAATCTCTTACTCTAGTTTCCAACCTTGTTATTCCACCTTAATTCAAGGTGTCAGATTTTAAAATATACAATGGGATAACATATTTGACTACCTATACTCATATGTACTATCGAAAGATGATTGGTTAAGTGAAAAATAAGAAGCTGTTGATACATTGCTTTCAATATAGCCAATCGGGGTAGCTACTCGATGGTATATAGAACTTGCCCAGGTTAAAATTCAAACATTAGCAGATCTAGCCTATGCCTTCCTTGATCAATATACATATGTATTTGACTGGGCTCTAAATCATTTTTTTTCCTATTAATATGGAAAAAAAAGCTACTAAAAGTCTTTGGCAGCATAATCAAAGATAAAAGGAAAAGGTTACTTGATTCATCCTCTGTTGGTCAAAAAATAATGGTTATGTTCTTCAACACTTTACGAGTTCCTTATTATGAGAAGCTAGTAAGAAATGCCACAAAAAACTTCACTGACATAGTCATATCAGGCAAAATGTTTGACAATGCCATAAAAAGTGGTAAGATAAAAAGGTTAGAATCATCTACTCAATTAAAGTGACTACTTCTAAGGGCAAAAAGAAAAAAGTGAATGCCATCAATTGTAGTCTGACTAAGTTTACTCAGAATCTGTATCCGATGCAAAGTATGTACATCCCAAGCATGGCCTCAACTCTTACTCACTAGTGCCATAACCCATCTACTCTATTGGATTTAACCAAATAATAAGCTTTGCGATGAATCCTACCTATAACACTGCTTAAAGTGCTCGATTTCGCAACATGAACAATGCTAGAGCCCCTAATAACCAATAGGCACCTTAAGGGAGGGAACATTTTAACCCACCCCCTTACTCTTACAAAGAGATTTACTCTTACTTATTAGTAGGCCAGTTAGAGGCTTTGCTATTTGTAAATCCAAGCTCACTTTCGTAACTTAAATGGTACAACAAAAATGTTTATTGTGAGTACCATGCGAGGTCATAAGGCCACTTTATCATGAATTGCACCTCATTTAAAAAGAAAGCACAAAGCCTTCTAAAAAAGTGTATGATTAAGGTCAAATAGAGGCCAAGACCTAATGTTAAGCTAATCTACTTCAAAACATGAAGAAATGAGGGTGAACATAATCATTGATGGAAAAAGTTGTCAGATTAAAATGAACATCATGGAGGTTAAAATACTAATGAACAAAGTATGGCTGGCCTTTACAAAAGCTGAAGTAGTATCCAAAATCAAAGGTCAAAGTAAAAAAACCAATGAATCTTTTTGCTGCCACTATAGATAGAGGCACACCTTGCAAAAGCTACTTAGATTTCCTAGAGATGGTCCAAGGGATATAGATCACTCAAAAATTGAATTTTATGAAAAGAAAAATGAAAACAAAAGTGCATTTGTTAATGCCATAGATAAGGATAAAAAAAGCCTTCTTTATAATGTTAGAGGGCCATTAATCCTATTTGCCAACCAACTTGATGTTAAGGCCGCCCTTGTTCAACATGCACAGAAAATAATTGTCCAGCTTCCATCCTTTTTTCTTATAAAAAGAAAAAAGTGATGCTTTAAAAGTATGAGAGTAAAACTTTGATCATTCGAGAGTCCAGTCAATAAGTCACTAATATTAAACTCTTAGGGGTAAGCCACCTAACTTGTAATGGTATATGTTATGCCCCAATTGTATTAAAAAATAAGATACAAAAATAAAAACACTGCTTTTGTCTTTTAAGCATTAAAGAAAATGGTAAAAGAATAAGATTTAATAGCTATCAAAGAGACAGTAAGTGAGAAAAAAGCTGTAGAGTTCCTTAAGTTCATTAAACATAGTGAATACAATATTGTTAACTAGCTGAAAAATAGCCAATAAAGATATTGATGCTCTTACTACTTTTGAATTTTGAAACACGTAGGAATACCCATTTAAAAGTTTTGAATTAAGCATACGTGCCTTATTATATCACTATAGGCTAGTTGGATTGATTGGTAAGCAATATCAATGCCAACAACTATATGTTCTTCAGTGAAGTTGAAATCCTCCACAAAAGAAAGGAAAATTACAAAGCTTTTCACATTACTACTTACTACAAAGGCAGCACATTGCCAAAGGTTCTCATTGACAATAAGTTGCCCTAAATGTTATGCCCATATCTTATTTAAATAAGCTCATTATCGATACATCCATATCAAGTATAGTTACATGATTGTGTAAACATTTGATGATACTCGTAGAGAGGTCATGGGAAACATCACCATCCTACTCCAAATTGGCTTATGCACCTATGAAATAGATTTCCAAGTTTTGGACATTGCCTTCTCATATAATTGCTTCTTGGGGAGGCCTCAAATCTATTTTTCAAAGACAGCACTATTGTCATTACATTTGAAGTTAAAATTTGTCAGTATTGAAATGGAAAAAGACATTATTGCTACTATCTTAACTGATGCCCCATATATTGAGATCAATGGGGATGTTCTAAAATCATTATTCCAATCCTTTGAATTCATCAATGCCATTTATCAAGGAAGAACTGCTATTGGTTGACCCGCATCTATCAAAGAGTACTCATATGGGTCTAAAGTTAACTATTGGCAAAAGTGCCTAGTTAGAAAATGAGTCAAAAAACATCTTCAAAGAATTACTAAAGCTCTAAAGGTCATTAACATGATTGACAAGAAAAGTTTGGGGTTCAAGCTTAGTGCATACAGCAAAACAAACAAACTTAGAAAAACCATAAAAAAAGAATGGCACATCTGTTAGGTCAAGATTTTAGATGGGAACCCATGGAGTTTCCACTGATAGAGAAAAGCTTTCATTTGGGAAGACATATAATCTAAATAAGGGAAAAAGTACCAACTCTAATGGTGTTATAATCATACTAAGCAAAGCATTTAGGTTATTTTTATCACTGCAATTAATGAGCTAGGAATGTTGGCAACAAATTGAAGACTAGTTTATGTTTTCCAAGGTTTATTTTGAGCATTTAAACTAAAATAAAAATTCATGTACTATTTAGATCTTATCCAAAATAATGCTAAAAACTATACCTATATGCTTCACCCTAAGAGCACTGTATAATCATTTGTATGACGTTCTTTTATTAAGTATTATTAATAGGAAGAAAAACGAATCCTACCCATAAAGAGATTATTGAAATCTTAAATCTGGGAATAGAGGGAGACCAGAAAGAGTTAAAGATTGGAACCTCCCTAAACCTATCAACTCAAACCAAACTGATAAACCTTTTGTACAAACAATAAGATGTATTTACTTGGTTTTATAAGGACAAGCCCAGATTAGGCAATGATATAGTGGTTCATAAACTTCCCCTTAAAGTTAAATGTAAGCCCTTACAACAAAAGCTCAAGAGAATGAAATTGAAGATGTTTCTAAAAATAAAAAAAAAAAAGATCAAAAGAAGCACTTTGAAGCAAAATTTCTTGATAGGTAGCCAACATAGTCTCAATTCCCAAAAAGGATAGTAAGGTGTAGGTGTGTATAGACTACAGGGATTTATATTAGTGCAGTCCAAAATACAACTTCCCTTTGCCTCATATTGAAACTTTAATAGACAACACTACCAAAATTTCCCTTTTATCCTTCATTGACAAGTTTTTAAGTTACTATCAAATCAAAATGGCACTCGAAGATAGAGAAAACCACTTTTATGACCATATAGTATCCTTTTTACCCTAAAGTTATGGCCTTTGGGGCTCAAGAATGCTAAAGCAACATATTAGAGAGTCATGGTGATGTTATTAATGCATAAGGAAATAGAGGTTTATGTGGATGATATGATTGCAAATCACGTAAGGAGAATGAACATGTCGCTAATCCCTAAAAACTTTTCGAAAGGCTACAAAAATACCACCTTAACTTGAACCCTGCTAATTGCACCTTCGGCATCACCTTTGGTAAGTTATTAGGGTTTTATTATTAGTGAAAAGGGATAAAGGTCAACCTAAACAAATTCAAGGCTATTTAAAACTTGCCACCACCTTCTATTAAAAAAAAGTAAAAAGCTTTCTAAAGAGACTGAACTATATAACTAAGTTCATGTCTTAATTAACTAATAAATGCAACCTGATCTTTCGACTACCCAAAAAATAGAACCCAAGGAATGGAATGACAAAGCCAAAAAGCCTTCAATGAAGTTTAACACTACCTATCAAACCTAATAATACTTGTATCACCAGTTCTTGGTCGGCCTTTAATCTAGTATTAATTAGTTTTTGATAAGTCTATGTGCTGCATATTAGGTAAGAAGGAACAAGCTATCTATTATCTGAGTAAGAAGTTGACAGAATGTGAAAACAACTACTCAAAAGTTGAGAAACTAAGTTGTGCCCTAGCTTGGATAGCTTAGAGGTTAAGGTAGTTTATGCTATACCACACCCAATGGCTAATCACCAAACTAGACCCCATCAAATACTTAAGTGAGGCCCTTACTTTTTTAGAAATTTAGTCAAGTGGTAAGTCTTACTCTTCGAGTATGATACTACTTATGTAAACCACAAAGCCATTAAAATAATGCAATTACTGATTTTTTTACGAGCTGAGCAATAAATGACTATAAACTATTCGATTTTGAATTCTTAAATGAAGATGTAATGTGCATATCCAAGGCAAAAGATACCCCCACTTGTAGATAGTCTTTGAAAATGTATTTTGATAGAGCTTCAAATGCACTAGGGCATCGAAATAGGGAAATTTTGATATCCTCTTTTAGATACCAAATTTTGTCTAAGCCTTTTTTCCCTAGTAATCCCAAAATATCTTAGACCTAGAACTAGGCAGCTACTTGATAAGGGTAGGCTTCCTTTAGATAAAATGAACATTTCCAAGACCTATTTAGTTGTGTTTAAATAACCACAAGAACACGTGAAAAAAATTAACACTATTTCAAGGGTCATATTTTACAAATATTGGATAAAAAGATGAATTTTAAAGTAAAAAAATTAGTTTTTTACTTTATACTTTTGAAAATTTGGAATATATTTTTATAGATGTTATCACTATCAATTTTTTTATTTTTAAGAATTTTTTGAGAAATTTTCATTAAATTTGGAAGATAATTGTCATATATTTTTATCGATATCAATGTGGTTTTTATGTCGATACGCACTTCAAAAAATGAGAAAATTCTTGAAAAAATTTATATTGGCATTTTTTCCACAAGGTGTCAAGTTATCCATTTGAGGACTTAAATTTGAATTTTTTCGCAATACTACAAGTATCATACTCGTGAAATTTTTTTTAGAAAAAATTATTCTGGATTTCAAGTTTTCATATTTATAACTTTTATAAATTAATATTTTGATTAATTTGTTGGATAAAATTCATTTTTATAAATTTTGAACATATTTTTGAATTTTTTTACTTTCAAAATACAAAGTTTTTTACTCCGTAAATTTTTTTTCAAAAGGATTTTTTTGAGCTTATAATTCTTAAAATTCTTCAAATATTATTTTTAAATTTATGTTAAATCAGTTTTTTAAAATTTAATTTATTTTATGAGTTTTTTTTAAATCTTCTCGTTTGCAAGATACAAAGTTTTCTACTCCATAAATTTTTTCCAGAGGTTTTTTGTTGAGTTTATAATTTTTAAAATTCTTCAAATATCTTCACCAAATTCAATTTATTTTATGAATTCTATATTTGTCTAAATTATTATTTTTTTAAAAATGGTTTTTACCGCTAAAATTTTACGAGTTTAGAATTTTTATTGTCTTTTTCTTACACATAAAATTTTTAAAAATTTATTTTTGAATTTTTATATAAGAATTTTTTAATTTTATTTTTAATGGAAAAATTTTAATTTTTTTCCATTTTACGGGCTTTAAACCCATAAATTTTTCTAATGAGATATTTCAGCTTAAGGTTAACGATCATGAATATATGAAAAACATTTCCTTATAATTCATTATACTCTAGCCAGAAACTTTAGTACTATTAATCATAGTCAAAATCATTCAAAATGTCTCTAATGTCACTCAGAGTGGTGAATCCTCTCTAGATCAGTTATCCATCTATCATATTGTCTATGCTATACCTAATAGCACCCTTATTTGGTATTTATCTGTTGTGGACCCGTTTCTAATGGATCAAAGTATACATTCCCCATACGAGATGACCAAGTATCAAAAGTTTAAAGATTACTTTCATGGCTGGCATATGAGAACATATTCGATAAACGCTTGAATAATTAATACAAAATGGAGTTCTTATATGGGCTATATTCAATTAACTTGTTTCCACAACTTGTTTCCACAAAGCAAGCACCCATATGTTATCCTTAAGTATTCAATATACTTCAACTTCTATGAGATCAAAGAGTTGCATGCATCTAGTGTATGGAAGCTTAGCATATACTAGTCTTTATGCATTGTCAGTTCCCTGTAAAATGACTGGGAATTTTTTTAGAAACACGATTTTGATGGAAACTATCTCATCGTCATAACTCATTACTATCTTTGCGATGCCATTGTGTTTTAAGGGCTTCATTCCATTAATATTGCATGAAAGTCAATCACACCACTAACATAAAAAAACCTTTGTTGCTATAATATAGTAACATATATATAGTTAATTGACTGTGTATCCCTTGTTCAATCCGACTAGTTCAAGGGCATAGACAAAAAATAATATTTAAAATTATTGTTACTTAATATTTTTAAATTGTTAACAAGTAAAATGAAATAAAATAATGTAATTATTAAAAACTAGATGATTAAAACATGTAAAGTTTAAAAGCTCACGCTTAACTAGATAATTAATAATTTGGTTTAAAAATGTTTAGTTTCTATCATTTTTTCTCTATTATTACATTTTCACTAGAGATGGCAAAGCAGATTCAAGCTCAAAAGCCTATCTGAGCCAATCCAAAACAAAATTTGATTCAATACGAATGAACTTAAAAGTCAAAGGCTCAAACCAAAAGGCATGAAATTGAATAAAACTCGAGCCCAAAATAACAGAGCTTGGAAGCCAAAACTGAAAAGGCTCAAAACTCCTAAAAAGCTCGAATCTGTTATAATCTGAGCCGAAGATTGATTCGATCTAAAACTTGTAAAAACCTAAAATTCAAGCTTGAGTCGATTTGATTCGAATCTAAGACCAATCTGATTGGAAACTCGTAAAAAATTGAAAAAGCTTTAAACTATATTTATATGATTTTATTTAAAATAAAATATATAGATGATAAATAAAGTATTTCACTTTGAAAATATAGTTATAATTATTGTACAATTACATCAAAATATTTAATTAACTATAATACATTTTAACTATAAATTTCAAATATCTTTGAGTACTGTTCGTTTTATATTTGTAATAACTAAACATAAAAAATAACAAACAATGTTACTAGTTTAACATCTAATTGATTTTCTATTATAAATAAAAATAATCATGTATGATATATTATTATGCTTGTTTCACATTTAAATTTAAATTTTAATATAATAATAATTTAAATATACAAAAATATCATATAATTTCAACAAATAATTAAACTTGATATTTTCTATAGCACTAATAAATAATAATACTATTAACAAAATAACTATAAATAATATCTCTTAGGGTATACTTGGTTGGATGAAAAAGTAAAAAAATTGATAGAGAAGAGTGGAAAAGTAAAAAGAAAATAAATTTTGAATACGCATCATTGAAAAGAAAATTAAGGAGAAAGAAAATAGGAAATATTTACATCTATTAATAAAAATAAATTACTCGAAATTAAAAAAAAAAGTGAAAAGACAATGAGATTAGTGTGAGTCAAGTATGTATATTTATAAAAGTGTCCATATTTTTTAGATT
>JBBYHO010000003.1:18126896-18150254 GCA_038382025.1 Adansonia gregorii | reverse complement strand
AAAAAAAATTTATATTGGTATTTTATACTAGGAGGCATCAAATTGATAAATTTATCAATTAATTTTAAATTTTTCACTATACCGCGAGCTTCTGACTATGGATTTTTTTATAAAACTTATTTCCAAAATTCAAATTTTTATCTTTATTGTTTCCATCAGTTAATACTTTGGGCAAGGTATTAAATTCAACTCATTTTTCTAAACTTGGATTTATTTTTGAAATTTTTTCTTTTTTAAAATACAAAGTTTTTTTATAAATTTTTTGGTAAGATTTTTTTGATTTTGTAAGTTTTTAAATTATTCAAATATTTTCATTAAATTCATACTAAATCATTTTTTGAAGATTCAATTCAATTTATTTTTGAGTTTTGTATTTTTTTTCAAAGAACAATTTTCTTACACAAAGGTTTTTATCATAAAATTTTATAAGTTTGAGATTTTAATTGTCTTATTCCTGCACATAAGATTTTTTAAAAATTTTCTTGTATAATTCAATACTTAAAATTTTTATAAGAAAAATTTATTATTTTTATTAATTTTATTTTGTAAAAAACTTTCTTACTAGGCTTAAAACTTTGGCTAATATGCCCAATAAACCCAATAATTTCTCAACAAGCCCCTATAACTTTGTCAAGCAATTTTTTATTTTCTCCCAAGCTCATTTTAATTCTCTTAAAAGACTTCCGAACCAATTTTAATCTCTAATTTGTCAACAAAGTCCACTAACACCCTTTCATCTTTTCTTTGGAGAATTTTACATATATATATATATATACATCAATTATTTTGGTTTATATTTTTTTATGGAATTTTATTGGAATTTTCATATGATTAAATTCTTAATTAGATCCATCATGTGTAATTTCGTTTGTTTCTTTACTTGAGTACATGAACTTTAATTTGTTATCATTTTTTTCAAGGAATTTTCAATTAGGATTTTTTTGCACCTTGATTGCATTTATTTCTTTACTTCTAATATTATTTTCACTTGTAAATTTATAATTCAATTTTGTTTTTATGTAATTAATTTTATATTTTACTAACTTAGTTATATCAAATTCAACTTTGTTAGAATTAAATTCTTTTCTAATTAATTTAGTTTCTTTCTAACTAATTCCATCAAGTTAGGCCAAAGGTACCACATGATCATCATGCCACCTAAACTAGCAAAATCATAACAATAGGAAGGTGGCTTATAAGAAAAGATGACAAAAGTATGGGCTTATGGCACACTAGTAATTATTTTTCAACTTAACAAGTTAAGAAATTATAAAATAAATTTTTTTAAAAAAAGAAAAAGGCATGAAAATTTGATCAAGAAGGCTGAAAATCCTCCTTGACTAAATTATCCTCCCTTATGAATAAAGAAGATGCCTTTTATTTGCTCTCTTATTTTTTAGCCAAAGAAAAGCAAAAAAAAAAAAGGAAAATGGAAAAAAGAAAAGGAATTTGATTTATTTCAAAGCTTTTAAGCAATTTTTTTCCTGAAAATTCATGTTGTTCATTTCATCTTCTATTTTTATTCACTTCAGTTTCATCTTCTTCAACTCCTGATGGTAGTTTCATGCTCTTTACATATTAAGGTGATTAAGCTCAAGCTATGGCATATTTCATGCTTTAAAATCTAAGCTTTCTTTTTGCTTTTGTTTAAATTTCATTAAAACCATATTTTGAAAGTTTAAATGTTTCAAATCATGTTCATATATGCTAAAATAAATTTTAATGTTGATAGATTTCATGAATCATACATCATTGTATTTTGGTATTTTTTTTTTTTATTTTTATTCTTGCATCTAGTTTGTCATCTCTTTTAAATATTGATAATTTAAGAATTTTTGTTCTGTATTGAGCTTTGTAATATTCTAGGATGACATTAACATGCATCTAGGCCTAATTTCATGAAAAGTAAAATTTTTAGGGGATGTTTTATGGATAATTGAAATTTTGGGGACTAAAATGTAGCTTTTCCTTTAATTTTAGGCCATTTAGGAATTGTTTTAGACCATGGCAGAACTGCTAAGGGCTACTTCATAATTTTTTCCATTTTTTCAACTCCATTTAAGGGTGCTCTTTAGCTTGTTGAAACTTACGTGGGTCAAAAATCCAAATTTTATTTTTAGGCTATTTAGGGATATTTCTTGTTTGGTCAAACCCGGAAGGACCATTTTATAATTTTTTTTCAAAATTTTCTAAAATTATATATAAGTATTTACAAGCTTAAGTCAAATAAATAGAGGCTAGAAAATAGAAAATTTTAATTTTTAGGCATTTTGGGGTATTTAACAATTTTAGAAAAATTTAAAAACTTAGTTACAAATATCCTAAAATTTTTTTGAGGCCATGGATGCTTGGTCGAATGTTCCTAGAGTCTTTAGGTGAATTTTTAGGTGTTTTCAATGTGTTTTGATATGTGCCATGCATTTTAAATCAATTAGGGACCACATTGGAAAGTCTTGCATTTTAGTGCTACCTAGGTCACTTCTCATACAAATTATAATTTAGGGTATTTTCGATATTTTAGAAGTAATTTTAGCATTTTCGAACCATTTAGGGGATCAAATTTTGCAAAGTCTAAGTACTTATTAGCAATTTTTGCATTTTGTCTCATATTTGCCATCTAAGTTACCATTTAAGGTATATTTGTCATTTCACATCATTATTGAGTTTGTTAGGGTTACCAAAATATTTTCACATCGAAGGTATACCTTAAAGATATTTTAGTATTTTACCTTAAAAACGGGATAATTTTATGTTGAACGTATACTTTTAGGACAAGTTGGTCATTTCATGATGTTATCGAGTCATTTAGGATTACTAGGATACTTTCACGTTGAAGGTACACTTTAAAGATATTTTAGTAATTTACATTAGAACCGAGTCTTTGAATGTCACAGGGATGCTTTCATGAAAGGTGTGCTTTAAAGGACATGTTGCTCTTTTTGACCAAGTTTGAGTTTTAGAACGTATTTTGTCCTTTTTTATAAAATTATAATTTTTTAAAAATAAAGACAATGTCTCTAAGTTAACGTAATACATAGAATTTTACCCAGCATATGAATCAGGTTCTACGGATTATTATAATAATGAAATACCCTTTTTAAAAATGAGAAAAATCAAGATTTTTTGAATTCTGTAAAAATAAAACATTTTGTATTCATCCGACTCTGTACGAAAGATATTTTAATTTTAAAAACCTTTCGTATTACTCCGATCCTCCGATGAGGTGCAAAAGAGATAATAATAAAATCTTTTGTGTTTATCCAGTCCTCCGATAGCTGTAGAGGATATTTTGATTTTTAAAAATATTAAATACCCGATTTTCTCACACAAAATAATAAATTTATTTCCTAAAATTTTATTTTGACATACGTGAATTATAATTAAATACCAAATATTGAAACTGAGTAAAAATAAAAATTTAAATTGACACATTATTAATAAGGTATCAATTATCGAGCATCATAAAAAAGTCCAATCTTTACTTGTGATTTTAACAGACTCCTAAACTCTTTTACGCGATCTCTAGTATTATCGCAAATCTCGAAGTTTGTTCCCAAAGGTTTCTAATCCTCAAAATATGAACTCCAATATATGACCAATCTCACATAGCTAAAATAGATTGATGGTGACTCCAAAATAAATAATAATTTTTTAATGACTATTTAGGCTTAAATCCAATGATTGATTCATCTCAACGACTCGATTTCTGAAAATAAAAAAGAAATAATAATGATATGGCCTCTAGAAATAAAAAAATAATAATAACATATAGATTTATATATAAAAATGAGGGGTAAACTTATCTCTTTAAATTCAGCTGATCAGGATTCGTATTTTGATCATGTTGCAATACTAGGTTGAGAACACGATTCATAGAAACAAAACACTTGCCTTTTTCTGGACATTGGAGCCTTATCACTAGGAGTAACCAATAAACTATGGTGCTCTTTCTTCTGTTCTTTATTTTTTTTCCTTTCATCTAGTGTAATTTCAGGGGAAGGGAGGATTTGAGCTAAGCTCCTTGAGCTAGGGAAAACATGCACCTCCGACCAAGCCGAACGCTCAGCTGCACATGATGCTCTTTCAAAAAACACTGCTAAAATAAGCTTTTTTTAGGTGCTTAAATATATTTCCTTATTGTGAGTTTTACATATATATATATATATATATATATTGTTTCCCAATGAAGTTAACCATCTAATACCATTTATCTACATATCATCTATTCTATTATTTGGTTATCTGCTTAATATCAAAATGAGATACGTTCGGCATTTATAAACTGTTAATATTGTTGGTTTTTGCATCAGTGGAAGCAAGTTTTGCAATGTGACCCAGAATCGACTATCAGAAACTGAAGGGAGGGAGCAAAGCATTTTTCAGAGGCCATATTCGAGGTGATAAAGAATATGACTGTTCCTATAACCGTTCTGCAAGTAACTTCCATATCGGCTTTTCGAAGAGATGCACATATGGGTAAGTGGAGTGACAATCCATCTGTACCTCACTGTAGCCATTGGTGTCTTCCCGGCGTGTCTGATGTCTGGAATGAAATTTTCCTCTCATACCTGGCTGCTAAGTATGAAATTCTTGCAGTGAATGGAGAATAGTGTGAGTTCATTTTCTTTCCGATTTCAATTCTTTCCACTTATTTCAGTTACAATTTAACATAGCTTAATTTGAAATTCATGTTCTAAGATGAATGTGAATTTTTAGAAAGGCTTGATGAATTGATCCTATGTTGAATGGCTAATGTTCCTTTATTACTATGTTTCTTAAGGCTTTCATTTATTGGCCTTGCTCTTGAAAATCCATTTCATCTTCACCAGCAGTAGAGTTGGGAAGCATAAAAATTTGTACCTTTTTGAGAAGGTAACTACAGATTGAATGAATTCTCTCAGTGATTGATGCAGATTAAATGAGCAAGCACGACAATAGGACCCTGGTCTCCATGCACCTCGTCTCTGAACTCGAAATTAACATGGATTGAAATTTCTTGCCTCACATTAACACCTATGATCCTCCGGGAACCAGTATGACCACCAATTCCTGGACAAAGTACCAATTTTTTTTTATATAGAGAAGATGCAGAGTTACATGGATAAAGCGATTTAACATAGGAAGCTAATTCGTTCGTTCTTTCTTGCCCCTGTTTTACCTTTTACACGTGCGAGAAGTGGCTAAAATTGGGTATTCAAATGTAACAAGTGTGTTCATGTTTTGTTCAAATATCAAAATATTGATGATTCACTACATAAAAGAGAGATTTTTTTTCTTGTACTTGCAATTCGTGTTCTTTTAAGACAAGACTGTTGCTAAGATCATATATTAAACACTCGACTATTTTTTTGAGGTTCAAAGTTTAGCATTTTAATCCAAATCCTGCCTCAACTTCTATCATTTGAGCTAAAGACCGAAGGGGCCTTGGGCAGTTCATCTTTGTTTCCAAACTGATACAATCATGGTAATCATGGTGGACACCCATTAGGATGATGTAAAATTGAGACAAAGTGAATCCGTATTTGGTACAGGCAAAAACCCTCACCTTAGCTTAGGTAGTGCTGTTAGCCAAATTAGGTATTATAAAATTCCCGGCCCACCAACAAATGATGCCGTTTCGGATTAAAAACTACAATGCATTTACACTTTAAAGAGCAACTGGTTTAACCTTAGATCTATGTATCCGTACTTAAAAGCTTCTTCCTTGAGAATTACACTCAAAAAATCGATCAGAAAATCTTCAAATTCATATATAAAACTCATATGCCATTCCAAAATTCAGGATTTTGATGAAGAAGAAAGTTATCACAGATCCTCTGCTCCCGATATATAATCTCAGCTCATTTAGTCATTTTCGGAATATTGCGGATATGAGCATTTTGTCAATTCAGAAAGTAACATACAAAACAAATCAAATCAACCTCACAAATCTTTAGCAATAGAAACTAAAATCTAAAATACAAGGAGTGCTTTTTAATGCAATCAATGACAACTCAATAACAATCTTAGCATGAACGTGAAGTAACTAAAACCTTAGAAGCATGCAATACAATCAATCAAATAATTAACAAGGCGAAGCTAGCCTTGCCTTAGCCTAGCATCTATAAGAATGTGTGAACTTTCTCCCTCTCATAGTGTCCTTATAAAACAAAAAGGCTATTAGTTTTCCATAACCATCACTTTCTCACATTCCATGGCTTCTAGTAGGACCAAATATTTTCCATATTTCCCTTTGCCACCGCCCCATGATACTCCATTTCCTCCGAAAGTGCTGCCACCACCGTCGGCTCCACATAAACCCATTACACCACCACAACCACATCCAGTGCCTGCTCCACCACATCATGCATTCTATCCATCCCCACCAGCAAAAAAACCACCTCCCTCTCCTGCTGTGACACCAACACCACCTGCAATTAAACCGCCTCCCTCTCCTACTGTGAGACCACCGCCACCTGCAAGAAAACCACCTCCCTCTCCCATTTTGAACCCACCACCACCCTCTCCTACTGTGAGACCACCGCCACCTGCATTAAGACCACCTCCTTCTCCCACTGTGACACCACCGCCACCTGGAAGAAAACCACCTCCCTCTCCCACTTTGAACCCACCACCACCATCTCCTACTGTGAGACCACCGCCACCTGCAATAAAACCACCTCCCTCTCCCATTGTGACACCACCACCACCTCCAACAAAACCACCTCCCTCTCCTACTGTGAGACCACCACCACCTACAATAAAACCACCTCCCTCCCCTATTACGACACCACCACCACCTCACTTTATTTCTCCACCTTCACCACCTCATGTAATTCCACCTCCACCACCACCAGCACCTGGACATAATTCAACTGTAATAGTCGTTATCTTTGTTTCTCTCGGCGGTCTGTTCTTTCTTGCATTCCTCTCTGTTGCTCTATGCTGCTTCATCAAGAAGAGAAAGAAGAAAATGGTTCAAAAAACGGAAATATTAAGCAAGGATGAACATGTGAAAGTCCAGGAAGTCATTGTACCAGGCCCTCATGGTGAACAAAACCCAGTATTACTTATAGAAGAGAATATTCATATTGAAGAAGAAATCAAGAAAATCAAAAAGACTGGTGAAGGAATATCGCATTCACATCCGTCACAAGAAATTTCTCATTCTCAAGCTTCCGATGGACATGAAGACAGCAGAGCCTCCTAGCCCAGCCCACTCATCATCACCATCTTATCTTAAGCATTTGTCAAAATGAATGGCAACAATATATCAAACTAGGAGCTCGCTTGCTCGCTATACTACATATAATCCTGCTATGTGGCAAAGGCATGGAATTTTTTAATTGAATTCCCCATATTTGTAATTAATTTCAGTTATAGCTCCTGTGGAAGTTGTTGTACTCATCTACTCTAAATGAATAAAATTTCAAAGTGGCTGAGAAAATACACACACACACACATATATATATATATATTAAACAGCATTTCAGAATCTTTTTTTAATGTTGAATTTACCTTGTCACTATACTATTGAATTAATATAAATTTTATTATTATATTTTAATTTCATTAAATTTTGTTATTGTATTTTAATTTTGTTAATTTTTAAATATAAAGTAACTGAATTCATATTTTTTTTTATTAAGTTCATAGAAATTTGTCATTTGCGATAATAAAATATTAGATGAAATATTTCAATTTTTTTTTTACTATTTATCCAAAAACTAATGAAATTTAAAATTAAGTGGAAAATTGTGTATTTTGTTAAAAAAAATCATAAAAGTATATTAATTATGTTATTTTTGTCCAAAACATCAATAAAATTAAAAATATGGAAACAAAATTCAACAAAATTGAAGTTTAAAGAAAACTTTTAACGGTGAATCATAGAAATGTGGTCAATTTTACTTTAAATTTTTCTCTAAACCATATATATATATATATAATTTTGGATATGGTACGAAAACATGATATAAACATAATAAATTTTAATTTTAATCAAGACAAAGATAATATAATACAACATGATACATTGAAACGCAATTAATACAACGTTTAATATACGTATCGTATTTGTATATAAGATTTTAATACATTTAATAATTAATATTGTGTTTATATTTATAGTTTGATATGAAAATTAAAAACAAAAAGCATGACAAAAATACACAAATTATCAAATTTATTGACTACAACAAAACATAAATAAAATATATCTATTTCAAACCCTAATATCCCATGTTATCACTTTTCTTTTGGAAATATATATATATATATATATATATCCTTGGCATGTGATACCTTAAATTCCTAACATACAAATAACTCAATCTTATAAGCATTTTTTACAAACCAGATTGCGCCGATTTACATTTTAAAATTTAAGGGTGTGAACCTATTGGATATTAGAAAAATACCTTGCACCTTAAAGTATTTGAGGGGTCTCTATACCATACTATCTAATGCAAATTGGTGCTTATTGTAAGAAGTTAGGTAAATGTAGTCCTTATAATTTTAAAATTGAAGCAACAAGGAAAAATTAGTAACTAGGGTAATGTTTGCATGAAAAAAGCTGACATAGTATTTGACTTATGTTAAAAGGATGACATGTAAAATTTATCCATATTAAAATGCCATGTCATTCTTAGCCATGCACTTTATTATTTTAACAAAAATCAAATGCCACATCAAAATTTTTTTTTTCACAACAAACACTACCTTAATTATCAATTTTATCTTTTACTTCAATTTCAAAATTATAAAGATTAAATTACCCACCTTTTGACTACAATAACCAATTGACACTAGGTGGTCATTTGGTTCGAGTAACATGAGATTACTTACCATAATCTCAAATTCCTTCATAAGGTAATCGCATTTGGTTTAAAACATTACTAAAATTGAGTTATCCTAAATTATTTATAGTGACACTATTTACTCATATTAGAGGTAATCCCATTCCCACCTCAGCTTTAGGTATTATTACATTATCAGGGTACTGTAACTTTTATCTTTTTATGCCTTTGCTACTTTAACTCTTCAAACTATTTTAGAATTATTTTTGTCAGTAATTACAACAGATACCACCATTAAATAGACAAAAACCTAAGCTGTTATCTTTTCTTCACAGTCGATCTACTCTCCGCACCATGATTATTATTAAAATACCAACATACACTTCTTCAAACAGAAGTTTCATTCTTTCCAAGAAAACCAAAGCAGAAACTGCATAAAAAACTAACTAGTGGATCATTGTCAAGTTTATTTAATCATCTAATTAAGCAAAAAAGAAAAAAAAAGTCACCTAGAAAGCCAAGTTCTTAGTATTTGCCATTTTTATAAGAATTAGTTTCTGTTTTCCATTAGCATTTTTTGAGAAATATGGCATCTTGCAAATTTACCAAAAATGTTGCTTATATATAGTTATGTATAACTTAGTTATCTCTCATATTAATGGTATTATTATCTAGAATTTACCATTAACATGGCACATATTTTTGAAAAATATGGCATCTTGCAAATTTACCAAAAATGTTGCTTATACATAGTTATGTATAGCTTAGTTATCTCTCACATTAATGGTATTATTATCTAAAATTTAACTTGGCTATTTCCAAATTAATTTAAGTTGCTACTTTTTATGTTTATATTTATATCTAGGCTTTGAATTATTAATATTCCATGAAGGTCTATCTCTAAATCATCTTTGAGTTACGTAAAATAAATGAAAGACAAATTTGTGATTGTCACAGACTACCATTAATACGTATTAATTATTCAAATGATTAATAAAGAATTATTTAAATAGATGGTAAGATTGATTTCAATAAAAATAAAAATAGTGGAAAAAATGAGATTAACTAGTATAATAGTGATATTAAAAATAATATTAAAATATATATAGGAAACAGTACCCATAATGGGCAAAGTTATGGGCATAGTTTCCCCTACAGCCATTCCAACTTATATTTTTAAAGGAAAAAAAATGCAATGTGCCGTTAATACATGAAAAGGAAGAGAAAAAAAACTTCATCAAGCATCCCTTAATTCGGCCATTAAAACAATGGCAAGATATTTCATTCGACTATTGATAAAATTTTCGGGAGAAAGAAAATAAGTTTTCTTTAAAATTAATATCTTGATAATCGAAGAACTTAAAGCTATGACAAATAGATAATTTTTAATTACGTGATTTTATCTACGATTAGTGCATCAAAACCAGCTCACATCAAACGACCTTATAAGTTTTAATTTCGCATTTGTTAATAGATTATTTACGTTATAATCTTCATCGGTATTAGAGGCCATAAGCTTTTATTTCCGGCATGTTTACTTAAGAACAATAACATGACAATATTTTGTACTGAGTTTCTGGTGAAACGCTTAAATCCATTGAAACACGTTTGGATTTCATGGATTAACATATAAACGTGTATAAGACCATTGACACAATATAACAAGTTTTGGATTCGTTGGATCCTAAATTCAATCTTAGAAATTGTGAATTTTTTTATGAAAATAGTGATTGATGTCTCCATTTTCTCAATATTCCAAAAAGGGGATTTGAACGCCTTATGATTTTTCAAAAGAATTGCAAATTTTAGTTAAGGAATTCGAATATTCGATATTGGTAATAAAATGTCCTATAAACTTCTCAAAACTACAATGTTTTGATGAGGCATTCGGATGCCAAGGGAAATTTTTTTTTTTAAATGCAAAAAATGTCAAAATCTATTTGATTTGTTCGATCTCAAATTATTTAATTTAAATATTGGGAGTCATGATAACACAAAATTGATTAAAATTTATTCTTTAATCATTATGAATTTCATGTTATAAGTATGTTTTATGAACTTTTTTTCTTTTTAGTTTTTGCTACAAAAGACAACATTGAATATTGTTTGGACTTCAACGGTCATTAGTAGACATGCTCATGGGTCGGATCGGGTCGAATTCGGGTGGGTTTGAAAATGGTATTAACATTACATATATTTATCCAAGCCCGACCTGATCCGGCCCAAAATATGGGCTTTGAATTTTGCTCAAGCACGCACATATTTATAAATAGATAGTCCAAGCCCGTTTAAGCCCGCCCACATTATTCTTTTATAATTTATTTTTAAAAAATATATATTTTTTAAAAATTTTAATTTTTATTAATTTAATAATTTTTTTATTAAGTTTATAAATATAAATAATTTAACTTAGTTTTTAAAGTTTACACTAGAATATTATATATATGTATTGTTTACAAGATAAAAATTACATAATACATAAAATATAAAATAAATAAATACAATGTAATAGTAAAATAGGCTGGATCGAGTAGAGCTCGGGCTTTAAATGTTGAACCCAAGGCCTAACTCATTTTTTAATCGGGCTTAATTTTTTTGTTCAAGCCCATTTTTCGAGTCTAATATGTTTGTCCAAACTCTCCGAAATATCAAACGAATTTTGAAGTTTCGGTGGATAACCTGACACTTAAGCAGATCTAGTCATTAGGACCATAGCACAATTTGCAAGAGTCAGTAGATTGTTACAATAATTTAATAATGATGATGTCATTAAACACATCATTATGTTAATTTTTAAAAAAATCTAAAAGTTGATTAGAATTGCGAATACTATGTAAGTGGAACAAATGCATGGTGTTGCAAAACACATTACTTATTTCGAGACAATGAGATCTTCTTTACAATCTTTGAATGTCTAAATCAAAGAATGACCGCGTCAAGGATTATGCAACCTTGACTAAAAATTTGTGAAAGTGTGTGAAGATGGACCAGAGGAGGACTACGACCCTTTCTTAGTCTTAATCTTTGTAATGACAGACGCAAGGTTATAAGAAGTCAGTGGGCTATTCACTTGGGTTATAAGCTATCGAAGGAACTTTCGGATTCCATTCCAGTCATCAGAAAATTCATATATTATAATTAGCTGTTTAAAGGAAATTCTACTTGAACACGAGAAACTTAAATGCGATTAAATAAAGCTGTGGTATTGCATACTTACTCTACTTGAACATTTGAGTTACTCGTACAGCGGCCAGCTCTCAAGATAAATTATGTTGGTCGCATGATCTATTTCTTATATGAACTTTGCAGAGAGAAGAGATATTGAACTCTTGAAAATGGTTACGAGGGTATTATGCTCATTATGTGCAAGTGGAAGATGTAAGAAACGGTGCCTCTAATAGTCAGATTGTTTCCCATACAACCATTCCAACATATAACTTCCAAAAAAAAAAAAAAAAGAAATGTGCAGCTGATAACATGGAAGTAAAGGAAAACACTTTCTTCCTTGAACGTCCATTAGTTTAGCCATTAAAAGAATGGGAAAATATTTCATTCGGCACCAAGAATTTTAAAAGAAAGAAAATAAGGGTTTTTAAAATCAATGAAGCAACACTCGATTCTCTGCATAACCGAAGATCTTAATGCTGCGACAAACAAATAAATTTAGATTACGTGATTTTATCTTCAACCAATGAATCAAAACTTATTTTGCATTAAAAGATTTTGAAAGTTTTAATTCCGTATTTAGTATAGATTATTTTACATTATAATCTTCTATATATGTTTTAATAACAATGATGATTATTAATTATATACTCAAAATAAATTAAAAATCATTCAGTAGTGCATAAGAAGTAACATATACTACTGCTTATATGGACTAATTATGATTATTAATTTCCACGAGAAACAATTTTGGCATATATCAATCAAAGCTTCTAAGTTATTCATACATCTATATATATATATATAATTTATTTTTAGTTAAAATATCGTTGTTGAAGTACTTAAACACCAAACGATGCCAAAATAAGAAAGGAAAGTGTTTAGATTTAAATAAAACTTGCTAAAAAATTGACAAATTGAATTTTGCAATTAATTTCCCTCGATAAATTTTCAAGTTTGTATTCACGTATGAACAAAATAAGGGCTTACATGGTTGAACTAACACTTTAGAAGAAATAGAATTTAAAACTATCAAAAACCAGAACTTAGAGTTAAATAATTATTGTAAATATATATATATATATATAAAGTTGAAGGTTATCATCAAAGGAAGTGATTTGATAAGATTAGAATAGCAAATTAAAACCTAAGGAAAGAATAATTATTTAGTTCATGGAAACATAAAATGATGATGAAATAATGGGCCACCAAAAAATAAGTAGATTTATCTAAAAATCCGACAAAACATAATTCATCGATATAGGACTTAAGCTTAACTCAAATCCAACTTAATTTATGAATAAGTCTAGACATAAGAGAAAAAGAAATAGCGAAAAAACAAAAAGATATCTTGGGTCTTAATTGCTTTCTATCTTTTTGTGCAAGTAAGACAATACTATGAAATCATGGAAACAAATAAAAATAGTTTATATTTACAAGCAAATAACTTAACAAGGTGGCCAAAAAACAAAGTAATCAAGTATTTAAAAAGCCAAAATAGTAATCAAGTATTCGGAAAAAGAAAAAAAAAACAAGTAATCAAGTATCTCCTTAATTCTGTTTTTAATTGTTTACAGTAGTACATAATCCGATTTAACTTCTTTTGGTTATGGTTACTATTGCTATTACCCACTTGAGCTTAATTCAAATAGTAAGAAATGATCCTTTCTTTTATTAATTTGTTTAAACTGCAACTTTCGACGAACCATAGATTGCTTTCAATTATATATACCATACCATACATGATACATCCAGTTTAAAAATGGCAACACCATGCAGACGGAAACCTTGGCATATCAACTACAAAAGATGGCATATCACAAAATCATGGATCGATTGCCATTGGTGTAATACGCCTCTTGGCTGGCTTATTTGAGATGATGGGAGCATTTGGCAAACTTGAACTTGATGATTCCTGTTTCCCTTCTCTCTTTTCTGCACTTTCCGCCTTTTGGTTATCTGCTGTGACCGAACCATCATCAACTTCAATGACCATGTCATCAGCTTTCTGGACAATGTGGCACTTATTCTCAACGTTCCTGGTTTTAGGCTCTAGAGAAAAAAAAAAAATATGGCCAGAGGGGATTAGAGGCCAAATTGAATAGAAAATTGGCAAACATAAGAATATATACGAAGAAACAAGACAAAAACCTGATAGAGAAATGGGTAGTCCCAGTTCGTCCTTCTCGAATTCTATCAAAGTACAGTAACCATCTTGAGATGACAATGCTAAATAACGTGCGTCATATGACCTTGTGACAACAATTCAAAGCAGACGCTAAGAAGTCCAAGTGATAAACTCAATCAAACAATGATGGCCATAAAACTCTCTGCTTGTGAAGCCATAAAACTTACCATGCAATGTCAGTTATGGCTGCATAGTGAAGACCAGCCAATATTGCTATTGGAGGAACACTCTCTGTATCGTAAATATATAATGAATTCAAAGTTGCAACAGCAAAAACAAGGCGATGAGGAAGCGTGAAAAAGCCAGCTGCAAAGTCAGGATACAGAGAATCAGATTACCATCAAAATTCAGGGTGGCCTTCTGAACAATTTACCATTATTAGCCAAAGATACCTGGGTTTGATCCTCGAAGGTTGAAAGCTAAAGGGCAAAAACGAACTGCAACAACTGGTTTGCTAGCACCAGGAAGCAGCAAAGCAGGTCTGCCACCCAGAAATAACAAAAGCTAATGTAAATAGAATCCAGTCCAAACAATTTAGGTTCCGAATGTAAATGAGCCTGATTATGCATTAAGAAATGATGTCAGGCCTCCATATGTAGTGGCAAATAATAAAGTAAATACCTTTACCTTGACAGGTCATTTCTGGAAAAGACATAAGTAGTGTTTACTGTTTCAGATGAAGCTGACATTTTATAAGAACCTGAAATGCACAACATGTCAAACAAAATGTACTGCTATCAATCTAGCCAACGGAGCAAGTCCATCCTCTATAAAGAATAAATGAGATGAGAAGCTAGAGATAAATTTTAAGTGAAGTGGGTTCAGAACTATCAAGGTAGAACTTCTAATTACTGCCCACATATGATGACAGGGAGAAGGTTTGTAAAAGACCAAATACTTTAACCGGAGTGAAAGTATTGAACTACAATGATAAGTATTTAAACGAACAAGACATATATTTAGGTCAATACCTGCTGGCACTAGTAAAAATGATCCATCAGGTGACCAGGCTAATCGACGGAAGAATGATGGCAATGTTTCGTCGTGAAAAAGATGGTTTTTTACAGACTGTATCTCAAACCATGTGTGAGGTTAGTTATAAGTAACAAATATATCTTAGGATACAGAAAATAACAAAGAAGACGGTTTCAACCTTAGCATCATCTGTTGGTTGCTGTTCTGCCTTCACAATGGTATGCTGACAAATATAATTCAACTTCTCAACACCCTTTGTTTTGGCTTGAGGCTTATTGACGTAAATTCGGCAAGTCCTATCTGAGCTGAGAGACGCAACATACTTGGACAAGGGATCCCAGGAAACACCTTGAACATAATGGAAATGACCGTCCAATATCTGATGGACAGAACCTGAAGATGATAGAAAATTATAATCATGATGATGATAAAAGAATTAACAAAACATTTTTATAAACATACTTTATCTTTTTTACCTTTGCTAACATCCCATATGATACAAGAATTGTCAACAGATCCAGAGATGAGAAATGCACCATCAGTTGACCATTGCAAGTCTAGAACATCTTTACGGTGAAATCTAGGCAAGAAGAAACCCAGTCACGACCAAGAAGTCAAACCAACAAAATTAGACCCTAAAAGAGGGTCCTAAACTGGAAATTTTACATCAATATAAGATATCTAACAGGTGAAGGAAAAGTCAGACTACTATGGTTGAATCCAAATATAACTGAATAAAGTTAGCTTAGAACACTGGATTCTAGAAGATTTGTTGTCAGAGTTTTTACATATGCTTCAATGTTGATATAGTCTACTTCATCACAACGCATTTATTTGTTGATTTTCAGATTATAATAAATTTGATGGAATCATCTCTGAACCATAAGTATGCAACCCAGAACTTATTAATCAAAGGATAAAAGGAATGGCCTTAATCCATGGAAACTTCATCCTAACCAAGACTCCATCCAAAAGCCAAAGTGAAAACAATTTGCAAGAAATAACTATCTTATAGAAGCTTATAATGCATTCAGATTAAAGGCATTACGACAAACTCTTGAAAACTTTCCAACTTTGACCAGTATCAGTTGTGTGCAATTTCCATACGATCAGCTCACCTCCTGTCACACGGAAAATTGCTTTTCAGAATTTGCTGCAAATACCAGACTTCATTAAGAAAAGATCTTAAACTACCAACTGATCAAATGATGAAATTGAAGAGCCGTACCATCAGCGCCTGATGCAAGTTGTTCTCCTGCACAACACACCAGCCATCAAAGAGAATAGAAAATTTAGATAGCATAAAAGCATAAAAGTTCATTTAATCTTAGATAAACACACTACTTCGAAGAACAATCATAAATTTATGAAAACTAGGAACATTTGTTTTAAAAGTTATAAACAAAGTGCAGCAGCAAGAAGACATAAGAAAATTGGAACAACAGTCAACTTGAGCTCAAAAAAATAATTCCGAACAGACAAAAATAATTTAATCGAAATCAAACTATGAGAAAAGAAAAAGACATTCAAGTTCGAATAGACAACTCGAGTAATTAACACACAATGCGCCTAAACAGATAATCATCGGGATCCGGATTTAAGATAAATTATGAATTCAAAGAAGGGGTTTTTTGTACTACCGGAAGGAGAGAAGCGAAGGGCATTAACGGCGGAGCCATGGTAAGTGAGACTGTTTTGATATGAAGCAGTTGGGATTTTCTTCTGCACTTGGCCTGAATTAATTAACCACAGCTGAAAAGTTCAACAAATAAGAAACAACAACCGAATCAGCCTGGCTTGACTGACAATTAAATAAAATTGCCCCAAGTCCCTTGCCTATGATATGGTTTAACACAGCATTTTGATGCAACAAACTAACGTAGTTCCTGAGTACACAAATAATAATAATAATAGAAGAAGAAATGGTAGAAAAAGAAAGGAACCTTGATATCGAAATCAGCGCCACCGGTGGCGAGAAGACCGGAGACGGGGTGGAAGTCTAGGGTTAAGACGGGCTTGGTGTCGTGCCAATTTATCTGAACAGTGCCTCCTTTCATTTTTCTTTATTATTTAAATTTTTCTTAAGACTGTAAAAGAATTAGATCTGATTTTTAGGGTTAGGTTGGAAGAGTGCAGAAGAGTAAAGAAGAGAAGAGGAGGGATTGTTTTGGCGCCCTTCTTTCAATTGGCGGGAAATGTCGCCCCTCTGTCTCTTTTTCAGCCAAAATACCCATAGGGGACAGGTGGCCAGGCTTGAATGGAATCAAATTTAAATATATATTTTTATTTTTAATAAATTTGATTTAATTTGAATTAATCTTCTATTGATAATAATATCTTTTGGTCCAATGAAAATGTAAGATTTAAATTTTATTCATATTTATAAATAAATAATTTATTTTTATTTAAGTTTAATAATTCAATAATTTTTTTATTAAATCTTAAAATATAAATAGCTTAGTATATTCTTTAATTATTACATTATAATATTATATATATTTATTTTTTATATTATAAAAATTCTATAATTTATATAAATATAAAATTTATATGTATTGTATAATTAAAAACAGATTGGGCAAACCCGGGCCTCTCAATATTTGAGAGAGTTTGGGATTAGGTCAAAAAAATAAGCTTGGGTAAAAAAATTAGGCTCGTTTAAAAAATAGATTGGGCATTGACTCCAAAATTTAAGACTTGAGCTCGGCTCGACCCGTTTTCGATTATATAATAATATATATTAATTTTACATTTAAATGAGAGATCAACTTACACTAATGTAAAACTAAATTAGATGTACACACCTGCATAACTTTATACACAATTCATATTTGTTTAATCCAACGTTTGTATTTTATCTTTTATTCATGTAGATCGTACATATCGAGTTTTGAGTCAATTAAAAACGTTATTTGTTCAATGTAAAAAACTTTCAATCGTTAAATATATACTAAAATCATCAGAATTCTCGATTATTATGACTAAGATATCGGAGCAATTCAAAACTTTACATGCATCATGAGTACTGTTATATTACTAAATTTAATAGTTGATTTGTTAATATATTAATCGTATAAAAAGTTATACAAATGTGTAAAACTAGTTTAGTTTTACACCAATGGAAGTGAATTTCTCCTCTTGTATTTATATACATTATATAATATTTATCATATAAAAATATATATAATCTTATAGTGTAAATATTAGAAAATATATTAAGTTAATTATATTTTAAAATTTAATAAAGAGAATTATTAAATTACTAAAGATCATATTTAAAAAATTTAAAAATAAATTAAAAACCATAGAAATGAGCTTGGACCATCAATTCATAAACATAGGCGACCTTGCGCAAAATTTGAAGTCCATATTTTGAGCTGAGCTGGGCTTGAGTAAGTGTGCATAATATTAATATCATTCGTAGACCTGACTGAAATCAAACTCTATCTTACTCATAAACACCTTTAGTATGTACTAATATTGACCAATATTGATCGATATAAACTAATAAAAGCTTACATGATCGATACAAACTAACACAAAAAATAAAATAATACGATACAAGTATCATTTTATTTTACTTTAAAATCATTATGTATGTACGATCAGTACCGACCTGTTTGAGTTAAACTGAAGGGTTCTAGCATACATTTGTTAGGAGAGCTTCTGGCAAGCTCTAATGGCAATCGGTTAAGCTGGTTGCCATAATTTTTATTTAAATTATTTTATTTTTTTACATATGTTATTACATAATAATACACAAACTTATATAATTACATAAATATATTATCAATTACATATATTATTATCATTAAAAAGAAATATTTAGAATTATCCATAAATATTATAGTTACATAATTATGTTATTTATTATATAAATTATTATGGTTGATACTATAGTTTAGTATTACATATTTTTATTATAATTACATGTACACATTATTTACAAACATAAATTATGATAAAAATAACAAAAGTTGTAATACATAAATTCACTATATTTACATAAAAATTTTATAAGTTACAAAAATATATAATAATTAGTTAATAAAAAATAGTATTCCATAAAATATTAGAATTACATAAATTATATTACCTATTATATGCGTATATCATCAAAGGTAATATAAATAAGTATTACACATTTTCTTACAATTACACATATATATTTTTTACTTACAGAAATTATGATAAAAGACAATAAAAGCTATAATACATAAATTTATTACATTTACATAAAAATTTTGTAAGTTACATAAATATATTATCAATAAGAAATAAGAAGTACTATTACAGAAAATATTATAGTTACATAAATTATATTATCTATAACATACGTTTATTACCATAGGTAATAAAAATATGTATTAAATGTTTTTATGTAATTTTTATTATATATAATGTATTTGTATAAAGAATCTTTAAAGGTAATATATATATATGTAATTTGTTACATACAAATATTATCAAATTTACAAACAAACATTACAGATTTACATAAAAACATTGTCAAATTTGTAATATATGTATATAAAATATTTTTTAAGAAAATTAACTATAATTTTCTAGAAATTATTTTTTCTTCTCTATTATTATATATATATTATGTGTGAAAAATTAATTTTTGTAATAATTTTTTAACTAAAAACAATTTTCATTTTTTTAGTTTAATAATTTATTTGGGTATATTAGTAATAATTATATTATATTAAGAAAAAATTAATTTTTTGATAAATTTATAATTTTTATTAGTTGGTAAAATGACAACTAAACATTACAAAAATTACAGATAAATATTATAATTTACATAATGTTTATGTGTAATTTGTGTTGTATGTAATGTATTTGTATAAAGAATCTTTAAAAATAATATACATATGTAATTTGTTACATACAAACATTATTAAATTTACGTATAAATATTATATATTTACATAAAAACATTATCAAATATGTAATATATGTATGTAAAATATTTCTTTAAGAAACTTAACCATAATTTTCTAGAAATTATTTTTTATTCTTTATTAAATATATTATATGTGTGAAAAATTAATTGTTGTAGTAATTTTTGAAATAAAAAAGTTTTCATATTTTTTTAGTTTAATAATTTATTGAGGTATATTTGTAATAATTATATTATACTAAGAAAAAATCAATTTTTTGATAAATTTATAATTTTTATTAGTTGATAAAATTGCAACTAAATATTATAAAAATTATACATAAATATTATAATTTACATAATATTTATGTGTAATTTGTGGTATATTAATATATATCATGTAATAAAAATATTTTATATAAAATTATTTAGAAATAATCAAAATAAAAAATATTTTATATTAAATGCTAACATCATCTCTATTAGCTGCTGAAAAGGCAAATAAGAAGGATAAAAAAAAGAAAAATATTGAGGTTAAATGTTAGGGTGAATTCTAAAAATGTAAAAGGTAATAATAATAATTAAAAAAATAAAAATAGAAAAAATTAATTTTAAAGAAGAAAATAACAATTATTAAAATCATTAATAAAAAACTATAATTATTAATTATTAACAAAATAAAAGCAGGAAAAAATTAATTCTAAAGAAGGAAATAGCAATTATTAAAATTGTTAATAAAAAACTGTAATTATCATTTTGCTCTTATTTTTCATCTTATTTTTTGGCTACCTTAAATTATTTAAAAATAATAATAAAAATTTATATAAAATCTTGTATTATTATATATAAATAAAATTACTATGTAAAAAATAGTAACTAAGTGTACGAATGACTATAATTGAATGTACAAAATACTATAACTAAATGTATGACTCAACTAAATGTGCGAATGATTATAACTAAATGTACCACTCACCATAACTAGATATGAGAATGATTATAACTAAACGTATGACTTACCATAACTAAGTGTATGACTCACCATAACTAAATGTAGGACTCACCATAACTAAATATTTTATATTTTATAATTTAGGATTTAATATATTGTTTTATTTTATAAATTTAAGATTTAATATAAAATATTTTTAATTTTTTATTATCTTTAACTAGTATTTTTAATATATATAATTTTTATATTTTATAATTTAATATATATAATTTATATATTTTGGTTGGAGGTGGATTCCCTACCCAAGGAACCCAAAAGTTAAGACAAAAATAGGGTAAAATAATAATTAAAGTTTTTTTATTAATAATTCTAATAATTATTATTTTTTTCTTTAATTTTTTTTACTTTTATTGTTTTAATAATTATTATTGCATTTTACTTGTTAACCAAGTTTTTTTTCCCTTTTTACTAATGGTTGAGATAAAGTGTTTTAGATCTAATAGTTCCTTTTGTTCTAAGGAGTTGATTTTAGAAATTTCCGTTAAGCCCTCAAAATTGTGCCTTTAGATTATGCGGTCTCCAACAAAGGAAAGGATAATTGAGATTTTTATGCAAAACTCAATACATCAATCGTTTCGTCTTCAAAATAACTATGATAAGACGATGGGATAAAACCAGTTTCAGCAATCATTTGATGAGATCAAGGGAAGGCCTACAGTATCTATGAAGTCTTTATATTACATAACTTTATGTAAATCAATCTTTGTAAAAAAAAAAAAAAAAAAAACTTGTGCACATTATTAGTTCATGCTCATTTAAAACTGAAATAAAATACTAAAATTAGTAATAGATGTAACAAAAAAATGTTAAAATACTAATATAATTGTTAATTTCTATGAAAATTTTGAGATGAATTATTAATGCTAATGCGATTTAATTAAAATAATTTATTTCATGATGATGTACACTAAAAGAATAACATAAAAAGAAAATTGCCTAAAATTTTTTGGAACTACCAATTTTTCTTATCCAAGCACACGACGTGATATAATACAAATTTATGTATGGAAGACCAGAGGTTACTTTTATTCTTGGAGCTAAAAGTTAAGGCTCTTCCTAAATTCGTGCTCCACCTTCACTTTAAGTTCCTTGGTAAAGATGAGACTTAGAGTTTATAATCTTACTTTATGATATGTAAATTAATCGAATGTTGACTTTTTTTTATTAAACCTCTGCTCGAATGAAAACGCTAGAAGTGATACGTGTGATGCTCACAGTTAGTGTTCGATTGATGTAATTCTATATTTGATATCAAATGTTGGATATTTGTTAGATTGTTAGGTGAATTAAATGCTTCGTGGATATAGTAATTTTGTTGCTTTGTAATTTAATTACAATTAAATTGCTAGATGAGTTGAATGTTTATTTGTTTTTAGATGAATTGAATTACTAAATCTAATAATTTAGTTTTTCTTCTTTAAAATAATACTAGTTATTAAAAATAAATATTAGGTACTTTTAAAGTGTGTTTGATAATGTATTGAAAATTTTTAACACGTGAAAAAAAAATTTCAATTAATTTAATTTTTTTTAATAAGTTGGATAACTCTTATTGAATATTACTTAAATAAAAATTTTTTTATATAAAAAAAGGAAATGTTGAATGTAATAAGTAGGCAGAAAATGATTTATTATTTTACGAAGAACATGTTAAGTCAATGGTTAAAGTTATCAAATAATACTTAATATTCAGTAACATGCCAAAAAAATTTTATAATACAAATTTACTGTTGATAAATTTAGAATTAAAAATTGAATATTAAATTTTTCAAGAATTGATTTTTTTGATTTATCAAACAATGCCTTACTTTATAATTAATTATAATTACAATGATTTTAACATTTTCAACAAAAAAAAGTTTTCTTCTTATACAAGAAATTTCCCCATATTACTAGCTTTTGGAAATAACACGATGATGACACATAATAAGCACTAACAAGAAAGAAACAGGAGAAAAAGAAAACTTAAACATGATTTAACCCCTTGGCCTACATCCATGACCATAAAAGGATAAAAATGTTATTACTAACACAACTTGTAACTTTTACATGGAATAACTATAAACCCTCCTGACAAATTTGTAACTTTTGCATGGAAAAAATTATAAATACTCCTCATAAACAACTTGTATCTTTTGCACATTACAAACCATTCAGCAAATAACTAACAGCTTTTACATAGATAAAGCTACAAACCTTCAAACAAAAAACTCATAGTTTTTGTAAAGAGAAAATTACAAACCATCCTCACACATTGAGATCCTGTAGGATAAGTTTTAAATGTAATATTTTTAATATTTGACTAATGCAAATTTAGTGTTCCAATTCTTAAGTCAAAAAACCTAGAAATTAAATT
>JBBYHO010000003.1:18060491-18096297 GCA_038382025.1 Adansonia gregorii | reverse complement strand
AAACACATTCTAGTATTTTTCAAAGTGTTTGTGAAATATTTCATGAAGAAAAATACTAATCTTGAAAATATTTAAACGCAAGCTAATTAAGCTTAAGTTTTAGTTATATCAAAACTAAGATTAATTCAAAGCTAATATAGCTAACATAAATATTTTAATATCTAAAATCTTTAAATATCAATTATATAAATAAATGTAAAAATATTGAAAAATATAGTAAATCATTAATTAAGTTCAAAATCTTAATTTATGAACATATTTTATTTTTAAATACAATTGTGAAAAAATAAAAATGATGATGATAAAAAATAGAAATTGGTTTAAAAAAATTAAATTAGGAAATTTTTTAAGAAATTAAAAAATAAAAATTTTATACCAATCGATAGGATTAGTATATACTGGTCCTGATTAATATTTATTGATATAGAATGGTACAGGCTAGTACAATCGATACAACAAATAAAAAAAATCAAAATGGTATGATATTGTTACCATTTCGTTTTATATTAAAACCAATATGTACTGATAAGTACCTATACAATATTGACTACATTGATAATAATACAATGTACGAATTAAACGAATGGTATTACTACTTGTAAAATAACGAAGTTTTTTGAAAAATCAATAACAACAAAAATTTTCATCCTAAAAAAGCTATTAACCGAAAAAGAAAAAAATTATTGGTCCTTGAATCATTATTATTGTGTTAAGGAAAAGGTTACCAAAAATTTAAAATTTAAAATTTAAAATTTAAAATTTCAATTTCAATTTCAATTTCATTTTCAAGTTTTTATTTAGTGTGAATTTCGTAGAATTATATGTTAATTTATTTTAATTTATTTGTTGCTTATTTATTCTTGATTTAGATAAGAAATTGTTTGATTATGTGGATATAATTTTTATTAGTACATTCTATAGTTGAACCTTTCATTTGTTTGGATGGTTAAATTAGTATCGGTAAAATGAAAAATAGCAATAGCGGTGAGATTAATTTTTATAGAAATGAGATTAAAATCAAAAGTAAAATATGTGCTTAAATTTAATCACAACAGTGACAATGAAATAAGAATAAAATATTACCATTAAGGACATTTTATTAAAATTTGTGCATATATAACAAATAATAAAAAAATTATTAAAATTATGATTATATTAAATAATAAAATAAAAATAAAAATATATTTATGTTGAATAATCATAAAATCAAAATTATAAAAATTATATTTATATTAAGTAATAAAATTATATTTACGTTAAATAATAATTAAAAATTATTAAAATTATTTTTATATTAAAAATAAAATATTATATTTGTATTAAATGATAAAAAATATATCTATTAAAAACTGAAAATTATATTTACATTAATTAATTATTAAAATATTATTTATATTAAAAATAAATATATAAAATAATAAAAAAGAAAGAAGGGAAAAAAAGGAGGATTTCCTCCCTTCAACCCCCCTTCGGGGTCCAACCGGAAGGGACATAGGGGTTTGATCACCCTACTCGGGATGATTCAAACACACCCCCTGTGGGCTGTACCTGATTTAGGAGGCATCTCTCCCCCAAAAAGTGTGGATCCTACCGCTTGATCAAGTGTTAAGTTCAAACCTGAATCTATTTTTGGCAAGGATTAAGGGTCAAATTTTACAAAGCGATTTTCTTTTTGTTTTAATTGACATTTTAAATTGGACCTTAAGATTTTAATTTTCGGAATTCAAGTCACATAGGAGTTAGATAAGATGGGCAATAAATTAAAACCACAAAAGAGTGTAGACACCTAAATTAATTTGGTTCAATTTTCAAAAATTAATCTCAATTTGCATCAGAGTCGATCTTGGTTTAATATTTTAATAATTTTATAGTTGCAAGTTTAAATTTTCAAATGTGCCAAATATTTTTGTCATTTTGAATTTTAATTATCAAAATAAAGTTGTAACAAGAAAAAAAACCAGTTTTTAAGCTTTTAATTAAACCCGCATCAAATAAAAATTTTAATTAAATCTTGAGCTTTAAAAGTTTGTCACATTTAGATTTTTTTTTTAAATCAGAGGCTTTGAATAAAAATTAAAAACAAGAAAAAAAAATAGAAAAATATTTTGAAAATTGAAAGAAATGAGGGGTAACTTATATATTTCCCTTTCCTCCACTTTGGTTTTGATCTTGACCTTTCACTTGGTTGATCCAATGGACCAAATAAATATGGATTAAACTTAAGAAAGATGGAGGGGGCATTAAATGGGATCAATTGAAGACCTTGGAACCAAGAATCCATGTCGGAGCTTGGAAAAAGTGTATAAAAACGTATAGTGTAGGTTATCAGCGGAAGAATTTAGGTTCATTTGGAATTTCGGAGTATTAGCCCAGGGAGCACAGTAGGGGCGAAAATAGAGGAAAAAGGAAAAGAGAGAATGAGGCAGTGGTCGAAAAAGCTTCCCAGGAAAAGGCGTCTGAATGCTCTCTGTAAGGCATTCGGATGCCTTATCAAGACTTTTGTTATTTTTATTATTTAATTAGCCATTAACTTGTGTTATTTATTTGTTTATCTTTTAGTTCATTTACTTTCCCGTTCTTATTTACTTTATGCATATTTTTATTTATGTAATTATTTTATTCCCATTTTATTATTTTCTTGCTTAATATTTACTTTGCTCCATAGTTATTTACGCTGATTTATTTACTTAATGCAAATCTTTATTTATTTATTATTGTTATTGTTATATTTATATATTCACCATTGTTGTCTTATTTTACGGGTTTATTTATCACTTTATTTATCTCATACTTTTACTTTAATTTATCAGCGTGATTAATTGTGGACAATTTGAAACTAGATTGATTTCCAAAGAAGAAAGACTAATGTGCCTTAGTAACAACGGTTTTGGGATCCATGCCAAGTTGTTCGAAAAAGCCTTTACATCCTTTTACAAAGGAGTATTATTCATGTTTTAAGAAATATCTTTGGAATTTTCAAACGGAGGAACAATTTTCTAATTTTTTTTCTTTTTTCATGGTGATGGGAGATTTAGAAAATTTTTCAGCACAAAAGGTTTTCATGTTAATTCTAAAACGAATCGATTCGATCTCATGTTCAAAAGTTTTGATATGATAGATAAAAATAAATTAATTAATTAAGCATAGTTAGTATTAAATAAAAAAAGAGTCAAATGCTTTTAGGATATTGAGATCATGATTTACATGTGATTTTATTAATGAAATTAAAAGATCAGATCAATAATTATATCTACTCAAAGACTTTTAACTTTGAGTGCACTGAATACTACAAAAAAAAAATGCATGGCATGATGACTTTGGGCCTTCTTTGAAATCATAATTAGTTCGAGTGTGTTGCCTACAATAATAATCCACATAAATGATGGTTGAAACTTTTGTAAAAATTGATGATTCTCTAATGCTGGCTTAAAAAAATCATTTTTAATTATCAAAAAATATAATTATTATTCTTAAATAGTTATATTTTACTGTTAATACAAATAGTATCATTGTTTAAAGTCACATATGAATTTATCATTGAATACATAAAATTACATCACTAAAATTTAATGGTGTTATAAACATGTACTACAATAGCACACGAAATAGAACTTTATGTATCAAAATAAACATTTGTACCAGCTGAAAGATACAATAAACTTTAGAGCCCTTGATGGCATTTTCTCTTTATTTATTTATTTATTTTTTGTCGTATTCGTTTCAATTATCTTTAAAATAGACACAGCCTGGTAATAAACATTTTCAGGAAAAAAAGCTATTTTCTTCAAAAAATAAAAATAAGATAATATTCTTGAGTGAAAATAAATCTAGAGTCTTTGCGAAGTTGTTGAAGAAAATTCCAATAATTAGTTTTCACGAAAATAATATCACCTTTGCTCTCAAGGGATGACGTCAAAACTCTTGAACGAAAGAATCTTTTGAGTTCCATTAAATTGCTAGAAAAGTTAACAAAATTTCATCGTAATAAGAATTCTCATTTCGCTCTTAAACAAAATTATTTGTTTTTCACAAAATAACAAATGCAAATTTTAAAAATAAAAAGGAATCAAGAGAATTATCTTTAAGTATTAAAATTAAGACCTTATTAATATCAAAAAGATAACATAGGATTTGTTGATGTTTGAATTGATAAGGGTCTTTCAAATGAGCACTATGAGTTTTAATATCTTCTCAACATATACTCGGTGAAACTCATTACCATGTGTATGAAAAAAAATTAAATTTAGACATACTTATAAAAGGGGGTGAAAATATTTTATTTTTTAGAAAAAAATTATAAATTAGAAAGATTAGTAGTTATTTTTCAAGTGGAAGGGTGAGTAGTTTTTTTAATTAAAAAGAATCAATAGCTAATTATTATTGCAAATGAAAAGAAAAATATATCATTAATTTTATATTTATTATAACAACTTCAGCTGATTTTTTTTTAAATTCTAAAACTGAATTAATATTATCTAACTAATGATATCGAATTTAGTTAAGAATTATTACTTGTGTATTAATTAATGTGGCTAAGAATGATCCCAGAACGAGTTGATGATACTAAGACGGTTTCCTTGAAATAAAAGTGGGCGAAAGCCCAAGATGGAAAATGAAATTTTATGAGCACGAAAATAATATCGATGCATATGCATCCTTGGGAATCCACGAAGCCAACAGCTTGAAATTTACTTGGAAAAAAAAACATCTTGGAAACAGTAGAGAGAATAGACAAACCCCAAAATTATATATAAAAAAATTTTTAAATTATAATAAACAAGTTCAATAGTCAATATAAATGCTAAAAACTAGAACGGTCTTATATGTGAATGCCTTGTGTGTTTTGATTCCTTGCTTGTGTTTAATCAGATGCAGTGTTATTCTTCAAGCGATAGAGGAGTTTCTTCTTCTTTAAGGTGGGATTGTAGATGGTGAGAACAACCTTGCCAGCCTCCCCAATCTTGAAATTGTCGCACACGACCGGTTCTTCAGTGGAGGTAACCTTCCTAGCCTTCTGGATTATAACTGTGTAGCTGTCTTCAGCACTGGGTACGAATTCTGCACCATAGTTCACATCCCATCCAACAACTCTGACCTCCCATGTTACAAGGCATGCCTGCATCATCACAAGAGATTTAATTGATGATCGTTTAAGCTTCAACCAAAATATACCAGCAAATAGCAAAGAAAAAGGTCCAGAGGATCCAAAGATGGATGCCATATTAATTAAAAGCTCGTAAGCACTACCCGAATCGAATCCCCAAGCGCGGGGCCAAAATCTGCATTGGATTCTTGAAAATATGAAAGCTACCCTAGCATTTGACCAAAGAGACAAAGCAAAAGCCACCTACCCCAGTAACTGGAAACTCTACTGTGTGCTTTGCCGCTGGCTTCACAGTAATCTCAGTAACAGCATCGGTGCTGGCGAATTCACCGTCTTTGCTCAGTCCTCCATATTTGACCGGTACTTGCTCACCAGCGATGTACCTAAATTTTCAAAACAAAACTAATTTCATATAAATAACACGTAAAGAGTGGTAAAAGGAGCAAATTTTACTTGATTTAGACACCAACCTGAAAAGGGTCTCCGCAGATTTTGAAGGGCCCGCAAAGACAAATTTGCTTCTTGTTCTCTGGGTCAAAAATGGACTTATCATCTTATTGACTGCAAGGTACCACCAAGGTACATTGATAAACACCTAAACAAGCAGCCACAACCCCAATTCGGAGCAAAGTTAAGATTAAAAAAAGAAAGAAAGAAACGATAAACCTGATGATGATGATGATAATAATAATAATAATAATATCACATGAAAAAAAAAGATCAAATAGCACAAATAGCAATAACAGCAATGCTACCTGTCCGGCAACAAATTCTGGGTAGTTGTCCTGGAGCAATTGAAGAGCCTGTTTAGTAGCTTGTCTAAGCTCCCACTTTGCTGGTCCTGGGGAATTCTTCAAGTCATTGACCTGAACAATAGTACTAATGCCACCGGGGCTGAAATCCAGTTTCCTAATACTCTTTTCTAGGAATTGGATTCTCCATCTCAGGAATTTTTGCCTCTTCTCTTCATCCGAAAATGTTTTCTGGTAAAGCTCCTTGTTTTGGAACGCCCCGAACACATTATAGCACACCGGATGTCCTTCCTTGTCAAAACCATGCATAAATACCACCTTCTCCAAATCACCACCCAAATCTTGTTCAACAAGTTCGTCAATGCCGAACTCCTTTCTCCAACGAATCGTGTTTTTGAGCATGGCAAATGCATCTTTCACCTTGAAATCTCTGGCTCTTAGAAATTTGAGGAGAATGACATCGCTTCTTTCATCTGCAAGAAGTGGTACGCCCCATATGGATATCTCCTCTGAGGGCACCTTCTCCTCTGTTTGAGCATCTTTTCGTTCGTCTTCCGAGACCACATCAGCCTTTGCCTCTGCGGGCTCTTTAACTGCTGCTTGTTGCTCTGGTTGAACTAGTGAAGAGACTGAAACTATACTCTCTTCAATGGCTTCTACGGTCTTGGCACCATCATCTTCCACAGTGTCAGAGACAGCAGTAGTGACAGCAGCCTTCTCTTCAATAACCTCCGTTTCAACCTGATTAATAGTTTCTTCCATTTCTGGTTCATCATTTGTTTCGGTAACTGTTTCTGTTTCTAGTTTTGGTGGTTTATAAGTAACCAGTTCATCCTTTGCCTTCCCTTTGGCAGGTTCATTCTCGTCCTCATATACCACCACGTCTTTTTTCTCATCCTCTTTAGGAGCTTCTGGTTGCTTTGGCAATGGCATTGCTACCACGCGAAACTCATGCTTGTTAAGCGCTTCATGAACAAGTTGCTTAAGTTCTTCCAGCGCTTTCTTTTCATTCTCAAGGAGGTCAACAACCCTTGTGCTCTCTTCAATGAAAGAACCCGACTGTGGAACTTTTTCCTGATCATCGCCATTGGGTTTTGATACCTCTGCCTCTAAAGCATCCTCCTCAACCTGCTTTGGCTTTACCGATTCTTCAGCGGTTTCGGGTGTCTGAGGCGGTTCTTTCACCACTTCTGTAGACGCTGGAGGTTTCTCGGCTTGTGGCACGTCAGGAACAACCACCACCTCTTCAACTTGTGGTTCTCCATCCTGGGATGTCTTCTGAACTTGGTCAGCCATAGCTAATGTTAATTCTTGATGCCAATTAACAGGAAAGAAAAATAACAAAGGAAAAGATGGGACGCTGAAATGGAAATGAGAGAGAGAAAGAGAGGGAGAGAGTAAGTGGCGTGGGTTGTAGGAGAGTAGGGCAGTTTTTAAAGAGATGGGAGAGAGAACAAGCTGTGGAGGTCAGGGAGGAGTGTGCTTGGACGGAGGAGAAAAACAAGCGGAAAATTTCAAAAAGAGAAAATGGACTACAAGTTATTAAAAGTGTGAAAGCGAAAAACTTCATTCTAATAAAAAATAACAATTATTAAATTTATAAATAAAAAATTATAATTACTTTTCTATCTTAATTTCGTTATCTTTCAGCAATTATAGTGAGGGTCCGACTCCCTCGGCAAGGAAACCGACTCCCTCCTATTTTATATATATACATTAAAAATTAAAAATATTATTTAAAAATATATATTATATATAAATTATATATATTAAAAATATTATTTAAAATACTAAAAAATTAATAATATTTTATATTAAATCATCAATTATTATATAAAAATAATAAAATAAAAATATTTTATATTAACTCATGAATTTTTATATAAAAATAATAAAAAATAAAAATATTATATATTAAATTTTGAATTACTATTTAAAAATAATAAAATAAATTTCAAATTAAATTTTAAAAAATTAAAAATAATATATACTATATAACATATGTAATATATAATATATAATATATAATATATAATATTTATAATAAAAATTAAAAATAATATATATTATCTATAAATTATATATCCAATATACATTATATAATATATACGTATATAACATATAATATATAATATATTATATATTATATAAAAATTATATATTAAAATATTATTTAAAAATAATAAAAGATTAAAAAAATATTTTATATTAAATCATGAGCTACTATTTAAAAAATAAAAAATAAAATATAAAATATAATCATAACTAAATGTAGAAATAACTATAATTGAATATACATAGAGCATAACTAAATGTACAGATGACTGAAACTGATATATTTAATTTTAATATATATTGATATATATGTTCCAATATGGGGATAGTCTATTGTTATACCAGAGAACCGACCCCGAATATATAATATATATAAATTATTTATATTAAAACTATTATTTAAAAATAGTAAAAAAATTTTAGTATAAAATATTTATAATCATTTATTTTTTAAATAGTTTTTTTAATATCTTAATTTATATATATAATAATATAGCTTAGGGATCAATTTTTTTAGTATAGGAGCCGAACCTTCACATATTGAAACGTATATTAATATATATATTAGTATTAAATATATTAGTTTTGATGATCTATACATTCAATTGTAGTGATTTGTTTATTAAGTTATGGATATTTGTACATTTGGTTATGAGCAATTATACATTCAATTATTATTATATTTTTATTTTTATTATATTTTAAATAGTAATTTAAGATTTAATATAAAATATTTTTATTTTTATTTTTTTAAATATTAATTATTTTTAAATAGTAGTTTAGGATTTAACATAAATTATTTTTATTTTTTAAATAATAATTTAAGATTTAATATAAAATATTTTTAATCTTTTATTATTTTTAAATAATATTTTTAATGTATATCATTTATATGTAATAATATATATTATATATAATATTATAATATTATAAATAATATGTATTAATTCAATATTTAATATAAAATATTTTTTTATTAATTTTAAATAATATTTTTAATATAAATAATTTATATATAATATTTTATATTTTATTATATATATATATTATTTTTCATAATGTATATGAGCTCAGTTAGTAAGAGAACCAACCCCTTAAATTGCTGGCAAAACGTAGCACTATAGCAGCCAAAAATTAAAAAAATTAAAGATAAAAAAATAATTATGAATTGTTTATTAATAATTATAATAATTATTATTCTCTTATTTGTAATAATTTTTTCATCTTTCACTTGTTTTCATAATTTATGGTCTATTTCTTTTTTGGAATTTTCGCAACATTAAGCTGTCAGTCATGCACATTTAAGCCAGCTTGGAAGGGCCCCCCCGGGGGGGGGGGGGGGAAGGGGACCACTACCATCCATTTTACAATCTGTCGAGCTTTTCACGGTTCAATTAGGTGCAATTGCATAATTATATGTCATTGTGATTGCCACATCCCAACGGGCGTTACATGGAAATTATCGGCGCATGTGGCGGCATTTTCATTTGAGATAATGAGATTCCAAACATGTGTGTTTGTTGGGAGTTGATGCGTTGGAAAATGTTGGCACCTAGGATCCTCTTCCTCTCTACGTCCTGTTCTTCTGCATCACTCTTCTTAACAATTCGTGGGACCTACTAAGATTAGACAATCGCTTCCCTCGTTCCTTCACCACGCAGAATTCCCTTGTTCTAATTCTCACTTCCTTCCGATACAAAAATTAATATTATTTCTTCCTTGATAATTCTAATTGGGTTTTGAACTCTCCACCAACGGCTTTAAAGTGTTATCCCATGACCATAAAGTTATGTTTAGAAAATTTAGTAAATTTATAAAATGCTTAATTAATGTTGAAAAAATTGGATCATAGATCAAATGATAAAACTTATGAATTATTGATTCAATTGGTTTGACAAATTACACCACTTGAATATGATTACTTAATTTTTTTAAAAAAAATTCATACTAAATAAGTATTAGATATAGTAAATATTTTATAAAAAATAAAGTTAGTTAACTGTTTTTTATTTTCTCCTAGTTTTTTACTACTTCTTGGGTTCTTTGAAATCCCAATTCTATAACATTTCCCAGACCAGACTAGCATCAATTCTCAATTCAACCTATTTGAATGACCAATTGAAGGAAGTCTCGGGACAGCAAATAATCATTTCACAAAAATTTACAAAATAATTCATAAATATCACAATGGAAAAAATCAAAAGGATAAAGTGAGTGTGAGAAATACAGTCTAATCCTATCGGTGCCATCTCCCCAAAAATGGTCGTGGGCCGAGATATATAGCACTAATGCACTCCCGAAGAATTTGCTTCACCCACCTTTCAACATGCGTTAAGTGCTCGATTGATTTTAGCTAAGATGGCGAGGGCAGGATGCATATTCCGTTTCAACTGGTCAAAGAGCTCAATCACCGCTACTTCCACATATTCAAGCACCCATGGGAAGAAAACCAACCCATATATGGCTAAAGTAAAGGCATCAATGACTTTTTTTTTTTCTGGCTGATCCCTAATATACTCCTTCAAAAATTGCCATGAAACAACTGTGATATTGCCTTTATGTTCGAAGCGAAGAGACCGAGGAGATAAATCAAGGATCTATACCAATCTCTTTTTATGACTCACCGGGTTGCGCTCTTTGCAGTAGATAGGTCTTGTCTCCACTTGTCCCAACCCTAATAATGATGCAATTCCTTCTATGGTGAGGGTCATGTCATAGTGGTTAAATGAGAAGCATCAGTAAGAGGGGTCCCAGAATTCTATTAGAGTTCGGACCAACTATTCATTTATGGGGATCTTCAACAACATGGCCATATGTCCATATTTTGCTGTAAACTGGGTTTGCTTGGCTTTATCCCATCTTTCCCATATATGTACCAATTTAGAGCTATTATTTTGTCTGAGATCCAAGTGTGATCTTCGACATTCTCTATACAAAGTCCCCGTGTATGCAGTCCCCCCATTTTCTCCGATTTAGTTCGGACTCTGTGTGGACTTCTTCACAACTTCTGGAAATAACCACCACTTTTGCTTGGTTCACCATAAAATCGAATAGAAATTAGCTGGATCTGAAATCAGGCCTAAAGCAAACACCCACGATGTAAATGACTGATGCACAAGGACAATAAAAGAAAAAAGTAAATAAGTTAGTATCTATGAAATAAATATTCCAGATAATAAAACATAACAATAAATAATATCATATAATTAAAATAAAGTAGGCAAATAAAGAAAGAAAATGGTACGCATATCCCTTCGTATGTCTCTAACCTCGGTGACACTTATAGTAAGGGTATGGTGCTAACTGGGGAGCTACCAAGATTCACTATATGAGGTTTGGGTCGGACCTCTAAATTGGTTCTCAAATTGCCCCTAGTCCAAAATGGACTAACGAGGTACCTTCTCGTTATCAATTGCGGATTTATGTGAGAAGAGGTTCAATTGGAGTAGGAGTATCTTCCATGCTTGTAACAAGGCTAACACCTTGTGTAGGCATAGGAATTTACACCCGGTAGGCTTTTCACTAGCCAAAATAGAGGCTAACATCTTAGAAGGCAGAGCTACTTCACCTCCTCCTAAATTATTAGGTTCTTATGTCCCTGCCATATTAGACAAAAGGGAAACTACTACGATGTACACAGTGTGTGTGAAGGGATAAGCATACCTTTTTTTAAACAAAAAAAATAAAGAGAAAATACATAAACATTGACTTAAAAATAAAATACGTCATAAAAAATTTTCAAAATGGGAATTGAAACTAAATACCAATTAAACTGGATTAATTAAAATTTAATTAATACATGATTAATTGTAGGCCCGACTCTTAAAAAAAATTAGGTCCCTAGTGGAGTTGCCAAGCTGTCATAATGTGACCTGGATACGAATCCTGACTACGGCTGACTTAAATGGCTCTTAACTATATAAGTGGTGATGTATCATTATTTCAAAACTATTTATTCTTCTTTCTTTTGGGCCATATCGATATTAATATTCTCTTATTTCTGAAGACTCGATAGTTAAGATGAATCGTTCACCCATCTTAGTCCTAAATAGTTATCACAAAATGACCATTTGTTTGGAGTTGCCACCAATTTGTTTTGGCTAGGTGAGATTGGTCACCTGTCGAAATTAATGCATTAAGGGTCATAAAACCCTAAAGATAAATTTTATGGTTTATGGAGTACTAGAGATCATTTTCAAGGGTTTGGGAGTTTCCAACATGCTCACTTTTTTTAACAGGCTTAGCAATCATATTATCATCACATATTTCTTTCTCCTTATGCATCATTTCATGGAACAAAGTTATGATGGCTCACTGAGATGTTGCCCTAGCATTATTCAATCGAATGACATTGTCTTATAACAAATGTACCCCACAAGGTCATAAATATGGTTTTCTCCATGTCTTTTGATGCCATCTTAATCTGATTATAACTAGAAAGGCTATCCATGAAGGGAAACAAAGAATTCTTTGTTGTATTATCATCTAATATATATAGGGTAGTGAGAAATTATCTTTAGTGCTTGCTTTTTTTAAGTCCCGATAATTCACACACATGCACACTTTTCTATCTTTCCTAGGGATAGGCACAATATTTGCCACCTATTTAGGATATTTTGCCACTTCAAAAAACCCAGCATCTATTTGCTTCATCCTTCTCAACTTTTATTATACTGGTTTACATCCAGGTTTTAATAAAAGTCTGTGCACTACTACATCTATATCTAATCCCAGCATATCCTCGTATGACCAAGTGAATGCATCTTTAAACTCCTTCAGGAGGACAATCAAATCTTTCTAAGTAGATGAGGATATCATGGTTCCAATCCTAATTTCTCTTTGACACTCTTTAGTCCTCAAATTCATTACCTCCAAAGATTTTTTTATGAGACATGATTTGTCTCTCCTCTTGTCTGATCAGTGTTGCTAAATCCAAGGATAAGTCATAGCCATCAAAATTATCATTTGAACATACTTCATCTTTATGAAATGATTTATCAAAATCGATTCCCAGAGAGTTAACCTTTATCTCCATATCTCCTATGTCAGATACTTAATAAGGTTTGAGCATTGAAGCTTTAGGCACATATATATCAAGACATTGCAAAAAAGATATATTTTAGTTTCAACAATGGTGGTTTATTCAAGAGAAAATAATCAATCAATTTAAGAAATAAAGCATTCACATTCAAATAAAGACATTTAGATATGAAAATGCATAGTGCTTGTTATTTATTTAACAATGATCAATCAACTGAGCCAAATACAAAAAAACTTTAAATGTTGTTCAGCCTTAACATCTAGGGCGAAGTATCTTAATATTTGTCAAAGAAAGGCCTATAATCTATAAAGATCTTGGTGTTATTCCAAATCTGGTGATCATAGGCAAAGCGAATACCAAACTCCAAGATCTTTTATTCTATGACAAAAACACTAAAACTTTTAAAAGCCTCTTTCAACAAAACTAGGACCACTCCTATGGAGCCTTTCTTATTTGAACTTAGATAACCCATAAAACAAAAAATGTCTTAAAGAGAAGTAGAAGTCCTTCCATCCAATTTTGGTTCAAGGCCCAGCTTTCTAGCCATTTTTTTCTCTCTAGCACTTTTGATTAAACTTTTTTTCTAAGTAGCATTTTTTAACCTAACTCATTCTTTCCAATTTGGTTGACTACTTTTAAGACTTGAGTCATTTCTTGCAAATGCTTTCCTAATCCTTGGCTAATTTGGCAACTTTTTTTGACGATCATCTTCAATCCCATCCTAGTATTCTAAACAAACAGGGCTAAATGATCGCTAACCTTTTCCTACATATGTAGCATTACAAGTTCATAGGACTATAAGAAAAAATCGATAATCTCCTTATCATGATCAATGTAAGGTGCATCAATAGACATGACTGCCATCATCTCTTTTTCTTTATCGATGACAACCACCTTATCATCCATAATAAACTTTAAATTTTGATACAATGATAAGGGAACTGCCTCTAGAGAATTGAACTAGGCCTACCCAACAAATGGTTGTATTATGGTACACTATCCATCACCTGAAGCTCTACTTCAAAAGTACATAGGCATTTCTTAAAGGAACCATAATCATGCTAACTACCTCTTCTCTGGTTTTATTAAAGGCATAAACAACAATATAATTGTTCTTGATGTGTGAGGTATCAACTAGCATCTTTTGTAGAGTGACCAATCTTAACACATTCAAAGCGAATCCATTATCCACCAATACTTATGGTAAAATACATGCTTTACAGCTGACAGTGATATGCAAAAACTTCACACTACTCCCCTCTCTTGAAGGGATCTTATCATTATTGAATGATATAAAGTTGTTAGCCAATATGTTGTCTACTAATTGACCAGTATTATCTATTAAAATATTATACACCATATACGTCTAATTCTAGACATTTAACGAAGCTTTTTTATATGGTTACAAGTTCAACAATATAGATAGTAGTGGTATCTTAGCAGGCTACTTATTTAATTGCTCCACAATGCTATACTCACTATGCTTTATAAACTTTAGGAACTCTTTAGCTTTTCATTCACTTATTGGTTCCTTTAATAGTCTTCATTACTACTTATGATTTAGCACTATTTTCATTAACAACCATAGAGTTTCCCTTCTTAACAACAAGTGAAGCATAACACCTCTTGTTTTTCATTATGTAACTTACATTGGTTATGACATCTACTGAAAGACTACGTTTTTCTGTAATCATATAGTATCAAACCCATACTTCTATAGAACTACTTTATCATTATTGTATGGAAATGGTGTAGGGACCTAAATGACTACCTAAGAAGTAGGTGTCATAGTTGCAGTACTAACAATAAACTCTTTACAATAGATAATCATTAGTCCATGATTCCAAATAGAATTGTCGTAAACCCCTTATCAACTATATCTACTAACACAATTATTAGCTCAAGCAGTTTTTCATAAAATTTATCTCCTTATTGTTTTCGTCTTTTCAGTAACCATCTTGAAGTCATCATATTCCTACAACTCATGTCCATTTATCCCATGGAACTCAAAATTCTTCTTCCTACCTCCTAATGAGATTAGTTGTCCTAGGGTTATTTTACCTTTCACCAGAGCTTCTTAAACCACTTTCAAAAGAATCTTTACCTTGTTAACTTTCAGCTTAAGCTTTCATGTTTTTTCCACCATCGTCGCATTCACCTGAGGCTCAGTATGATTGGATGGGTTCTCAGCAATGTTAGGACCCGATCTAGTCTCGAACTTTAACTTTCTAGCATTAATGAGACTTTAAACCTTTCTCTTAAATGCCAGACAATTCTCCATTAAATGCCCCTCTAGACCCCTATGATACTCACATGTAGCATTAGCATCATACCATTTTAGGTAAGGAGTTTGTAAGGGTGTGACATAGATTAATGCTATTAATGGCCTCTGAAGCAACTATGGTACAAGTCACAATAGGACATTAGGATTTGACTAAATTATTATCTATTGTAAGCTAGTTTAGTGGGTCTAAGGTTGTTCAAGGTATTTAGATGTTTTAGGTACTTTGGTTACTATTTTGTTAATTCATATATATTGGGTTGTAAACTGCGTTAGGGAGCAAACATGTAAGAACTTCAACTAGCCCAAACGTAGTTTACTTTACTAGGCCTAAATAACCATTACTTTATTAGACATATAAACCCAGTCTCAATTTAATTTTTACTAATCACATTTATGTGTGTGACCTATTCAGCCCCTATCATATTGGCAATAAATATAAAATAGCATAATTAAGAATATTTTGTATTTATTGACCAAGATTGGCATCTAGTAATGCATCATGGTCACCTAAAATACAAGGAATGTTGATATGGTTTTGACAAGTTCTTTAGTGTTCAACACCTTAGTGTAATAAATATCTTCTCATTAGATATCTTGGAATTAGCAAATGTATGGTTTAGTGTCTATTCTCAGCTTATTCCGATTAGTTTGCAACCCTATATGTTAAATCATCAATATTGCCTTAGCTATGGATTTTGAGTTAACACGGGCCAAACACATGCAAGATATGTCCCCTCATATCACTTAGGGTGATGAATCCTCTTTACACCACTCATTCACCTACCATAATATGTATGCAATACCTAAAACCACTTTACCATAAGCATCCATCTATTGTGGACCGTTCATGATGGAATTAAAGCATGACACTTTGTAAACAAGATGACCTGGTGTCAAGTCTAAGGATCACTTACACTGCTGACACCAGAGAGTACTTCCATGACACTTCAATGAAATACCAAATGGAACTCTCATAGCAAGTCATCTTTAGTGAACTTGTTACCATAACAAGCATATATATGATGTCTCTAAGTATCTCTATACCTTAACTTATGAAATTAGTTGCATGCATCAAATGCATGGGGGCTTATATATTCCATTCTTTTTGCATTATCAATGCCCTATCTTGATAATATGATAACATGGAACGTTTTAAGAAACATGGCTTTGATGCATAGGGATCTCATAATTGTAACTATTTATAATTGCTTTGCAAGGCCAATGTGTTTCATGGGCTTTATCTAGATAAGATATTTATAACAATTATACAATTAAATCTTATGGATAAAGAAATACCTTTATAGCATTAATTAAATATATTGTTTAATTACATGAAATCACTAAATTATAATGCCATATAAGCCATAATGATTAGCTTGCAGGGCTTACACTAACAAGTTTTGTTTAGTATGGCTATTTGAATTGTATGGTTAGCACATAACGAGGTAATTTTCAATGCTAAGTTTTTTTTTATCCTTGATGCTTTATTATTCTAATTAAAAGTTGGCCTATGCAGTGGGTTTGGGTTAAATAGCCTTAACAAATTGGTAAAATGATTCTAGAATTATTTTTTAGAATGACTCAGCTATTGTGGTTTCTTGGTGGAATTCAAAGGTGAATAGGCCATGGAGTTTCACTAGATTTTTTGTGTCCATAGATAATATTTATAAGAAATTGTTGGATTTTAAAATTCTATTCGAGGATGATTGGCTAATTCATTTGCAGATTCATTGGCATGATAAGAGGCGATGTGCAAAAGGATTTGTTGCATGTTTTTGATCATTCTTTAGTATTCTATCTTATATAGGGATTAATAAACAATATATATGGTTATTTTCGTATCTTTCAGGCTTATAATTATTTTAGAACTTAGGCTTTCTTTTATTCTTTAATAAAATATTGTTGTTCCAAAAAAAAGCACTTGGAGTTACCTAAACATAGTCATATCCATAATTCCATGGACTTTGGATATCCTTATAGTAGACACCTAATTTTGTCCAGGCCTATTCCTTGATAATCCAAAAAAATCCAAGATAAAGAATTAGTTATTTGTCCCAATGGGAGTAAATTTCTTTTAGGTGGAATGGATACTTTCAAGACCAATTTAGTTGTACTTAGATGACCACAATGCATACGACAAAAGTTGTGCCATTTCAAAGGTCATAGAGAGCAAATCTTGATTAAAATAGAAAATATCAAGGTAAAATAATTAGCTTTTAATTTTATACTTGTGAAATTTTGAAATTTATTTTTGCAGATGTTATTACAGTTAAATTTCCCGTTTTTAGGAATCTTTTAAGAGTTTTTAGTTAAATTTAAGAAGTTGATCGTCGTATACTTTTACCGATACCAATATGGTGTTTATGTTGATATGCACTCCGAAAAATCATAAATATTCAAGGAAAAATTCATATTGGCATTTTATGCCACAAGGTGTTAAGTTGTCTATTTTAGTAATTAATTTTGAATTTTTTATAGTATTGTGAGTATCATTCTTGTAAAATTTTTCCAATAAAAATTGTTTTGTATTTAAAGTTTTCATATTTACTATTTTTATAAATTAATACTTTGATTAATGTGTTGAATAAATTTCAATTTTATAAAATTTAAACATATTTTTGAAGTTTTTTTTTATTTTCAAGATATGGAGTTTTCTACTCCGTAAATTTTTTAGGAGGATTTTTTTTCTGAGTTTATAGCTTTTAAAATTTTTCAAATAGCTTCATTAAATTCATAGTAAATCAATTTTTTTAAAAAAAAATCAATTTATTTTATGAGTTTTGTATTTTTTTAAATGACAATTTTCTTTTAAAAGGTTTTTGCTTGTAAAATTTTATGAGTTTGAAATTTTTAATTGCCTTTTTCTTGTGCATAAAATGTTTCAAAAATTTCTATTTAAATTTTTATATGAAAATTTTATTAAGTTTATTTTTAGTAGGCTAAAATTTATCTTTTCCATTTTATGGGCTTAAAACCTATAAATTTTTTAATGGACCCAAAAAGCCCATTAATTTTTTAAAAAGCCCAATGAACCCATTTTTAATTTCTAACATGTCCAAGAGGCTTATTTTGTTGATGTTTAATTAAATTTGTTTTGTAAAATTTTATTCCTTGAATACATAAATTTTAATTTGTTATGGTTCAATCACTATAATTTGGTTTTTGTTCAAATTAAATTTTGTCAATTTGAAGACCTTAGCTTAGAGGAAGAAAAATAGAAAAAAAATCACAAAATGTCATTAGGTCTTTAAGCTTTTCAAGGTGAATTCTTTCACTAAATCTTTGGTTTTTGTTGTTTTCATTCATTTTTCTTCCTTTAGTAAAAATATTAATATTTTTATGTATATATTTTTGTGTTATTTTTCTTAATAACTTTTATGTTGATTTATTCATTATTTTTGTTGATTTTATGCATATTTTAACTTGGTAAAAATTATGACATGTATATATATTAATATTTATGCAAACATGTGATGAAAAGTATTGTTTTTGGCTGAAATATATGTTGACAGAAAATGTTTGTAGGCCTTGAGTAATTTTTCATTCTTGAGTTCATGATATTTAGGATTATTTCTTGAAGTTTGAAATTTTTAGGGGCCTAAAAATAATTTTTCCAAATTTTTTAAGGCTTTGAACGGTTGATTCCAGGCTTGGCTAAATTTGATCTTGATGATTTTGTGATATTTTGATTTTGTTTACCTTCTTTTGTAATTACAAAAAATATAGGGATTAAATTGTAAAAATTGTAAAATTTTTCCTATGTCTATTTATGCTTGGTTGATTGCTTGTGGTAATTTGTGAAAGCATTTTTGTGGTTAGTTTAACATATATGCATATGTTGTATGCATTTTCCTTTATTTTAGGGTGTTTTGTAGTTTTAAAAAGTATAGGGACTTATTTGCAAAATTTTTATTCCAAGGCCATATGTGCTTGGCTGAATTGGAATTGTGAATATTCGTATGACTTCCATAAGTTTTTGTGATGAATTTTGAGTTTAATTATATGTTTATTTCATGTAAGGACTAAATTGTAAAGTTTTAGGGACCATTGAAAAAAATTTGTATTTTAGAGTTAATATGATATTTTTAACATTTTAAGAATATTTCTAACATTCTTATGGTCCTCTTTAGGGGTGAAAAAATTATTAAAACTTTTTGCATTCCTTTAGTTGTCCGTTAGGGTATGAAATATAATTTTGAAAAATTTTAGGGCATATTTGCAAATTTTCAATATAGTAAAATTTTGTTCAAAGGCCTTAGGTGCTTGGCTAAATTGAAATTATGAATATTGGCATGATTTTCATAATTTTTTGTTATGAATTTTATGTTTAATTATTGTTTATTTTGTATATGGACTAAATAAAACTTTCATTTTAGAGTTAATATGATATTTTTGGTATTTTTTTAAAAAATTTCTAGCATTTTTTGGTCTTCCAGAAGGGTGTAGAAATTATTAAAACTTTTTGTATTCTTTTACTTTTACCTTAGGGTATGAAATGCAATTTTGAAAAGTTTAGGGCCTTGTTAGCAATTTTTGCATTTTAGGTCAATCATAATATCTAAATCATTCATGAAAGTGATAAATTTCATTTTATATTATTTCCAAGTCCTCTAGGTTACCAGGATACTTATAATTCGAAGGTACACCTTATGAGTATTTTAGTAATTTCTTCAAAACCAAGTTCTATGTGATCACCAAGATACTCCTATGTTGAAGGCATATAGTAGGAATAGGTTCATTTCTTTATGATGTCATCAAGCCCTTCAGGTCATAAAGATATGCATATTATCTAAAGTAACCATAGTGGCATTTTGGTAATTTTTCTTAAAATCAAATCTTTTACGATCACCAAGGTACTTATAGTAGGGATGGGTTCATCTTTTTATAGAGTTGTAGAGTACTTTTGCTTACTAAGGTACTTCTACACCAAAAGTAAAACTTAGGTACATTTTGGTAATTTATGTTAGAACTAAGCCCTATTTGATCACCAAGATATTTTTTTGTCGAGGTATATAGTAGGAATAGGTTTATTTGTATGTATAGTTTTAGAATTCTTTAGGGTTACCAAGATATGTATACGTCGAAGGTACTCTTTAGTGATATTTTATTAATTTATTTTAAAACTAAGTCCTTTAGGATCATTAAGATACTTTTAGGTCGAAGGTGTACCTTAGAGGACATGTTGGTCAAATCGACCAAATTCGGATCCTTAAAGTTATGTTTTGTATGTTTCATCTAAACTGAGTCTTAAGTTATATAAAATTGGAATTTTTTCAAATTAAAGCAATGTCTTCAATGTAAAAATAGTATGCAAAATTTCTCACACCATATAAGAGAGGTTCTATGGATTATTTTAATAACGAGATATCTTTTTAAAAGTAAAAATCTAGATTTTTATAAATTTTGGAAAAATAAAAACCTTTTGATTTCCTCCCATTCTCTAGCAGATTACAAAAGATATTTTGATCATATTCCACCGGCTTTCCATCGAGGTACGAAAGAGAATGATAAAAAACTCTTATGTTCTTGATAAAAAACTCTTATGTTCTTTTAGTCTTCTAAAAGGGTTCAAAAGATATTTTTAATTTCAAGAATATTAAAAGCCTAAGTTTTCCATTCGAAATAATAAATTTGTTTCATAAAATTTAGTTTTTGATATTGGGAATTATAATTAAATATCAAATATTGAAACTGAATAAAAATCAAACATTAAATTAACATATGATTTATGAGGTATCAATTTTTAGGCATCATAAGAAGCTTGATCTTTACTTGTGATTATCATAGACTCCTTAACCCTTTCATGTGATGTTTGGTATCAACATGGACCTTAGATTTTATTTTCAAGGGTTTTGTAACCCTAAAAATATAGGTTTTGATACATGACCAATCTCACATAGCTAACATAGATTGGTGGTGTCCAAGAAAAATGGTCATGTCATAACGACTATTTACAATTAAGTCGAGTAAGTGATTCATCTAGACAACTTAGCCCCTTAACATGAAAGAAAATAAAAATTAACATTAATATGTTAGGAATACCCTAAGGATGAAACACATTTTGATGTATTTCATTATTTTAAACTAATTATTTATACAGATATTTGAGTTTTCATTATATCATTACTATACTATCCTTAATTAAATTTACCTGTTAAAGTAAATGTAAACAAATATGGCTCGTTGACTACTTTTGTTTATACCATTAGAATGTTGCATATAATGGACTTTATATGCGAAAAGACAACATTCTAAAGTATGTAGTCTAAATCGATAGTCCATAGTTTATGGGATTAATGTGAGCAATTAACTCATGTTAAGGTTATAATGCCATCTAAATCCAATTAAGGACATTATAACAGCTTGTCTTAGTTATTTAGAGTTGTTTGACTTCTAAGCAGAGACATAGACATATTACCTAGAGGTGGTGATATATTGGATTGGACCAAAGTGCAATTAGTCCATTAATAAGTCTGTTTACATGGATTAATTCACTTTTGATGCTCATTGTATAATTACCTTAATCTTGAGTAAGTAATTGACTCTATGTCTATAACTTGTATGCTTTGACATTCCAACAGCTAATGCGTCTCCAAGTAGTAAGCTACTGACCGATTCATTAGGCATATGACTTATACTCGATGAGAGCTTTACTTACATATATGGAACATAGCACCTATAAAGAGCTAAGGTTATCCTCTTAAAAGGCATTATACAGTATAGTGGTCATTTGTATGTCAAATGATAAATTGTTCACATCTGGTAAACAATCATGTTCATATGGAGAGTATAATGGAACTCTAGGATAAGGTGATCAAGTAGGTTAAACAGACTTTTAACCTTAAGTTGATCACGGATATCATATAAGGGTATTACTCAAATGACAATGTCATTGGGCTAAAAAGCTATTTATAAAGCTTACATAATACAATATATAATTGAGAGTGCAGTCTCAGGCCTTTAGTAGTGCAACTCTGAGATTAATAATTATGTGATTAATCATTCAATATAGAATAATTAATACACAAATTATTGGAGCCTAATTATATATGTCTAATTGGTCCCTACACTAGCTCAATATAATTCCCTAGCGACTAGTTATTGATCGAAATATCTAAAGATAGAAGATTCTTAATGTGGTGAAATGGTACAACGAATTCACTCGTTTTAGGAGTGTAGGCATGCTCTTTACTAAATAAATGAAAATAATAGTTGGTATTATTTATTTATAATATATATTTAATCTGATTAACAATTTATTTAGACAAGAATTAGTAATTTAAATTAATTATATTTATCTTTTGATAAATATAAGAATTAATTTAAATTAAATAGATATGAAATATGAATTATTTGTATAATTAATTTAATATATATATTAAGACTTGTTTAAATATTTATTTATAAATTAAATATAGATAATATTCTAAATAAATTAAAACAATCATTTCATTTATTTATTTTAATTTGCAATTAAATTAGTTATTTTGTTATTGTTAATTTTATTTTGATAATTAGTACATAATTATTATATTCGAATAAAATTGTCATGATTTTATTTCGAATTAGAATTGGAGTTATGAAAAAATAATGGGCTAAATAAAACTAATAGTTTAATTGGAATTAATTAGTATTCAGAATATATGGGCTAAATTCCATAAAATAAATTTAGGCCCAAATATTGTTTATGGACACAATGGTTTGGTCCAAATTATAATGGGCACCAATACTAGGGTTGGCACTAGATATGGGTATTATGAAATTAATAAAATAATTATTTTAATTAAAAAAATTAAAAATAGGGATACCTTGTTACATGATATTGATCAAAGGCTTATGCCTAGGTTTTTTTTTTAGACCTTGAAGCCACACTTGGCATTTTCTAATCACAATATCTCGTGATTGTAAACCTGGTGGCACAAGGTGGCCATTAAGGAGAATCAAGCCATATGATTTCAGAGTTAATCGAGACAAACAGTGCCCATACACTCTACCATCGGGGAATTAGGGAATAATGGAGAAGGCTAGTTGGTTGAAGCTTCCACACGGATCTAAGAATTCTTGAATAGGATTATTAGATTTACAACTCAGGTAACTGATTAAAATGGTTTTATTATATATAACAACATGATTTAGCGTGATCAGATTAAAAAAATTTAAAATTTCATAATGCATCTGATAAGCTTTTCTTATAATTGGTATCTAAGCTAGATCATGATTATGTTATATACATTAAACTTTTAATCAAAATTTTCCTTAAATAAGTATGGATTTAATTATTGGAGAGTCGGCATTCTAGGATTTCTACTATGTTGTTTATCATGATATATATTATTTTTTTTGCTAGTCAAGATCTCTTACATTTTAGAATTGATGTATTTAGGTTTTTATGGAGTTTGTAATTAGATGTGGTCTACCATCAACACATAGGCTTCTTTTTTATTTTTTTCTAATTTGTATAAACACTTATAGAAGGAAGATGAAGATTTGAAGACGATAAACTATTTTTGAATTAACCTATTTGTTTTCTGATAATTAGAAAGCAATCTAGAATTAATAGCTTCTATCTAGACCCAACAGCCTGATGGTGTGTAAATTTCTTGGGCATAGGCATTTGCATTAGGAAAACAAATTTCCTGGGGGTGCGGGATGTGAACCCTAAAGGTAGGGCATGCCCACCCACCTTTGGGGTGGGGTGCACAAACCTTAGGGGCAAAGCACGCATCCCTAGGTGCGAAACATGTGCACCCTTAGGGATGCGTGCCTGAAAGTGGCCTATTGGGCCACTGAGGATCAAACCCCAGTGGCAGTGATAGGCCCAATGTCAGGGTATTAGGCCTATGTGGGCCATGAGAAAAGTTAGGATTCAGACCTTAGTGGATTTTTCAAACATTGCTATAAAAAATTCTCACAAGCAGTGTGCTCAAGCTTATAACCGTTGAAGGATAGATGTTTTAATCCCAATTTTTTTATCAGGTTATAGAGATGGCTATTTTTAAATATTTTATGGATACAAACAAACAAATTAAATGGATGGAAATCAATGCATAAAGTTAGAGCAAAAAGTTTGTGACCTAAAGTATACTTTGGATGAAATTTTGTAATCTTATTTTTTTCTATTTTCTAGGATGGGATCATGGTTTGGTTAGATAATATTTTTTCCTTTTATATGTTTTATTGATTTATATGATTGATAACATATCATATAGAATAGATGAATGCCATTCAAACTTATATTAATCATGCATATTAAAACCTTACATGTTTTTTAAAATATTAAGTAGGAGAGGGTTTCAAACAAAACCCATGGCCTCCATTATAAAAATTTATGTGAAAGCATGGTAATGTCTTATACCAGTTCCACCCTAGCCATACCCCTCGGTAGGTGGTCAACCACTATTAGTTTACTAGATTAGATCTACTATGTGGAAAACATGCTTGGACATGTTTTATTTGAGATCATCCCTTAATGACTTGAATAATGCTTAGACCAGGTTTCATAAACAATGGTTATACACTCAAGACTAGTTTAATAATAACCTCCCCTCGGAGCTTTATTAGTTAAACTGGTGGCCAAATAAATAGTTATTAATATATGTCTCAACCTAGAAAGATTTAAGGTAACATATATCAATTGGATGGCATCCATGTTTTTGGCTATTTGAATTATGATCATCCCTCGATGGCTTAAGACAATAGATACTAAAAATTACCATTGCAATGCTACATTATTTTGTGAGGATTTAATGTAGAAACATATATATATATATATCTATGTTTAATTGCTAATATCTTATTTATGTTTATGTGAGCATGATTGTAATGTTTCGAATATATTTATTTGTTTCAGTTTAAAATATTGCCTACACCTCTTATTCAAATTCTCTTTCTGATAATTAATTGAATAGAGATAATTTTAAAGACTGGAAAATAAATCTATTAATCGTTTTTAGCTGCAAGAAATACAACTTCGTACTTGACAAACCTTGCATACCTGAGCTTTCACATGATGCACTTAATGGACAGGTTTTCTTACTTTACTCTTTGGAAAAAGTTTAATGACATAGCATATTATTATGTGCTAGCTAGTATGTCACATGCTTTGCAAAAGCAATAAGAGAACTATGTCACTGCTAGACAGATCATGGATAATTTAGAGGATATGTTCAAAGGCCAAGTCAAGTTGGCTAGACAATCCGCTATTGCAAATTTAATGAAATGTAAGCAAAAAGTAAGAACTCTAATAAAGGATCATATGCTCACACTTCTAGGATACTTTGCTAAGGCTGCTAAAATTGGTGCTGGGTTAAAATATAATACCTAAATTAAGTGGTGTTTAAAACTTTTTCCAAGGATTTTACAGGCTTCTGAGCTGCGTATAATCTAGGAAGCAAAGACTTAGGTCTAATGAGCTCATAAGGGAGTTACAAGCCTATAAGCTAATGCTCAATGATGGTTACTAACCCACAGTGGAGGCAGATCTAGCTATTGCTTCTAATTTTGGTTCTGGGAACAAGAAAAAAAAAACAAAATTCTAAAAAGCAAGAGGCTTTTAAATCTTCCATTCCTCATTTATTGGAAGGTAAGAAGAAAAAGAAAAAAAGCCAAAAAACCCTAAAAAGCCAAAAAGCCCCTAAAAATTCACAATGCTTCTACTATTGAAAAGTTGGTCACTTCAAGAAGACTTGCAAGGAATTCCTAGCCTTTAAAGGCAAAAAGGGTCAAGATCTTTTATACATTAAAGCTTGCTTAGTGAAAGATTCAAATGACACTTGGGTCATTGATTTTAGAGCCACTGATCACATTTTGTGTTTCTTTGCAGGGTTTAAAGAAATGAGTAGTTTGTTTGGCAGGAAACTCTCATTAAGAATCGATAGTTGAAGCATAGTGTTAGCAGAAGTAGTGAGAGATGTATGTCTTTATTTTGATGAATTTATATTTTTGTTCTTAGTTTTAAAATGAACCTTATTTTGATCGTTTGTTTAATTAAAGATTATTATTTAGTTTTTTTAAATAAAACTTAGTGATTTGTAAAATCAAGTCTTTTATCTATCTTGGAAGAATGGATGGTAATCTTTATTTGTTCAAAACCACAGAGGTACTTACTGCAAGGTATTAAATTAATGAATAACTCTAAAAGTTTAAAGACTTTTCACTCTGATGAGGTATACCTTTAGCATTTAAGATTTAGTCATATTGGCCAAGAAAGGATTCAAAGATTAGTAAATGATGGTCCATTGGAATTTGTAAAGGAGGTCATCTTCCCCAATGTGGATCTTGTCTTAAAGGTGAAATAACTAAGAGGTCTTTTGGAGTAAAATGTACAATGGCCAAAGAAGTTCTAAAAGTGGCACGATGAACGCCAAAGCATGAGAGGGGTATGAGTACTATAAATCATTCATAGATGATGACTCAAGGTTTGGATATGTGTACCTGACGCACTGTAAGAGTGAAACCTTTGATAAATTCAAAGAGTATCATGCAGAAGTGGAGAAGCAATTTGGTAAATACATAAAAACTCTTGAATCCGATCAAGATGGTGAATACCTCTCCAATAAATTTCTAGGATACCTTATAAGAAAATGAAAATTTATCCTAATTGACTACACCACATACTCCAGAACAAAATGGTGTAATAAAGAGAAGAAACATGACCTTACTGGATATGATGTGGTCCATGATGAGTCATTCGAAATTCTTAATGACCTTTTGGGGATATGCACTGTACACAACATTTTACATTATAAACTAGGTTCCAAGTAAGTCAGTTTCTAAAAATCCATACGAGTTGTGAAAGGGCAAGCAACCCTCTTTTGGACAGATAAGAATATGGGGGTGCACAACACATGTATTGGAATAAGGAAGCAAAGAAGTTGGAAAGTTATTCAAAATTATATGTATTTGTAGGGTATCCCAAATGACCTAAGGGTGAACTCTTTTGTAACTTAAAGAAACAAAATGTCATTGTATCAACCATGCAACCTTCCTTAAGGAAAGTTACATGAATAACTTTGAGCCTCAAAGTAAAATGATCCTCAAGGAACTGCCTAGAAATAAAGTTGCTTTATAGATTTCAATCTTGAATTCTATTCCCAGTTCAAAGAAAGATATGCAAACGAGCCACCATTTAGAGAGCTTTGTCATAATGAAAGGGTTTCTAAGAAACCTAATTTCTTTATGTATGAGGTTAAGATTTATCAATCTAAGGCCATGGAACATGAAGATGATCTAGTCACCTATGATGAAGCTATGAATGATGTTGATTCTAAGCTCTGGCAAATGGCTATGGATTTGATGGAATCCAATTTTGTCTAGGAGCTTGTGGACCTCAGTGTGCTCAAAGAAATCGATATAGTTCAAAAGAAGGTGGTGAGACTTGTTAAGTCGTTAAAAGAACTTTTAAAAAATGAATCTTTTCTCATTGGAAGCTGGCTGTAATAGGAAAAATCCATCTTAGTTATGTCACAATAAAACACTACCATAACTAAGGTGGGTTTCCCATAATTTATAAAGTTGATCAGTAGAATGCCTCTCCTTTGCCTTATCTCTATTTCGTAGATAGAATCCAAAAATTTTGAAATAAGATATACCTATTTTATTTTATAGGTAAGCACTTAGTATAGTAGTTCAATGAGCCCTTCTTGCTTCTATTGCACCTTTAGTTTTGAAGGGAAATCGAATGGGTTATGCCTATTCCCTCATGGCTCTTTCCTAGCTTCTTGCCTTCTAACTATGATAGGAATAAGAGCAGTTAAACCTTTTCAAAAGAGTAATAGCCATAGGGTGTAAGTGGGTTTACAAGAGAAAAAGGAATGCTGAAGGAAAAGTCAAAATCTTTAAGGGTAGACTAGTAGCAAAAAAATACACACAAAAGGCTGGTGTCGACTATGACTAAACTTCTTTGCCTATTGTGATGCTAAAGTCTATTCGTATTCCTGTATCCATTGTTATGGCTCTTGATTATGAGATCTAGCAAATGCACATCGAGACTACATTCTTGAATAGCCATCTTGACAAAAGCATCTATATGATACAACCAGATAGGTTTGTAGTAAAAGGCTGAGAAGCAAAAATTTACAAGTTACTTAGATCCATGTATGGATTAAAGTAAACCTCACTCTCATGGAACCAAAGATTTGACCAAGCAATCAAGGTCTTTGGATTTGAGCAAAATGTTGATGAACCTTGTGTTTATAAACGTATTAAAGAAGATAAAGTGGTCTTTCTAGTCTTATACATCGATGACATACTACTTATTAAGAATGATGTAAGGAACTTATTACTGATCAAACTATGGTTGTTGATAGTTTGACATGAAGCATTTTGGGGATGCTAATATGTTCTAGGTATTCGTCTTTTTAGAGATTAAAAGAACAAGATGATAGCTTTGTCTAAAGCTTTATATGTTAACAAAGTTATTAAAAGGTATGCAATGCAAGATACCAAGAAGGGTTCATAACCCTTTGTGGTAGGATTCACTCTTTCATTAGATGATTACCCTAAGACATCTAAAGAAAGAAAGTGCATGAAGAAAGTCCCTTATGAATTCATTGTGGGTAGTCTCATGTACGCTATGCTTTGCACATGACCAAGTATTTGTTATGCAATTGGTATTGTAAGTCGATATTAATTAAACCATGGTAACAAAGCATTTGAAAGCTGTGAAGCATATACTCAGGTATCTTAAGTGAACAACAAACTGATATATTCTGGAAGAGACCTCACACCCATGGACTATATAGATTTATACTTTTAAACTTTTGAGGATTCGAGGAAATTAACTTTTTGGTTTGTATTTGTCCTAGGAAAAGGTGCCATTGTGTGGAAGAGTGTAAAACAAACTTGTATAGTGGACTCCATGATGGAAACTGAATATGTGACTACTTTTGAAGCATACAAAAAAAGCAACTTGGCTTTACAAGTTCCTTAAAGACCTTAAGGTAATTCCTGGTGTGGATAAACCTAGTATACTTTATTGTGATAATAGTGCGCAATAGAAAATACAAAGGAATCTAGACATCATAAGAGGACAAAACATATAGATAAGAAATATTGCATTATAAGAGCACTGGTTATAGAAAGAGTTATTGATGTCTGCAAAACTATGTCTGAGGATAACCTTATAGATCTCTTTACTAAAACTCTAGTGGCTAAGAGTTTTAAAAGGCAGTTAAGGGTATAAGGATGCCAGACATAAGTTGTTTGCTCTTTTAAGGCAAGTAGGAGATTGTTAAGAATACCCTAAGGATGAAATTCATTTTGAAGCATTTCATTAATTTGAACTGATTATTTATATATATTTAAGTTTTGGTTATATCATTGCTATTCTATCCTCATTTAGATTTACTTGTTGAAGTAAATGTAAACAGATATAGCTCGTTGACTACTTGTGTTTATACCATTAAAATGTTGCATATAATGGACTTTATATGTGGGAAGACAACATTTTAAAGTAAGTACTCTAAATCGATAGTTCATAGTCTATAGGGTTAATGTGAGCAATTAACTCTTGTTAAGACTATTATGTCATCTTAATCCAATAAGGGAGATGGCTTGTCTTAGTCATCTGGAGCAGTTTGACTCTTAAGTAGAGACATAGATATATTACCTAGAGGTAGTGATATATTAAACTAGACCAAAGTGCAATTAGCCCATTAATAAGTCCATTTACATGGATTAATTCACTTTTGATGTTCATTATATAATTAGCTTAATCTTGAGTAATTGACTCCATGTGTATAACTTGCATACTTTAATGTTTCAAAGGCCAAAACATCTCGAAGTAGTAAGCTACTAAACCAATTCATGAGGCATATGACTTATACTCGATGAAAGCTTTACTTACAGATATAGAATTATAGCTCTTATAAAGAGTTAAGGTTTTCCTCTTAAAAGGAATTATACAGTATAGTGAAAATGGACAAGGCCTCGATCATTTGTCTGTTAAATAATAAATTGCTCACATGTGGTTAATAATCATTTTCACGCAAAAAGTATAATAGAGCTTTAAGATAAGGTGATCAAGTAGGTAAAACGGACTTTTAACCTTATGTTGATCACGGATATTATATGAGGGTCTTACACAAATGACAAGGTCATTCGACTAAAAGGCTATTTATAAAGCTTACGTAACATGATATATAATTAGGAGTATAGCCTTAGGTCTTTAGTGACCGGACTCTAACATTAATAATTATGTGATTAATTATTCATGATAGAATAATTAATACATAGATTATTGGGGCCTACTTATATATGTCCGATTGCTCCATCCACTGGCTCAATATTCCTTAATGATTGGTTATTAATCGGAATAGCTGGAGATGATAGATTCTCAATATGGTGAAATGGTACACCAAATTAACTCATTTTAGGAGTATGGGCATTTTCTTCAGTAAATAAATAAAAATGTTTTTTTGGTATAATTTATTTAGAATATATATTTAATTTGATTAATATTTATTTAGACAATAATTAGTAATTTAAATTAATTATATTTATCTTTTGATAAACATAAAAATTTATTTAAATTAAATTGATATGGAAAATTAATTATTTATATAATTAATTTAATAAGACTTGTTGAAATATTTATTTATAAATTAATTATGGGTAATATTCTAAACAAATTAACAAAATTATTTTATTTATTTATTTTATTTTACAATTAAATTAATTATTTTATTGTAGTTAATTTTATTTTGTTAATTAGTACATAATTATCTTATTTGAATAAAATTACAATAATTTTATTTCGAATTAGAATTGGAGTTATCAAAATTATTAGCCTAAATAAAATTAACCGTTTAATCCGAATTAATTAGCATTCAGATTAAACGGGCTAAATTTTATAAATAAATTTGGGCCAAAATATTGTTGACGGACACAAAGGTTTAAGCCAAATTATAGCAAGCACCCATACTAGGGTTGGCACCATAAATGGGTTTTATGGAATTAATAAAAATTATTATTTTAATTAAAAAAATTAAAATTAGGGCTACTTTGTTACCTAATATAAATAAGAGGCTTATGCCTAGGGTTTTTTTTCTAAGACCCTGAGCCACACCTGAAGGATTCTAATCATAGTATCTCGTGATTCTGAACTTGTTGGAATAAGGTGGTTAATAAGGAGAATCAAGCCGTATGAATCCAGAGTTGATTAAGACAAAGAGTGGACATACACTCTATTATTTAGGAATTAGAGAATAGTGGTGAAAGTTGGTAGGTTGAAGCTTTCACATGTATCTAGGAATTTTTGGATGACATCTTCAGATTTTCAGCTTCGGTAATTAATTAAGATGGTTTTATTGTGTGTAACAACATGATTTAGTATGATTGGATTAAAAAATTTTAAAATTTCACTATGCATCTAGTCAATTTTTCCTACATAATAATGAAATGGGCCCCTAGAGATAAAAGAATAATGATATATTAATGTATATAAGAATAAAGGGTACATCTACCATTTTAAGTCGAACTGGTAAAGATTTGTATCTAGGCCTTGTTATGAAAGCTTAAAGATTCCACTAGAGACAAGTTAGAGACTTAGGCCTAAAATTAATTACATGTGAACTATAGTTTGATTAATTCAGTTTCATCTAGTATTTAATTATAATTCTTTATATTTTTAAAAAAGTTATTATATTTTTTATTTATACAAAAATTTCGGTATATATTTTCGTATTCTTCACTAGCCCTTTTGTTTCCTTTGTAGCGTTATTTTTATGGGGCATTTAGGATTAGGTTTTATTATTTTTGAAAGTGTCGAGTCATAAAAGGTAAGTTGTTCCCCCGCACACACTGTGTATAATCATATGCGTTAGATTCTCTTTCGGTATATAGAGGGGGCATAAGTACCCAATATTTTAGAAAGGGGCGAAGTAAGTTTACCTTTTAAGGTGTTAACCTCTGTCTGGGCCAGTGAAAAGCCTACTGGGTGTAAATTCCTACACCTGCTTAAGGTGTGATCCTCATTATGGGCATGGAAGATATTCCCATCGAATTGGACCTTTTTGACATAAGCCCACAATGTGTAAGGATTAGGCACCTTGTCAGTTCTTTTGGGACTCGGGTATCTATTCAAGAACTTATTCAGGTGTCCAACCTAAACTTCATGTAATCAATCGTAAAGGCCTTACCTAGTTAGAGCCATACCCGGTTCTACAGATACCAAATTAGGTACACATGGGGGAATGATTCTAAACCTTTATTTTTATAATTTGATTTCCTTAAGATCAATATGCATACATTGTATTTCCATGGTAAATTTTATTTTTCTTTCTTGCCTTGATTTGCTACATTGAGATGAATTTTCTTATAGCAATTTTTGGTAGTTGTTATATCCTTTTTTAAAAAATTTCCATGATTAGAAAAAGGGATTTTCGAAAAAAAAAAAGAAAAAAATGAAAAAAGGAAAATAGTTTTAGGATTTTTTTTTAATTTTTTGCATTATATCTATATTTCATGGAAATTTGTAAATATATTCAAGCATATTTTTCACTTATACATTTGTTTATTTTCCATGATATGCTAAATTTATTTTATTTATTATATTTTAAGGATTAAGACATGGATAACAATTTAGAGGCAAGAATTAGTGCAATAAAGTCCATCTAAGAGGAGTTCGATTGTGAAAACCAGGGAATAAAAACTTGCTTAACAGAATGATAAAGATGGTTAAGATTCTACAGGAGACAAAAAAGAACTTTCCCAGAAACATACTTATCCTCGATGGATCTAGAATATCAAAGTTTGAAAGATCAATTAGAAGCGCGAATAAAGGCTTTAAAGAAAATAGTCAAAGGAATAGATCATGAAATTCAAGAAATGAAGCTACAATTTTTCAAATTGACAAAAATCATAAAAAATCTTATAGATGATCCCCAAAAGCCATCGATCTCTTCAACTTAACCCTTGTCATTTCAAGACTTAAAGGCTTGATCAAGCATACTGCTAGACAAAGATTCCAATCCCTAGTTTATTTACATGATTGAAATAAAGCCACCCAATTCTGTACTTATGCAAATTGATTGCTAACCTTGCTTGTTTTTCTAACACTACCCCATCATCTTTTAAAGATCATACTAAGACAAAAACCATAATCAAAATATCGATTTGATTCAATTCCACTAACCTATGTTGAAACTATATTCTTGCTTGTTTAAAAATCAACTTGTTGCTCTTGAATATGTTCTTCCATACCAACCCTCTTATCCTAAAAATTATAACATTGATGAACATTGCAAATACCATATAGGAATACGGGAACATTCAATAAAAACATGCAATACTTTCAAATAAAAGTTCAAAAGCTACTTGATGCTAGCATAATATAATTGAACTCAGATTGAATGTTACTTTTAAACTCTGGTCGCATTGTTAAAAGCAATGGGCAATATAAGGATTATGAAGATAACTTTTTATTTACTGGGTTGGCATTGTAAATATAGGGTTTAAAAAGAATGACTAGAATCTACAAGCATCCCTCAAGAAAATAAAGTGTTTAACTAGTCCTTTTTATTACTTTTTGAATTTTATAAATATATTTTTGCATGCCAACAACAAATAAATTAGACTTTGGTTAATGAAGCAACAATGCTTAATCGTGACTCAAATTCCATAAATTCTTGCCTTAATAATAATCTTTATGTCTGATATTTAGCCCATTGCTTCACATCTAATTTGTCTCATTAGGTGCTACTCTATTCATTCATTTATCTATTCATTAATTCATACCTTAATTTTTCCATTCATTGCTTGACATGGATGATAATAAAGATTTATGTAAACAAAACACATATTCATGCAAACTGATTTAAGTTTCTTCTTTTTCATTTCAAGGTAAAGTAACACAAATCAATAAATGAAAGATACCACACAACAAGAAAAAATGCAAGCATAAACTTTAAGTTTGATGGAACCATTCAAGACAAATAAACTAGTTCGCCAACAATTAGAAGGTACTACCAACATTTCTGTTGGGGTATTTAGGGAAGTGCAAATAGAAAAACTATCGACCAATAATCAAGGTACATCGATGGCAAACACCCATGATGCGTAACAAAATATGCCTCCACCTAATTCACCACCAACCATTGATATTAATTCTTATACCATTCTATAATGGGTAGATTGAAAATCATTGTCACATAAAAAGAGTCAATAGCTCCTAACTTTGATGAAGAAGAAAGGCATAAGCAGAATGGTGAAAGGCTAGGTAAAGTAGAAATTAAAAAAAGGGAAGTTAAAACTTCTTGAAAGAAGGTTAAAAGCTATACAAAAGAATAAGCAATTTAGTAATATTAATTTGATTATCATAGTCTGTTAGACTTTTTAGTGGTGAATGAAATCAAGAGGGGGTGAATTGATTTCTCAAAATTTTAATAAATTAAAATTTTGATAGATAAACTTGAGAAATCCAAACAATAAACTTTTGGAATACAATTTAGTGAATGAAAATAAACAATTAAGGAAAAGGGAAAGAATAAGCAAACTCTATTATTTATAGAGGTTTGGCCTCGATTGCCTACGTCCTCTACCTCAGCCTCGCTTGCCTCAGATTTTCATAATTCACTGACTTGAATTGTTTACCTTTCAAGGACAAGGTATAAGCTTTACACTCCCTATCTTTCAAGGCTAAGATAGAAACCTTTATCACTTATCTTTTATGGCTAAGATAGAACCCTTTCTCTACTTTTGAATGGCTAAGTAGTAACCTTCCTTTTTTACAAGGATATTGGTGTAAACAAGCAAAGCCTCTAAAGGTTAGGTGTTTACAAGAATTTTAGCTCAAGAAAAAAGTGTATCTAAAGATACAAAATGAAGAATGCAAAAATAGGAAGAATTAATCCTATGCAAAGATGAACTAGTTAATAAAAGATGAAGGATTTGACTCTAAGCACAATCTCTTGGTTCCCCTCTTGTTGAAGGTGTTGGAGTGGCTTATTTATAGCCTTAATCATGATTCTAGCCGTTGGGAACATTTGGTGAAAAAATATAGCCGTTGGAGCCTTTACAAGTGTTATTTCCCATTATTCCCGTGCTTCTGTGTCGATACAGTACCAATGGTATCGATGCATAACTTAAAAAAGTAGCTATTATAACTTCTTGTATCGATACTGTAATCTGAGTATCGATACTAAGTTGTATCGATACATATACCTTTGTATCGATACATATGAGGCTTTCAGCCAAACGTAGGCTACTGCCAAGCCTTGTATCGATACATATGCATAGTATATCGATACTTTCACGTGAAATTAATTTTAAAAGGTTTTTCATGACTTTAAAACATGCAAAACTTACCGTAAAAATTTTTTATATAAATGTATGTATTAAACGCATCTTTTTGAATGCTTGAAGAAGTTAAAACATATTCTAGTATTTTTAAAGTGTTTATGAAATATTTCATTAAAAAAATACTAATCTTGAAAATATTTAAACACAAGCTAATTGAGCTTAAATTTTAGTTATATCAAAACTAAGATTAATTCAAAGCTAATATAGCTAACAATCTCCTCCTTTTTGATATGACAAAACTTAAGGTGAATTTGCTTGTAAAACTCCCCCTT
>JBBYHO010000003.1:18001353-18060391 GCA_038382025.1 Adansonia gregorii | reverse complement strand
GGGCGACAAATTGTCCCCTCTTACATCGATGCTCCAGATTGTTAAAAAAAAAATTAGCCCGGACAAAATAAGGTGTCTATAGTGGGTGAAGAGCTACGAGATTCTAGTTTTCTTGGTGTGTGAATGTGTTTTTGGAAGTGTAAATGAGTTGGAATCTAACCTTTTTCTACTGAGATAGAAGTGGTTAATTTATACCAGCCTTTTGGAGCCAAATTGAAGATGTTTTTGGCCATTTTTCAAGGGGGACAAGGTGATGTAAGCATAGTGGCTATAGGGTGGCTGTATGAGGTAGCTTGCTGCCAATGTGATGGGCATAGGGTGGTTGCTTTAAATGCTGAAGTGATCTTCCAGCAACTAGGATGGCTGATGGTGGCATTGGCCAACAACTAGGGAGGAGTAGGGTGATCAAATAACATTGACCCCTTTGATCCAATTTAGATTAACAAAAATGTTTTGATTAATTTTAAAGTCTAAATCCATAATCTAATGTGTTTTAATCTTTCCTAATGCAAAAAAATGAGTTAAAGTCGAGTTTTGGATCAATGGTGGATGAGTAAAAATTGCCCGGATCGTGAAAAAGGCCTGTATGTATTGATACATTGCATAATGTATTGATACATTTGGTCCAAAAACCTTGATAGTATCGATACAAAGTATCGATACAATGAACATTGTATCAATACAATGATCACTATATCGATACTATGAACCATTGTATCAATATATGTTGATTTGTATCGATACTATGAACCCTTGTATCAATATATATTGATTTGTATCGATACATTCCTTTATAGAATGCATGTTTGGGTCCTAGCATGATCTAGTATCGATACATGAGATCCTGTATCGATACAGGGACCTATGTATCGATACATCTACATGTCAAATGGAGACATTTCAAATTTTGGCACGTTGGAGCATTGTATCGATACATTTAAGTAAAATTGTCAATTTTTTTGATTCCTTTGTCCCCGGATGCCTTGAACTCCATCATTTTATGCCACATCTTCGCATTTACCTTTGATATAATCCCTAGGCCTTCTTGACATCCTAAAAATGTCACCCGGTGATCATCGTCCCCTCTTACGTCCATGCTCCAAATTGCTAAAAATTAGCCCGGACAAAATAAGGTGTCTCCAAATGCCTTGTGTTGAGTTTTTCATGCTATGACTACAAATGACATGTACATCAAATTGTTCACTTGCCTAAATTGTTAGCATATGTCACAATCCCTATTGGCTTGGATAAGGCATATATTTGTTAATAATGCAAACCTATCACTTATTTTAGTGATGCAAGGTTTAGTTTAGTGATACGAGGTTTTCTTTGATGCTAGCAGTATGCCTGACAATCATAAACTACTAATGCAATGAAGGCCATGGAACATATTTGGCCTTGCAAAAAGGAATTATAATGAGTTACAATTATGGAATTCTTATGTATCAAAGTCATATTCCTAAACCTATTCCTAATCATTGTATTACCAAAAGGGTGTTGGAAATGCTTAAAGACTAACACATGTTATGCCTTATTATTTATAAAACAAGTAACTAATCTCCTAGGTTAAAGTATATAAGATACCTAGGATGGCATTTGGGTACTTGTTTTATGGGAACAAGTTCACTGAACATGGCCCATGTGAGAACTCTATTTAATATCATCACTTAAGTGTTTATTAAAATTTTCTCACGTGCTATTCCTGACTTATGATACCAAGTCATGCTTTACTTCCATCATGAATGGGTCTACAATAGATGGATGCCTATGGTAGGGAGGTTTTAGGTGTGAAATAAAGCATACGAAGATGGATGAATGATCTAGAGTAGATTTACCATTCCAAGTGACTTTAGAGACATATCTCATATGTTTTTAGCTTTAGTTAATTTGATAGAGTTGCTAGCCAACGCATGATGAATTTAAGAGAAATGGTTTCTCCAAATTCATAAGGTTAACCATTTGCTACAAGAACTAATATGGATTAGACATGAGAAAACATTGCACCATACTAATGGTCTTTATGAGATGTTTGGTGAAATGACCAAATTACACTGTAAGGCTGATTACTAAAAAGATTCTTTGAGGCATATTAACTCTTCAACATTTGAGTGGTCATGATGCAGAGAATCCATATTCCCGGTGAAGTCCTACCTTATCAATAATTGCATTTAAAATTTGCAAAATAACATAGATATGTAACATAAACATTAAACACGAAAACAATTGAACTTTCTTGCAGATGTTTAAGAGATGAATGGATGAATAGCAAATTAAAATCAAATTTAAAAAAATTAAATCACACACTTGTAAAAAGATTACCTAACTATCAAATATCATAATCTAGAGTTAAATCCAACCAAAGAAAACCTAAAGGTGGGTAGCTTGGTGTCTGATCAGATCTACTAGGTCAAGAGCAACACACTTGTCTTGCCTCCCACAATAATCCACATGGATGATCATGGGAGTCTTCTCATGGATCAATGATTATTCGGTGCTAATCAAAAGACTCAATGAGTCCAACCAAAAGATAACTGTGGCTTACATCTTCTTTCACTTGATCTAAAAACAATTCCAGGATGGTGTTTTCTTTAAAGTAAAAAGGAAAACTACACAAGAGAAGAGGAAAAATGGATGACAGCAATAGTGGTTTTCCTCTCCTTAAGGTGACTACACTTGGGGAATTTTTAGAGAAATTTTTCCTCTTCACTTTTTTCAAAAGCTAATCACTTCATAGGTATTTTAAAGTTACAACTCACTTAGCTAACCCTCCCCTAATTAATTTAGGTGAATTTAACCTCTCCATAAAGGAGAGTTTTGATCAACTTTAATAAATTGCATAGGGAAACTCTTTCACCTTAAGTAATTTAAACTTGATCAATCACTCTTTGCCTTAACCCTATGGCTGAATCTAGCTCATCTTATGGGCATAGAGGGTTTCAACCAAGGCACCATGCATGCGGCCAAAAATCCATCTAGGTGCATTATAGTTAAGTTAGCAAATTACGTTCTTATTGAGATTTAATCTAAATTAATCTCTTTTATTAATCAAATAAATAATTTAATTTATCTTATTCAATTATTAAATAATTAAATTAAGGTAAATGGGTAAAACATTTTAGCTAAATTAGATAACTTTCTATGAAATTTTATCCAAATAAAAATCATAAATTAAATTAAACAATTTTAATTTAATAACAATCTTATCAATATTAATTATCTTAATAATTAATATTTTGATAAGATTATTTAAGGATTTTGGCTAGTACGTTGACCACCATGCAATGTCTTAATTTGGACATTATCCATCTAGACATAGCATGGCTTAATTTAGATATTATCTAGATAAGATAATCTTATCTACTTTGTCTTTTAAAAAGATAACAAAATCTTAGATCTTACAAAATTTAAAATTTTTCTCTTAAATTAATTCTTAATTGAACTTTCAATTAGATCCTCCATTTAGTCATCTTTTATTTAATTAAGTCAAAATTAAATCTTAATTTTAATACAACAATATCATCCTATTGTATGTGACCCATTAGGTTCCCAAGATATTCGCAATGAACATAATTAATTTCGTTAATCATGTTCATAGATCTAGAGCGAATTTAACAAGCCATCATGACTGCCCAAATGTTGAAGAGTTGATGTGACCTCATCGTATCTTTTAGTAATCAGCCTATCAATGTAATATGGTCCTTTCACCATGTAACTGGGAATGAGCATGAGCATGGTATTGTGTTTACTCATGCTTTAATCCATGTTTAATCTTGCAACTTAAGGTTAATGATCATGAATCTATGAAAGGAATTTTTTCTCATAATTCACTATACTTTGACCAGAGACTTTAATCCAATTAATCATAGTCAAAATAATTCAAGATATGTTTCTAATGTCACTCAAAGTGGTGACATATGTAAATCCAAGGTGTAAAGAAGATAGCACCAAGAAGAAAGGACCAAGGAGATCATTATTAAGACTTAAAGCCCTTGTTTGATATCTTCAAGAATTTGACGAACTAGTTTTCTAATAGCTCAAGGAAACTAGTTAGATAAAGTCCATAATCATCTTAGTAGATTACATGCATTAGATTTGTTTTTGAATTTGTATATATATATATATATATGTGATATATGATTCAAAAACCACTATGCATACTAATCAAACAAAGCAATGAGACCTAAGATAAATGATAAAAATCCCTCGTAAAATATTAAGTCCATGCTTAAGCAAGATTAATCACCTTCCATTGTTCATAACAAGATAGCCAAGTTTCGACTGTGGGAGACTGGTTGGGTTATTCTCAAGGTCATGCATGTCATTCAAATTTCTTGAGTTATGAATAACGGGTCTTGTCCAACTAATGTCGTGTTGTATGGATGCTTAAAACTTGATCACATGGCATTAGAAGCGATGGTTAGGCGGAATGCATATGATGCATTTTGGCAAGGAGTTACCACATAATTGATCTAGAAGTTACGCAGTGATGCAATTGGTAAGCTAAGTTACCTACATAATTAGTTTTTTCATGGTTTGTTAGGCTATCCCTAAGGTCATGGAAAGATGAAAGGAGTTCAGACTCATTAAGAAGATTTAAATGTTGAACTTCTCAAATTATGGTTGAAGGTCATAATCTTAATAAAATAATGAAGATAATCGTTAACTAGTAAAACCTTACTTACTAATTAAAATTGCAAATTAGTACCAACAAAATGTTTTGGTTCATAATGGATATAAATAAAACATGACTAATATACTATCATTAAATAGCATACATGATGCTAATAAGTTTTAATGGGCTAGACTCTATTAACTAGTGCCACATCATTAAGATTGTGTTAATACTACTTGAAAGGCATATCCAAAATAACCCACCAGGTTAGAGGTAGTCTATCAAGTTCATTTTGATGACCTGGTCAAGCCATAATATGATGATGGCTAGTATGATGCCTAAACTCCTGAAAAAGCAAACGGCTATTTAAGCTTATGAATAAAACCTTAAAAATTATTCTGTAAGAGCAATCATAATGAAAGGTTTGACATGCCTAAGCAATTGTTCCTAAAAAGATATCGGAAGGTGGCCTAATGAAGCCTCACATGATAACATGTATTTCAAGACTTAAGAACTTTAGATGGGTCATGGATCATGATTGTACTTTTCTTTTGAGCAAAGACAATAGAGATGATAAAGGAATATGCCAACATTATGGATAGCTAGATTACAAGAGAAAAGATTGCAATGAATACTTTGATAAAGGTAGAAATCTAATAGAAGTGTTGATATAAGATATATATATATGTATGTACTGAGATTAATTCACTTCTCTTGGTATATAAGTTTGTCTTAATTTGGGCAAACCATTTAGCATGTGATATTCCTAAACCACTTAGGAAACATGTTTTCAAAACAACATCTTAAGACTTTAAATTGGACTTTACCTAACTTTTAGGTTGTTTGTCTTAATTAGGACATTGTTTAACTTTTAGATAACTTTGTTTTAATTTGAGCAAACTATTTAGCATGTAATATCTACTAAATGATTTAGGAAAGTTTTTGAAACTTTAGCAATTGATCCATATTTAATTTAACTTAAAAACAATTTCCTTGCATGATTAATGTTTATTCTAATCTCATTAAAATAAATCCTGAAAAAATTAGGATTAATCATTTAAATTAAATATTACAAGATTAAATAATTTAATTGAATATAATTTCTTGTTTATTACATTATCTAAACCACATCTTAAACATTTTAAGAAATTATTATAATTGTATAATTATTTGTTTGGTGATAACTGGGAGTTTTGATAGAACATAAACTCTTAGGGAAGTCCCTTTTTGCGCCAACTTGCTAACTTCTAGCTAAATTATATATATTTTAATTAATTTTGGACTGTCTTGATCTAATCACATCAGACCTCAAATTGCAAAAATCCATTTTGGATTAAACTTCCTCAATTTCTGAAGAAAGTGGCACAAAAGTCAGAATCTTAGTCCTACTAGGATTTGGTTATATACATGGCTTTCATAATCCATCCTAGTTTAAGACAATCACATGTGTCTTCCTCCCTCTAAACCTTTGAACATTTACAGCAAATTACAGCATCTTAATGCTACGATGGATGCCATAACAAGGTCTAAAGAAGAAAGTTTGAGTGTCACATAGTACATTCACACTTAGTGCACTCAATATAACTAGGAATTGGGACGTTTTCAACTTTGATTTTATCCAATAATTTCCAGCAAATATTATGAAAAATTCATGACACTTTTATGGTGGAAAATCATGGAAAAAATCACAGCAGTGGCGGCTGCAAAATTCTGAAATCTTTTTTGCTTTATTGAACCACAAAAACTGCAAACAACCTAGCACTAGTCTATATGAAACTGTACACAGATAATTGCATCACCAATTTAATTAGTAAAAAGACATTTTAAACTAATTAATATTGAATATAAACATGATTTAACATGCTGGAAAATTGAAAATTAAATAGAAAAATTTTTTAAATTTTTGACCCATGTAACGGATCAAAACAACATTGCAATAACTTAAAAAACTAAGACATCTTATTACTTTAACTCGAATTAACTAAAATAATTTTTATAACATATTTTACTAATTTTAAACATGATTAAACCCTAAAATTACATGCTGTATAAACTCTAAAATCCAATAGAAAAAATTTTTCAAGAATTTAACTAAAACCAAAAATTACCAAATCAATACATAAATCAATCACATTGATTATCGCCAAAAGCTGGCATGCAAGACCACATGTAATAACAAAATTTAGGCTTTGATATCACTTGAATCGAAATTGAGGCGTATGTTTATCGAAATAAACATAAAACATTTAATCTAAATTAAATATACTTAGCAAAAAGTAAACAGAGATATATTGTAATTTCCTTAAAATCTTAGGTTGAAAAGTACATGTGGTCGATTTTAATTACTTAAATCATAGATCTAGTAAAGATCTTACCTATTCATAAAATTCTAACTGTGAATATGTCAATCTCTGCACGATTATTCCCATGGCTTGGCTCCTTTGATCTTTTTTTTTGGGCCATAAGCAGTATAAATGCCTTGCTTCTAACAGTGATTCACAAAGATGTCTATCAAAAAATTCAAGAGGTCCAATGCTTCCCCAACGCTAGCAAAAAAGGCTTAAGAAGCCTTAACCAAAAGGTAGGATGCTTCTGCTTTCGATCTCACACAATTGAAAATAGTTTTAGGAGGCATAAAGATGTGAAATAATACTGGAGAAAGGTCGTAAAAATGGGGCAATGATAGTGTTTAGCCTTAGATGAAAGGCAACTACTCTCTTTAGTGCTTGAAAACTATTTTTCTCACTTTTATCAGATCAAGAATGACTCCAGATCTCTGAAGATGAAAGTGGTATAAAAGCTTAAAGAGCCTAGGGAGTATGCCAAACTTGTTAGGGATCTCACATTTTTAATGCCTAGGTCTTTTGATAGCTACCTTAGCCTTAAATATGTATATTTATGCATCTAAAATTAGGTTAGGCTTAACTAAGGGGTCAATCAAGCCCAATACTACCAAAACCAAGGGGTAGTGGCACTTTTTATGTCTCCGTAGGCATTCAGGTAAAACTTTTTTGCCTAGTCAATTTAAGAGTAGACTTAAGCATTAGCTATTTAATATCTTAGCCTAATCCAAGGCCAACGAGGCCCACCAGTATTGTGCCTAACTTACATAAAGTCTAAATGGATTTATTGAAAATAAGGTCCATTTTGCTTAATAATTAGGGCTTTTAGGCTAGCCCTTATTTACATGCTAATGGTCTCAACTAAATTCCTCACCTAAGTAAAATAATTTTACTTCATGTAGATATTATTAAATAATTATTTAATTTGTCAGAAATAATTATCCGGCCCTAAAACTAAGGTGTCCTTGTCTACATGCCTACTTTTAGACATGATTCTTATAAGATATTCTTATCTTTACTATGAGATTAAGCCCTATCTAATTAGATTTCATAAATTTAATTATGTCTTTAATAATACTTAATTAAACTAATTCAATTAAGTTCTCCACCTTTTACCTTTTATTTAATTAAGTTAAACTTAATTAACTCTCTAATTTAATCCCAGATCATCTTATTGTGTGTATCTTGTTATATCCTAACGTATTGGCCATTAACATAATTAATCTTATTAATTACATTCATAGATTAAGAGCGGGATCTTCCAATCCATCATGTGTTGGTGTATGCCCTTGAACAATTAGACTAAACATGGGATACATGGTGACTAAACATGGTCCATATGAGAACTCCTTTTGATATTAGTCACTTAAGAGTTTAGGGAATATGTTTTCATATCCTAGTCATGTAACTAGTCCTCAACCTTAAGATACCAGGTCATCTTGTATGTAGAGTTTCATATTTAAAAATCATCACGAATAGGTCCACAATAGATATGGATACCAAATAAGGGTGGTTTTGTGTATGATATGAAACATATTAAAGATGAATGAGTGATCTAAAAAGGATTCACCACTCTGAATGACATTAGGGACATACCTCATATGTTTTAACCTTTAGTTAATTTCATAGAGTTGCTAGCCAACGCATGATGAATTTAGGAGAAATGGTTACATAAAGACAATTATGTTGAGAGATTCGACATCCCTATGGAATCTTTCCTAAGCCAGATGTCCAAAAGTAGCCTAAATAAGTCTTATGTGATAGCATATATTTCAAGATTTAAGCATATTAGTGTTTCATGGATTGTGATCTATGCATTATTGTTATACTTTCTTATGAAGAAAAACAAAAGAAATAAACATGCCATACTTATAAAGAGCTATATTAATAGAGTAAAGATTGCAAGCAATACTTTAGTATGATCAAAGTAAGAAGCTCATAGAAGTTTTGCAGAAGACATGTCTTCTCTTGGTATATGATACCTAGATGTTGGCACTTAAATATGTGTGACATATTATAGGGCCCAAAAAGAGTAGTAAAGATGAACTATAATAAACGGCAACCTTTTTGATATTGATCACAGCTTACATTCTTAGTTGATGTTTTATAACATAATCATGATTTATTCATAAACATTAGATATTTATTTTTTGCATTCATGGGCCAGTTGGGGACGATTGCTAGCATTCAATGCCGTGGTTAGATTCATTCCTAGTTGGATAAATCATTAAACATAAAAATTATTCTATGTCATGGTCTTATTGTTCTTAAACATACACTTATAATAATGTTGAGAATACTAAACGACCTATAACTTATAGAATTCAAGAATAGTTCTTAAATATAATTCCCTTTAAACATATACATGTAGGGTTTAGTAAGAGGATTCTTTAGAAGTTAAAGATTATAATTAGACTTAGTGATAAATAGCCATGATGTTAAAATGCATTTAACTAGAGAGGATTACATGTTTACATTCTAAAGGTCATAAACAAACTCTTTGTTTAGGTTTACAAAAAAAAAGTTACATTTGGATCATTAGTTTACAAGCTAATAGAAGATTCCTATAGTTGTTCTAGTAATAACTAGACCATACAATTTGGACATTAGGTCTCATTATGATTTGAATAGTTAATGACTTTGATAATAAGATTATCATGAATATAATCAAAACATATTCTCATACCGTAGTTTTATCCAAGTTGAAGCATAATTACTAGCTGAAAGAGTTTGACATTGGATATGTTAGCGATTGGTATAATGCAAGTTGAAGACATTAGTATATGCTCTAGAGCTAGTCAGCTTGGATAAGGCATATATTAATTAATAATGCAAACATATCACTTAGCTTATTGATACAAGGTTTTCCTTCATGTTGGTAGTATGACTAACAATCATAAACTATTGATTTGATGAAGCCTATAGAACATATTTAGCCTTGTAAATGAACTGTAATGAGTTACAATTATGAGATTCTTACACACGAAAGTCATTTTCCTAAAAACTATTTCTAGTCATTGTATCGCCAAGACAAGGCATTACCGATGCAAAAAAGACTAGCATGTGTTATATCTTTTTACTTATGAAGTAAGTAACCAATGTCATAGGTTGAAGTATATGGGACACATAGGACAGCATGTGGGTTCTTGATTTATGGAAACAGGTTCACTAAAAATGGCCCATGTAAGAACTTCATTTGGTATTGTTACTTCAGTCTCTGTGGAAATCTTTTCATACATTAGTCGTGCAACTTGTCCTCTAACTTATGGCACCAGGTCATCTTGTATAGGGAGTGTCATGCTTTGATTCCATCATGAACAAATCCATAATAGATGGATGCCTATGGTGGGGTGGTTTTAGGTGTGACATGAAGCATACAAAGATCAATAAGTATGCAGAGAGGATTTACCACTTGAAGTGATGTCGGGGACATATCTGATATGTTCCTAGCCTTAGTTAACTTGATAAAATCGTTGACTGACACATGATGAATTTAAGAGAAATGGTTTCTCCAAATTCATAAGTTTAACCATTGTCTACAAGAAATAATATGCATTGATACGTAAGCAGGGATTGCACCATGCTTATAGTCTTTCTGAGATATTTGGCGAAAGAACCAAATTGCATAACAAGGCTGGCGACTAAAAGGTTTCTTCAAGGTCATATTTAAAGGGAACTCTTTCCAGCTGAAGTCTAATCTTAAATGTATTCAATTTCAAAAATCATCAAAAACATAAACATAAACACAGTGAAAATAGTAAACATAGATAGCCAGACTTCTCTATGGATTTTTAAGGAGGGACTTACATATAGTAAACTTTACAATTTTAAATCAAGATTTAATCACCCATATGATCAGATGTTACCTTGAGTTTAAATGTTGAAATCTAAACACTAAATACCAAAACACTGATTTCTTAATTAGATTTTTTTTTAAGACCAAAAATAGCACATGTGTCCTGCCTCTAATGGTTATCCACTTAGGAGATTATTGAAACCTTTTTAAGACCTAGTGGTTCTTCAATGCTAGCTATAAAGGTTATCAACTCTTAAGCAAAAAGTAACTTTAAATCTTGAATCAACCAAAAATCAAGAAGAAAAACTGAAACAAGATTGCATCAAACACAATGGCTCTCAAGGAGGTGGTGCAATCTTTAAGGTTTTCTGCTTAAGAAAACTATCTTTTATCTAATAAAACATATCCTCTCAAAATATTCTAACATATCTTTTTCTTTTCTTTTCTTTAGTAGGCCCAAAGACTTTACAAATTAAACTTGGTTCAGCATTGACAGCATGTGCAGAAGGAGAGTGCAGCAAACTCTAAAATATCACTCTGGACTCATTAGAAATTATTAAATCACAAAAGATGCCTTTTTGAAAAAGCATTTCATATAGCTTTTAGGAAAAATTTAAAAATTCCAAAAAAATCATCTTATAGGCCGAAATGGCCCAAATAGGATGTTAATCATTAATTTCAAAGGTTTCAACCATTGAAGGTTCAAAAAATCATAATTCTCTTCTCTAAGGGCAAACGAGATACCTCAAATAGGTAATGCAATGCCCTATGAGGGAAAATATTGGAAAAATCCCAAAAAGGATGTCTAGGGCTCAAGAATAATTTTTAAAGTTAAGGTTCCAATGTCGCCATTGCTAAAATAGAGTTGTTTCATGTATTTAGCTATTCCTTTTCATTTTTTACGAGAACATTCATATCTATAAAAGATTTGTAAATTTATTCAAATATTCATCAATTTTATGCTCATGCATTAATTCATAATTTTCTGTAATGTGCTAAATTCATTTCATTTATTGCATTTTGAGGATCAAGACATGGGCGACAATTTAGAGACAAGAATCAACACGCTAGAATCTATTTAAGAGGAATTCGGATACAATGTTTATGGAATGAAAATATCGCTTGTAAAATTGTTTGAAACAACTACTGGCATTCTTGGAAAGGAATTTACAAAAAAGGCATTATCATCTATAGGTCAATCAGGCATGACCTTGACAACTCAGTTAGAAGCACGGGTTAGCACTTTAGAAAAGACCATCAGGGAAGTTAGATAAAATGTACAAGACATAAAGAGGTAGTTTTCGAAGTTGATAAAAGGGATGGTGGACTAGAATCAAAGCAAACTAGATTGCTTTCGAAAGTCACTTTCACTATTATCCTTAATCTAACCCTATGCACTTGACAATTCAAAGGCTGAATCAAGCATATCGATAGGGAATGATTCTAATCCATGGCTTATTCTAATAAATAGAAAGAATACATGTAATCTTCCATCACTACAGCTCAAACCAAAGATTTACCAATGTTATATCAATCTCCAATCATCCATAGGCTCTAGAACGAGTAAGAAAACATAGGAAATCAGAAAACATTTCAATTTGATTCAATCCTACTGGCCTATTGGGATTTGTACCTTCAATTGCTCTAAAATCGAATAGTTCATGTTCAATTAGTACCTGTTCATGTTCATGTTCAATCCCACAAAATCCCATGTAAAATAGGGTATAATCTTTAGGATTACTCTGAGTACTATGGTGGAGTCCAAGGACACTCTATTGAAGATTGTATTTAATTTAAAAATAAGGTGGAGAACATTGTAAAGACTAAAGCATTAAGGTTCCAAATAAAAAGTGGACCAAAAAATAACTCACTGCCAAATTATTTCCAAACCACTAACTATAAAGGGGTGGGAAAATAATCAAGACCAATATCAATTTGATATGATTCCTATCCCCTTTGTTCAATTGCTATTGTAACTTTTTTGAAACTATTTTTTTGGTACCTTTACAAATGAAACTGCTAAAACACTTATACCCAAGTGATTACAGTTCTGATAAATGGTGTGATTGTCATACTTGCAATCAAGGTCACTCAACAGAAGACTGCCTTTAGTTGAAATTCAAAGTTAGGGAATTCATCCAATTGGGAATGTTTAGTTTTAAAGGAAATAAGGTCAAGTTACTATGGAAACTTAACAACCAAACCTATTAGTTAAGGGAAACGAAGTACTAAAGGGCAATAAAGTGATTGTGAAGATAAGCTTTTGGCTTTGTAAATATAAGGTTCAAAAAGAACAATTAGGGTCTGCAAGGGTTCCCTATAAGCATTAACACCATTAAAAAAATGAAGTGTTTGCGAAAAAAGATATTTTTGTTACTTTTTGAGTCCTGTAAATATAGTTTTGTACACCAATAATGAATAAATCAAAAGGTTTTGGTTGATGAAACAATAATATTGAAACATGACTTGAATTTCTCAGATTCTTGCCCCTATAATAATTTCCTAGTCTAATACTTAACCAATAGCTTGCACCCAATTTATTCCATCAAAAGCTGCTCATCCATCCATTCATTTATTCATTTATTAATTATTAGCTTTTCATTTATTAATGTCCACAATATACCGTTCATTTATTCACTAATTCACATCTCAATTATCTATTCATTGATGTCTATGTAGGAATAATGCTAAAAATTAATAGTGACAAGACACATGTCTATTCATGCCCAATGATTTAGGTTTTTTTTTTCACTTTAAGGTGAAATAACATGAATCATGAAATGGAATTTATCAAACAATGGGGAAGAAATACAAGCAAAAATTGCAAGTTTGGTGAAGCTAGTTTAGATAAGGGATCTAGTTCACCACCAACTAGAAAGTATTATCGATACTCTTACCAAGACGTCCATGGGGTGCAGGCTGAAGGACTATCAAATTATGTCCAAAATGCACAGCTGATAAATATCCAGAATGTACAAAAAATATGCCTATAGCCAATCCACCAATAGCTATTAATATTAATCTTGATATCCTTGCACATAAGGTAGATGCAAAGATTGTCACTGCATAACAGGAGTTGGTTGTTTCTAGCTTGGACAAAAAAGAAAGGCATAAACAGAAAAGTAATGAGATAAGTGATGCAAAATTGAAAAAAATGAAGTTATAGCTTATGGAGAAAAGCTTAAGGGCATGAAAAAGGTTAAACCTTATTACTCACTTGATATGGATGATCCCAGTTTAGTTCTTGATCTGATTATTTTGCCAAAGTTTAAAAGCACTAAATTCAAAAATTATGGTGGGTTTATTTACCTCAAGGCACATTTGACAACATATTATCACAAAATGGTTGGGTACACCAGAGATGAGAAATTATTTGTCCATATTTTCCCTGAAAGCCTGGTTGAGACAGTTCTGAAATGGTACTTCCATGTAAAGAGAAGCCAAATTAGTACATAGAGGGATTTAACTTGAGCATTTCTATAAACAATATAAGCACATCTTGGAAATGGCCCCAGATTAAAGAACCCTCTAAAATATGAGAAAAACTCCTAGCGAGAGCTATAGAGAATATGCCAATAGATAGTAAGATATAGCTCTGAGCATCCAACCATCTCTCACTAATAAGGAAATGCATGCCTATTTCATGGATATTCTACTAACTCGACACTATGATAAATTTGTTGGAAATGTTTCCCCCTAAGTTCATAGACATTTTGTTTGCTTTAGAAAGAATTAAACATGTATAAAAATTAGAAAAATTATGGATACCAATCAGATGGCACATATAGGATAAGAAAGTGACCCTATCCATAAATACCAATAAGTCATGACTGATGGAAGTCAGAATCATAGTGAGTCAAGACAGTGAGGAAATCTTTTCGGACTATGTCCTCACCCCTGGCCTTTCATCAGTTAGCAACCTCAGTAGGTTTATCCCTGTACATTACAGTCCTTTATGCAAACTTTTTTTAACTAAATTTCTGAAAAGGAAAAAGACCTAAAAAATTATTCAGGTGATTCTTAAAAGCAAAAAAGAAAAAGGATAAAGGTGCATCATGCCCCACTGATTTCTTATATCGAGATTTTTTCTTTGCTCGTATAGAATTAGATGATTTCCATCGTTCCAACAAAGCCTGGAAGACCTCATTACCTGAAATGGTACAATCTAAATGTTTGATGTAAGTATCACCAAATTGTGGAAGGCTATTCCATAGAGAATTATAACCCATTCAAAAGCAAAGTACAAGCTCTTAGGAATACTGACCTGGCAAAATTCTAGGAGCTAATGGATGCCTATCAAGGATGATTGGTCTCTGGATCATTAACCTTATGGTAGTAGGCTAAACAAGGGCAACTTCTATATTGGCTTAAAAACTTTGTATCTTTTTTTTTAAACTCTATGAATTTTGAAATAATTTTTGGTTTATAAATAAAGTACAGTTTGTCATAGGCCATGAATTTTGCTGATACTGATTTCTAGTATCTTGGGTAGTAACAACATTTTGGAAAATTTTTCTTTAATAGATGATCACCATTAAGTTGAACTTTCTCACAAATGTTTTTCACTTGAATTTGTATGATTGTCCTAAACTTTCAAACATAGACCATTCATAACCATAGATCTTTAACACCCATAGATCTTTTACAATCATAGAACTTTCATACCTTAAATCTTCTTTTTAGATTCCCTAAAAGTCAAAAAAAATAAGTTATGCTTTTAATAGATTCAGATACCAATAGTATAATATGTGTTAAAATAATGATAGTAACTCTGCGATATCCTACATTTAAATAACCTTTTGCCATAACTTCCATAACACTTCTCCAAATCCTTGATTTAGGAAGACTGAAAGTACAAATAAGCTAAAAACGCCTTTCCCTATAGGATAAAACCTTTTTAATCCAATGCTTAATACATGAGCCATGAAATTTGTAGTTTTCTCATTCTAATTTGACTTCTTTTTAAAAGCTCAACTAGAACCATGATTCATTGGTGCTTATGAAACTGATAATGCTAAAGGCATACTTTAAGCCTAAAAAGGAAAAATAACCAATAACAAAAACATTTTATGAAAGTATTGATTGCAGTATCATGTTATTGACACGCTCATAATCATTAGGAAAAAAAATCATCTTTTTTTCCTTGGGAAACACTCAATAGTTCAAATGGTTTCATTTGAAATGACAAATGGCCATCTTCTCTATCCTTTCACAAACATAGAAAATATTCCCTTTGTAGTCCTCTTTGATCTTGAGGATTTATTTCTACTCTTAAACCTTAATCAAAGGTCACCTTCCTTACTAGGGATAAGTGAAGCAAAGCTTCAAAGTCAAAATGGGCAAATTCTTATACAAGAAGAACAAGTTAGATCTCATAAAGCAAAGTCAAAGACTGGTGAATTTTAAATCTTAAGTTCTTTCAAAGTAAAGAATATAGAAAGTTCAATTCTTTAATTTTTTTAAATAAGAGAATGAAGAAAGTTTCAGTTTAAGTTCCTTAGAAATAAAGAAGAAAGAGAAAAAGATAAAGAAAGAAATAGATAAAAGAGAAAAAAAATAAAAGCAAGAATGAAAAAAATAAAGATATATGTTTGTCTTGGAAGACATGCTAAGTCAAGTTCTGCTAAGAAAAGTAGTCTTTCATTCAACTACCTTTAAACATTTGATTTGGGCCTATCTATCATTTTTTTCTAAACCCTAAACCATGGCCTATATTAGATACCCATAAAAGTGCATTGGATCAAACATATCCATTTGGGCCATTAAGCCATTCCTAAACCATGGCCTATATTACATACCCATAAAAGTACATTTGGATCAAACATATACATTTGGGCCATTGAGCCATTCCTAGAAAGCTATTTGAAAATTCATCTTTTTAGATGATTTTTGAGTCCTACAAAATGATAAAGCAATCAATTCAAAAAAAAAGAAAAGAAAAAAAAGAAAGAAAAAAAACAATCAATGAACTTCTAAAATGAAAACCTAAAAAAGGCAGTCTAGAACAAACCTTAAAAGCCTTAGAAATACACCAACTAATAAAGGTGGATTAAAAACAATTATTATAGAGGTCCTTAAACTAGTACTGATCATCAAATGATCCAGTTCTTCAATCATTGGGCAATTATTACTCTTGTCAGTTTGTTTTGGCTATCGATTAAAAAGTTTAAAAACCATATATTGCCTATAATTTCTTTTTCTTCAACCCTTAGATGGTACTAATGTACCCAACTTGACTTTATAAGTAAACTTTTATGCAAAACCATAATTTTTTTAGCACTTTTAAGCTTTATTTTTAATAGCCTTGGATTATTGACATCAACAAAAAGTTGGGTCAAATGCCTAAATGTTTCTTTCAAGATAATTTTTTAAAACTTTCATTAGAAATCGATGCATACTAAAGGCTTTCCAAATTAACCCTTTAGGACTTAGTGTTTACTAGCATTAGTTTAATACCTATCAACCTATTGTATTTAAAGTTTTAAAGAATGCTCTAACTTGGTAATTTGCCTTTTAAGGAATTATCATGAAAGGAACATTTACCTAAATTTGGTCTTGATAAACTTTAAACTTGTAACATCAATTTCTTTAAGACAAGTTTTTAGCATTGCCACCCTATTTATGCCTTTAAATTCATTTCCTCATTTCATTTAAAGATATTCCATATGAGGATTATCAATCACAAAAAAGTTTTAACATCATGATAAAGATGACATGTATATTATTGAAAAATTCACGGTTGAAATCCTTATGTAATTTCCATATTTTTTATTAAGTAGATTTTTTTCCCAAGCTAGAATTGTTTCCTGGAATTTAGATAAATTTGGATACTTCTCATGATTTCAATAAAAGTATGTAAATATACTTTGAGCAATAAAACATTAACTCTCATTCAATTGCATAAATTGTATTATTGAATGGATAAATACTAATTTGATATTTGGTGATTTTTAAGGAGAAATTTGAATAATTCTTAGATTCCTGAAATCAAGATTGAAGAAGGATTTCGAAGGGCAAACATTAAATCACCCTTTAACTTTCAATAGGAAGGTATTAAGAAAAAATAAAATTGGTAGCAATGAGGCTTTGATAGATAAGGCCTCATCAATATATAAGAATCCTTATGATATATGAAGTTTATGTCCTCTTCATTCAATCCCATGTAGGGTAGGCAAAGTTTTAAGTAAGAAACCCATTTCATTTAATACTATATACAATAGGTGAAGTTTTCATTAGGATACACTCTTCATTCGATCCCACAAAGGGTAGGTAAAGTTCTCATTAAAATACCCTTTTATTCAATCTTATGAAGGGTAGGCAAAGTTTTCATTAAGATACCTTTTTTTATCCTATGTGGAATAAGTGAAGTTTTAAGAAAGATGCCCTCTTTGTTTAATCCTGTGTAGGGTAGGCAAAGTTTCCATTAAGATACCCTTTTTCATTTAATCCCATGAAAGGTGGGTAAAGTTTTAATTAGGATATTCTTTTTGTTCGATCCCGCATAGGTAGCCAAAGTTTTGCATAAGATACCCTCTTCATTCTATCTTGTGTAGGTAGGCAAATTTTAAAAAAAAAATAACCTTTTCATGCAATAGCATGTAAGCTAGGTGAAAAAGGCTAACATCTCCACACGATCTTGTTTAAGGTAGGTGAAAAAGGCTTTCAAAAGTCTGAAAGTAAATGATGGCTTCAACCTAATTGAAATTGGTAGTAAGCCTAAAAGTAGCTGATGGCTATGTCTCTACAAAATTAGCACAAAAAATTGAAAAGCCCAAAAGTTACTTATGGTTATGTTCCCACGCAATTGGCATAAAAAATTAAAAATCCCAAGAGTAGCTTATGGTTATGTCCCTACGAATCAACACCAAAAATAGAAAGCCCAATAGTAGATGATGGCTCTTTCCATTTGAAATTGGCAACAAAATGAAAGCCCAAAAGTAGATAATGGCTTTGTCCCTTTAAATTGGCACATAAAATGAAAAGCCTAAGAGTAGCGGATGGCTGTAACGCAGTCAAAATTAGTAGTTAAATGTGAAAGTCTAAGGCCATTGGTTAAGTAGAAACCCGATGCAATTGGCCTATATGAAAAAATATATATTTCAAAAAAAAAGTAAGATTTCTTGCTTGAAGGCCTTCTCTACAACAAGGCTCATTACAGCGTAGATGAAATTATGTCTATTTGGTCTTTGCTCTATTCTTAATTCTCGTTAATGGCCAATGAGAGGTAGTTGCAAATGCCTAATTTCATCTGGGTCTTTTTTTCAGTAGTTCCAATTATTTGAAACTACGAATGTAGTTGCCGCCTCGATAGAAGTCTGCCTCTGCTGGTAGTTTACACATTTTTGTAACTTATTTTGTCACAGATAGATGGTTGTGTTGGGACCTGATAGAAAAGATATCATATCTCAGATAAAAAAAGACAAAGATTCAAAAAAATTTGTTTTTAAATATTCTCTTAACAAATTTTGAAAATCAATTCTACAAATGATGCCACGGTCAAATTTTTCATATGTAGGGATACTTCGAGATTTTTTATAAAACTTATGAAGTTGACTATCGTATATTTTTATTGATGCCTATGTAGTACTTATATTGATATGCATTCCAAAAAATCAGAAATATTTAAGAAAAATATATATTGGCATTTTCTACCATGAGATGTCAAGTTCTCAATTTGCCAATTATTTTTGAATTTTGCATGCAATCACGAGTATTTCACTCATGTATTTTTTTATGAAGACTTATTTTGAGTTTTGAATTTTTGTCTTTACTTTTCTTTTATTTTAAAAATACGAGCCTTCATTTATTTGTAACATTTTTGGTAGAATTTTCTCAAGTTTTGAACTTTAAAATTCTTTAAATATTCTTATTTAGTTACCATAAAACCAGTTTTGAAAAATTCCTACTCTATAAATTGATTCAATTAGACTTAGTTTATAATTTTTAAAATTCATCAAATATTTTTATTCAACTCATATTAAATTAATTTTTAAAAATTTAATTAATCTTGTGAGTTTTGAATTATATATATATATATATATTAATTTTCCTTTGTAAGGATTTTTTTCTTGTATAATTTTATGAGTTTTAGATTTCCAATCAAGACTTCTTTTATTATTTCATTTCCAAAATTTTGTTTATGATTACTAATTTTAATTTTAACATTTTTATTTATTATTATCATTTTACTTTTATTTAGTTATGGTTTTTTCTACTGGTTTCATGGAAGCTAGTGTAGTTGATTTCTAACTTTTTTCCTAAACTATTTAGTTGGATTCTAATTACCCATTAGTTGATATTATTGATATAATTATGACAAAATATTTTAAATGATGATTAAATACTTGTTAAATAAATGCAATCTCATCTTTTTATGTAAATAATGATGAAAATCAAATAAAAAAGCAAAAAATAGAAGAAAGATTAGGCCAAGCTAATTTCAGCCAAGGTTGACCAATCATTTCCCCTTTATAAATAGGGTAATAGCTTTCATGAGAGAAAAAACAATTTTCCAAGCAAAAACACCAAAAAACACTTATGAGAAATCAAGTTTTTCACCATTTTCTTCACTTCCACCAAAAAAAACTCAAGCTCATTTCATTCAATTTTCTATCTTTTAGTAAGCAAAAATCTTGCTTGAGCTCATGAATTTTTTTAATCATGTGAAAAGCAATGCAAGATGGCAATGAACAATTTTCTTTGATTTAGTTATTATATTTAATTTTTCTTAATAATAGCTTGATTTTCATCATGGAATACGTTGTTTGTCGATATGAGGTTAATTTTTGTGATATGATTTTGGTTTTGCCATATGTAAATATTCATGTTGATATTATTCTCCTTGGCATTTTGATGCTAATATGTTGATAAGACATGTTTATGTGCTTATTTATCTAGATTTCACACATGATCATGTTGATTTGAGTTTGGTAAAAATAAGAAATATGATTATTATGTTAGAAAATTTTTGATGAAGATGTTTTTTTTGGGTGAGGTCGAAACTCATGAAGGCCTTGGATTTAATTTTAGTTGTTGTTTTATGATAATCTATAATATTTTGTGATCTTTAGTAGTGGTAAGATCCAGATAATAAATTTTTTTAAAAAAATTAAAGGCCATGATGGGTAGATCCATGTTTGCCAAAACTACCAAAATGTGATGGGCTAATATTTTGCTATTTTTGATGTTTTTTGCAAATATAAAACAAGTAAGGACTAATATGTAAATATAAAAATAGAAGGACTTTTCTTTAAATATTGATAAATTTTTTCGAGGCCAAAGGGGAGTGGCCGAATGTTGCTTATGAATTTGCATGTATTTTTTTTATGATTATTTTGATTTATTTGGTGTTTAATTTTGCATTTTAATTATGTAGGGGTCAATTTGCAAATTTAGAAAAGTTTAAGGATTATTTGGAAAATCTAGCATTTTAGGTCAAAATGGTCATCTCTAACCTGAAATCATTTACTTGGAGTATATTATAATAGTTTTAGTATTCCATTGGTCCTTTACATTGATAAATTTTTCTAAGGCCAAAAGGGAGTGGCCGAATGTTGCTTGTGAATTTTGTATGTGAATTTTGTGATTATTTTTATTTATTTGATGTTTAATTTTGTATTTTAATTATGTAGGGGCCAATATGCAAGTTTAAAAAAGTTAAGGGACCATTAGGAAAATCTGGCATTTTAGCTCAAAATGGTTATCTCTAGCATTAAATCATTTACTTAGAGTATTTTAGAATATTTTTAGTAATCGACTGGTCCTCTAGTGGGGTGTTAAAAATATTAAAACTTTTCATATTACTTCAGTTTTTTGTTAGGGTACAAAATGCAATTTTGAAAAATTTATGGAATTAATCACATTTTTTGCATTTTAGATCACTTTAAAATCTAAACTACCCATTTATAGTATTTTACGCTTTAAAAAAAATATTTTTAGCATTTTTAGCCAATTTAGGACTAATGTGTAATTTTGATAAATTTAAAGACCCATTAGCAATTTTGGCTCTTTAGGTCATATTTGTCATTTAAATTATCCATCAGGGTAAAAAAAAACCATTATATATAATTTTTGTGTGCTTTTAGGTTACTAGGATACTTTTATATCAAAGGTATACTCCTGAGGTACTTTGGTAATTTCACTAAAATTGAGTTTGACGTAGTCATCAAGATGCTTTTATGTCAAAGATGTGTATTTATGATAGTTTCACCCTTTTATCATCATTTTTGAGTTCTTTAGGTTACCAAATACTTTCATGTCAAAGGTATACCTAAAGGGCATTCTGATAATTTTGCATTAGAACTAAGTCCTATGTGATTATTGGGATATTATCATGTCAAAGGCACACACTAGGGATAGGTTTGCCATTTTAGACCATTTCTTATTCTTAGGATATTATATTAATATTTTTAATGAAATCAAAATTTTTTTAGAAGATTAAGGTAGTGTCTCCAAGTTAGAGTAATACAAGGAACTTTTCCTAAAATATAAGAAAGGTTATATGGATTATTTTAATAACAGGAGAATCCTTTTTAAAATGAAAATTAGGATTTTTTTTATACATTGCAAAAAAATAAAATCTTCCGTATTCCTTTGGCCCTCTAGTAGGGTGGGAAAGATATTTTGATTTTTAACACCTTTTATATTTCTCTAGTTTTCTAGTGGAGTACAAAAGAGAATGATAGAAAACTTTCATGTTCCATTGATCCTCCAATAGGGTGAGTAAGAGATTTTGATTTTCAAAAATTTCAAAAACCTAATTTTTTTCGACATGGAATAATAAATTGGTTTCACAAAATATTATTTTGGATATTACAATTAAATGCCATATGATGAAATTGGATAAAAATTAAAATTCAAGTTAACATATAATTAATAAAGTACCAACTTTTGGATATCACGAAAGAGCCGATCCTTACTTGTGATTGTAATAAACTCTTGGACCCTTTTATATGATCTCTAGTATGATCACAGTCCTCAGAGTTGGTATTCTAGGGTTTTGTAACCTTTAAATACAAACTTTGATAGGCAACCAATCTTATCGAGCCTAAATATATTGGTGGCGACTTTAAATAAATAGCCTTTTCATAATGAATATTTAAGGTTAAGTCAAGTGTGATTCATCTTGACCACCCAATCCCTGAAAATAAAAAAATATTAACAACATTTTGCCCCATAGAAATAAGGGAACAAAAATAGCGATATATTTATAAATATAGAATCAAGGGCCATTTAAGTCAAGCTTGGTCAAGATTCATATTTGGGCCACGTTATGACAGTAAGCTTTGATACCATTTACAGGAATTGTATCTTAAAATGAGATTTCTTTAACTTTTTATTAAAATTTGTCCACCTAACATCCCGAGTCCTAAATCTTGACTTTGCTTTCACCATCTCAAGATTATATTCTAACTTGAATGTTAAAGCTCAGCTCAAAAAACTGTACGATGCTCTTTTATTCTTTTCTTTTCTAAGATGTTTTCGACGTCCAAATAACATAGACTTGCTTAATCCTTCATATGCCATCTCAGCTAACATTAGTTCCAACTTACTTTTTTAATGTTAGACCATGTTGGATGTGCCCTTCTTAAATTGACCCATGTTTTCCAGCTCTCAATATAACGGATACGTAATTTCCATCTACAAAATTACTCATCCTCCACTATTTACAAAACTGCTATTTTTTTCTCTAATTCTATCACTATTAATTTTTAATAATTCCCAAATTATTTTAGGCAATTTATAAGTTTATCCTTTATTTTTGGTTAATTGGGGTGTTCCCCTTTTTTTCTTCCATTCCTAGCACTAAGAATTATTTCTTTTTTATTTCCATCCTTTTCATATTAAATTTTAGTTCTTTCCTTTAATTTTTCATAATTTCCCCATATTCACTTTTAAAAATCCCTAATTTGAGCCTACCATTTAACTGGCCTTTAATTTGATCTCTTTTAACACTTTGATTTCTCCATTTTACTCTTTTTACTAATTTTTCTCCTAATTGGATCTTAATTCTAATACCTATCTCTTAATTCCCTCAATTTATCTACGAATTTTCTTTCTTCAGTGTCTGAATTAGTTAATTTGGTATTTTCCTCCTTGAAATTTACTAATTGTCATTCCAATTTCATTTTCCCTAATTTTCCTCTATCTTTAATTTTGATTCATTTTTAATTCCATTCTTATACTATCTCAAATGCTTCCAATTGATCTTCAATTATATTCCCTCAAAGCTTCAATTTTGCCAACTTTGCCTCCCCTCTCTTTAATTTCATGATTTAGACCTCCAATTAGATTTCCCTAAGTTTTGAACTTTCTCTATCTGCTTTTTTCCAATTTCATCCTCATACTACTTTAATTACTGCAAATTATCTTACTTTTAAAGCCTTAATTTCATCCATTTCACCCCTTTTCTAGTCAGTTTTATGATTTAGCCCTCTAATTGGATTTTTCCAACTTTTGAACATTCATTGATTTAGCTTTTTTTATTTCATCCTTAAAATGACTTGAACGCTTCAACTAATCTTCACTTTTATGCTTTTGAACTAAATTTCATCAATTTCAACTCCCTTCTATTCAATTTGATGATTTAGCTCTCCAATTGGATTTTCCCCAATTCGAGATTTAGCCTTTTCGATATCATCCTTATACTCTCTCTATTGCTTCAATGTATCTTCACTTGTATCCTTTAAGACTTAATCTCTTCAATTTTGACTCCCTGTTCTTCAATTTTATAATATAGCCCTCTAATCGGATTTTCCCTAATTTTTGGACTTTTTTCAATTTAGCCTATTTTCTATTTGATTCTTATGTCGCCTCAATTTCATCAATTGATCTTCACTTGTATCTTTTTAAACGCCTTAGTTTCATCAATTTCAATTTCCCTCTCATTAATTTTATGATTTAGCCCTGCAATTGAAATATCTCTAATTTTTAAACTTTCCGCGACTTAGCTCCTCTGATATTGTCCTTATGCCACCTCAGTTGATTCAATTAATCTTCACTTTGAAGCCTTAGTTCCATCAATTTACTCTCCTCTCTTTAATTTTATGATTTAGCTCTCCAATTGCATTTTCCCTAATTTTGAAACTTTCCACGATTTAGCCTCTTTCTAATTCTATACCACCCTAATTGCTTAAATTATAGACCTTTTACAACTTAATTTCATTAATTTTGATTCCCCTTATTCAATTTCAAGAATTAATCTTCCAATTAGATTTTCCCCAAATTTTGCTTCCTTTTTACTCTTTTTATTTTGGCTTTGACTTTTCAATTAATCCATTTTTTTACTCTGGTTGACTCAATTGACTATCCCATCTTCTTTTAATTGCTTAATTAAGCCAGACTGGACTCCTAATTTTGTTTCCCTACTTCTCCATTTCTCCAATTTTTCAAATTTCCCCAATTTTGTATGTTTTTCAATTTATCTGATTAAGCCTATGCACCATCTTTTTCCATTTGGTTAGGCTTTCTAACATGTTTTAATCTTTAAATTATGTCTTTTGGACATTGATGCTTTTTTCAACGGGATCCAGGGTTAAAGTATCTACGAACAATCTAGAACGAGAAAAAATGATTGGAGCCTCGATAAAATTGAGTGTCTAGAAGTAAAACCAATCGAATCTGTCAAACTAAGTCATTTTAATTATTTTAATCTGGTCACTTTAAATTGATATCAGTTATTTCAAATAAGGTAAGTTCAATTTACCGATTTTCAAGACCAAATTAATTGAATCAACCAAATACAGTCCCTGACCGCTGTGTAGCAAGACCTGAGATGAAACCATGGTTCTATAACCAAAATTGAAGCATTATACATTTCCTTTTTAAGTTTTCTTAACTTGTTCTACGATTGCCTGGTTTTCCTAACCATTACATGCTGCACGGTCAGGAACATTAGGAAGCTCAAACTGATACTCTCATGGATTAATTACCTTCAGATGCAATTTTTTTTTTCCACGTATGATTTTGCTGGTTAAAAATTCTGCCTCATTTAAAAGATGCTGCTGAAGGGAAAGGATTTCTTGCCAAAGTCATTATCAAATTGGATTTTCCTTCTTAGATTATGGAATTGGATTACCAGCGGCAGATTTTGACATTAAAATTTGGGTTGCCAATTAATATTTTACTAAATCTTAATTTTTCATTAAATTTATCATATTAACACAAATATATGCACAAGCAATATACTAACCAAAAGAAATAAGCTTCCAAAATTATAAATTTTATGGATTCATAGAAAAACGCGTAAAGAAAAATGCATAAAATAGATCATTTATATATAATACATCAATTAAATCATATTATTCAAAATTGTGGAAAACTTTCTTTTAAAAACATAAATATATTAATTGCTAAATAATATATTTTTCATAAAAAATATTTTATTAAAATAATAAAGTTTGAAAGTTTGAGTTTAGAAGTTAGTATTTTTTGCAATCTTTTATAAATTGATTCCAATTTGATTTTTGTGTTAATAAATGTTGTATGATAACAGGAGAAAAAGATCTAAGGTAAAATAAAAAATAAAAAATTATATGAAAAGAAAAAATTTTAGTCCACTAAAAAGAATAAAAGAAAGAAAAAAACATGTTTGGTACTTGATTTCATAGTCTGATCTAAGAGGTTAGAATGTCAATTCTAAGGATTTATATGTTATGATTAGTTAACTATAATGTAGACAAATAATAGTGTGATTTTAACTATATTAAGTTGCAATGCATAAAATAAAAAAATATATATCACATAAATAAACAAAAATTAATAATGTTGAATATCATTTAAAAATATTTAATATATGGTAAGGAAATTAAAATTCATGGGAAGCCAAGACCCCTGGCCACTGCAAGGAGCCACCACAGTGAATTATGTACTGTATAACTAGAATTTTATTTTCAATGCCGGTAGGAAATTTAAGTCGCAATTAGGTCTTATATAAAGATGATCCTCTTTCCCTAATCTTCTTCTTCTTCTTTTTCTTTTTTCTTGAATGCTCTCAAAATTCTTCCAAGTTGCTTGCTCCAGCCACCAGCCAATTAGAAAGAAATAGGAATTGGCAATTTGGGACCATCAATTTGGCATTTGTTTGCTGGCAATGTTGTGGACAAGTGGGAAATTTCGATAAATCTGCAACTGATTTTAGCAACAATTTGATTTACCATTTTAACTCTCAACTGCAACAATACTGTGGACTAGTTTTCTCCCTCTTAAAGAAAAATATTTAGGTATACGCCTACCATCGGAAATTTCCAAAAAATCGGTTGCTCAGGTTTATTCCTTTTTGTCATGCTACAAAAGTAAGAGAATTGGATGGTTTGGATTGGTTTCCAGTTGGATAGGGTCGGGTCAATTTGTATTTTAAATTTTTTTGGATTATTTTTGGCATTAGATCGGTTCAAGTTTGAGTTATTTTAAGTTTCAAAGTTTTGGCTTTTTTTGTTGGTCCAATGACCATTTAGGTTTGACATTCGAGTTATTCAAGTTTGAATCATCCGATTTCATGCATTGGGTTTAATACTCGGATTATTCAATTCAAGACATTCAAGTTCAATTTTTAAATTTATCAAATCATATCAAATTTAAACAAAATATCTAATTAAAAATTTCTTGAAATACAAAAAATAAATAATAAGTAATATTTTAAAATAGTATAGATTTTATCTTTTTAAAAATAAATGTTTATCCAATTCTTTTTTTTTTTTAGATTTGTTGCAAAATTGATAATTTTTTTGAAATAATAACCATCAAAAAATAAAAGTTTTAATTTAGTATTTTCTCAAAGAGAGACTTAATAAAATAAACATATCTAATGAAGATGCAGACTACCCGCACTTGGACAGAAAACGTCCTATAAAGCTTCATTGTTTCTTCAAATTGGCTTTCGACTTTTCTTGGCTCATGTGCAAAGTGAATCAGACCTCAAGGCAAGCCATTTGAGATACCATTTGAGAAGAACTAGAAATTTAAATCTTCTCAAATTTCAAAGTATCTATCTTACTTGAAAGATATAATCATTTATGTGAAATTATTATGTCAATCCTTTTACCTATTTATAAATGTATTGTTATAACGCAATATACAAATCATTAATTATAATATAATAAATATATTAATGATATTATTTTATATATTTTTAGAAAATCACAAGACAAGGCTTGTGAGATTATATATTTAAAATAAAAACAATACATTTTCCTTAAAAATAATATAAGAGACTATATAATTTGATGTAAATTACATGAAAAAAAAATATTATTATAACATAATATGCTTATCATTATGATAAAATACATATATCATTATTACCTTTTTGACAGTTAATATTTTTTCTTCCAAAAAAACTCATAAATATACGATTTCAATTTTAAAATTACACCTTGTTAATATACAATTCATAAATATACAAATAATAAATATACATTTATCATTATTAACAATATGCTTTTATTTTAAAAAATATATATAATGATAAAAAAGATTATAAGATTATCATTAATATATCCATGTAATTAAAACATATAATTTATTTTAAATCTTATTACATTTATTTATACTTTTATATATAAGGAAAGTAACAAAATTGTCATGATAAATTGTGGAAGGGAGAGAGGATGCTTAGATTCAAACCCGAATTCAACGTGCCACTTTGACACACTCTTTAGGCCAAGAAGATGTTAGCATTTAAGTATATATTTAGCAGCAAGACAAGAGTAGGGGGCCAAAAAAGAAATTGATTTATCATCTTTGTAGTTAGGCTAAAAAAAAAACCCTTTGGATCTAATACAATAATATAAGAAAGGCCGCCTCACAAATATTGTTTAGTAAAATCCAATTGAATCTAATATATGAACAGTTGGTTTACATTATGGAAGAAACACATGTATATGGGATATTAGATATTGACTAGTTTTATATGAACTCAAAATATATTTAATCTAGCCTACTACCATGGATTTAGATAGGGATTCCAATAGAAGAATAAAAGTTCTTTTCTTTCTTCTTTGACTCTGAATTGAATGAGTTGAGAGAATTCTCGCCTACTATAAATTTTCACGAACACGCAAAAAATAATAATAAATCTCGTTGATAATATTTTTATAATAAATAAAATACAAATTAATTAATGAATTCATTAGTTAGAGGTAAATCTTATGATATAGATAAAGAAAAAAAGGAAGAACCCATATCCAACTATAAACGAAATATAAATTTTAGATCAACATATATACGTATGTCTGCTCACAAAATACGAAGAATAATTGATCAGATTCATGGATGTTTCTATGAAGAAACATTTATGATACTAGAACTCATACCTTATGGAAGACTACTATATTCTGTGAACAATTAAAAGGTTATTGCAGTGATAATATAATAAACTTATAAAAAATACAATTTACTATTTATCGATGCAACTGTTTGATTTAAAATAAAGTTATTAAAATTGATTGACAATAGATTCATTACAATTTTAATTCCTAGCACCTTCAAGTTTCTTTTTTATCTTCAAATTTTCCCCATGGCCATGTTCTGTGCACAATTATAAATTAAATATAAATTAAAAATTTATGTTGCAGTCTTTATTTTATTATATAATTTTTAAAAATTAAATTATACTTAATTTAAGTTCAAATCATTTTAAGTTGATTGTTTGAATGATCAATTTTAGATTATTTTGGATTCAGATTAATTTGGATTAAGGTCATTCCCGGTTCAAGTTAATTTTAATTTTTAGTTAAATGAAATTCAAGTTATTAACCTTTTTTAATTTAATATTAGATCAATTTTAAATTTAAATAAGTTAGCGGAGTTTTTCAAATTCGGATCATCAACAGATCGAATGCTATGTAATGTTTTACTTCTCTCGACATCTAACTAGTTTCACTTCGCAACAAAAAATGGAACTCTTGCGAATCAAAATGTATAAAAACAGAAATGTAGAAAAGAATAAGGAGCCCCAAACATTGAAACAAAACTATAAGCAAATCGAGAAAGAATAAAGTGCTATAGAAGCAAAGCCAACAGAATAGTAAAGCTGCTACATTCTCATTCGTGTAAGGTAAATCAATCCGCCAGTCCCTCACTCATACTACCATCCGACAGAGGTACAACATCCATCTTTACGAACACTTCTAATTATCAAATTACAACACCATTTCATTCCTTGTTCAACTGCGATCCAAAGTGAATATTCATGGTAAAATTAAATCAGTGCTAACAGTTTGAGATTTTATGGTTTTTAGGACAGCAATATTTCTAGCATTGAAACAACAGTTAATAGACTATCAAACCAATTATCTTAAAGCCACAAAGCCAATAGCTTTATTACAAAACGGTTGGATAAAGATTACATTGTTTAAAGGATTTGATATTCTCCACTTGCATGGACTTCCTTGACCCGCTTATCATATTCATCTTCTTCATCATCATCATCTTCCTTCACTTCTGCATTGATGTCTTCCTCTTCATCATCGTCTTGCCCCCAGCCAACGCCCTTGACCGGTACAGATGCCAGAGGTGGACTTCTTGCTTCTTCAACAATTTTCATTATCTCATCCACACTTTGAAGAGAAAACGTAGGGTTATCTCTCTGGTAATAAGTAGCTTGCGCTGTTTCGGTTAGTTCTCTGGGCAACTTCTTCAAAAACCAGGGATGACTTTTGATTTCCTTAAGTGTGATTCTCTGAAAAAAATAAAATAAAATAAAATAGTAATAAGTTAACATTTGGAGTTCAATAAATGAACATCTAGAAAACAGGTTTTTAACATGTGGCCAACACCACAAATCTAGGCTGCTATTGATTTTAGGATTAGTTGCCCCAGCCTAACTGCATCTATCCCACAAATGAAAGTAGTAATAGTTCATGCCAATGCCCAATGACAATAGATACAACAGAAGCATCTGGGTTTCGTATTTCACTTCTCATTGTTCTGACCATATAGAGATCTGCAATATCTTCTTTTAAAATTACTGCAATTTTATTTACCCCAATAAACCCACCCACCCGACCACCTAAAAGAGGGGGGGGGGAGACAAAGCAATAAGAAGCATGGCACTATGACCTCAAATTTTTATAGAATGTTAAATTCAGCAAACCATGCAAGCACGTAGAACACAAACTTTTCCTCTAATATTCATAAATATCAGGGGAGAAAAACTTGTCCAACACTGATATGCTACAGACTGATATTCCAGCAGAAGAAAAGAAAATTTAATTTGGTAGTATTTAAAGATAATTTAAAAAATAATTAAGTTCTTATAAATTTGTAGTTCAAGAAAGTAAGAAAGTCCATGGTGAAAGAAAGGAAAGAGAAAAAAAATAAAGAAATAAGAAACTAATAATTAAAAGAGGATGTATTTGTCTTTTTTATCTAAATCACTTGGTAATAAACGCCTCAGGGGATTTGTATATTTTTTACTCAACACCTTCAATATTAAGACAACGAAGGTGAAGAAAAAAAAAAGGGGAGAATTTGGTACCATTCAAGCATGAAAGAGGCAACTTTCCTGCAGAGTTCTCTATATAATGGCTGCAGAAATTCAATTAATTTGGTTGAAATAAAGAAAAAAGATTGAATGAGTTGGTTAGAAAGTATTTCTCTAGTTTTCTTCATGTATAGGTGTCCCATGAAAAAAAAATACACTCTAATTAAGGGAGGCAACCTTTTAGGGGATTGTTCAACAATGCCTAGCAGTATTCGTTGTGGACAATATCTTGAATATCAAAGAAGATAGATTTTTCACTAGCACTTTAACAACAAATATCTAGAAACAGTTTCTGGCTTTCTGCTGGTCTTACATCATCAGAGGCATTCATAAGAGGACTAGTGATTATACATAGGAAAAAAAAATGTCACGTAAAAGAGAGGTCTCTCGCTGATGCCATCTCGAAGTTGGGTTGCTTGGCTAATAATTATAGCAAGGAAGAAATGCAGATTGCATCACTATCTTTAACATGGCAGACAGCGGAGAAAGGTTAAAGGAAGAAATGTTGTGAAGTTTGGCATAGAGATCATAATTTCCACGTATAACTTTGCAGAAGATTCTCCTGCAATATGGTTAGTTGAATTAAAGGATCAGTCATGTAGGTTTCTTTCTCTTTTCTTTTTAGCCCCCTTTTTCCTATTTCTTCCCCTCTTGGACATGAAAATTTTCATTAATCAAGTGTTACAAAAGAGCGGGCTACTAACTTACATATTTTCTCTACTAGATGCTTGTTTGGTTTTCTACAAAGTTAATTGCAAACAGCAAAAGTATTGGTGTGATGCATTGCAATCTTGACCAAATAAATAATGCGTACCCTGAATGGATTTGCAACAAATATGCGAGAGAGTAGGTTCTTGCAATCTTGGGATACATGAACATAGTCTGGAATTTTGTACTCAACAGCCATTATTCTCTGTGAAAGAAAACATTACAAGGAAACAAATTATTATGATACAAGGATGATAGTTTTCAATAGAAGACAAGAAGAAGATAGCAGAGTGGCGTTTACCTGAATTGTTTTCCGAAAATTCCTTGGGTCCTCTTGGTCTTCAAAAGGGTATGCTCCCACCAGCATAACATAGAGTGTAACTCCACAGGACCAGACATCAGCCAACTATACAAGAAAAAAGACAAAGGTCACCAATGCTTTATATTTTACAAATTACATATTATTAGCTCTCTATATACATCAAATTAGAAGGAAGATTTGGTTGCGCACGAATGGACTATTATGAATAATAATTTCTCCTTATAGAATTAAATCAAGTAAAAATTTATGGAATGCTACTCATATACTTGGTGGGTTCACAATAAAAGTGGAAGCATTATTGCTTAAGCATTCTTTGGATATTCTTGAGATACCAATTAAGGAATCTCACTGCTATATGCATATACACACAGATTGGTATACCCATATGTCAACACTTATTATGCCTAATCACAACCAACCAATCTTGTGATCTTACGAGAAAGAAGAGGTCCAGAAAGGCAAAGGTGTCTCACATAAAAGGCCAAATACTTTTGACAGCAACTAATTATTAACTTGAGATTCATGAAGGTTACATCACTGTTTCTCGGTTTCCATCAGTCTCCAAACAAAGCTACATCGATTTTGTACGTAGAGAGCTCAAGTAACAGCACTCAGTCAGCCATTTAAACTTCAGCTCGGCTAAAAGGTGTTCTATGCGTCATCTCATAAAATGTGCGCATAACACTTGGATTGGCATCCCATAACCTTCAATATCACGTAAAAAGAATGACATCTAGATTGTCTGGTTAGCACTTAGAATGTCCCTCTATTAACATATTACAAAAGGATCTCAAATTAAGAAGAGTATATCTAGATGGTACCCAAAATAAAAGAAGCAGGTAAGTATTACGTTATCCTTTCCAACAAACTTTCATCCACAAGGACAGTTACAAAATGCATCGCATAGTTGCATTACATCTCCTATTCTTTGAAAAAATAAAAACTAAAGAAAAAAGAAGCGCCAAGTAGCAGCAGAGAAGATACTATCATGCATTCACAAAATGAAGGGTACCAAAATCTTCAAATTAGCTCTTTGTGATTGCGTGCTAACCATCAAAGTCAGAGTGGCAGACCAGATCCAAATCATGTAACAGACTTCAATAGAATGCTAAGCTGGATATCTAGATTTTATTTCATAAGAGGTTCCCATTTTTTATTTTAAGTCGAACTAATTACCTTTCCATCATACTCTCGCCGAGATAGAACTTCCGGTGCTATATATGCTGGAGTTCCAACTGTTGATTTGGGTCTTGAATGCAACAGAGATGACTACACCGTGAGTTAGGAAAACAGATTAATAATTGGAAAACCAAATAGCAACTCACATGCAGAATGAACTAGATGTAATTATTTCCTAACCTTGGAGTAACCAAAATCACAAATTTTCAAGCGTGGTGCAGGACTTCCATCTAAGAGTGTATTTTCTAATTTCAAATCTCTATGGCATATTTGCTGCAAACAACAACAGAAAAAAAGAAATAAAAGTAGAAGTAATTCTTGCATTTGGAATACATAATGAAGTGAAACATTATGGTTTTGACCTTTGAGTTCAAATTACCATGAAGTGACAGTAATTGACACCTGAGATTAACTGCTGAAAAAAATATCTAGCCTGAGGAAATAGAGAACAAACACAACAGTTGAGTACTAACGATTAACGTTTCTAACCACTAAAGTGGGAAAAAATAAATAAATGTTGGTGAAAGGAACAATAATACAAAGAAAGAAAGACCTCATCTTCACTGAATCTACCGGCACTGCAAATCCGTTCAAAGAGCTCACCACCTGCAGCATACTCCATGACAATTGCTAAATGTGTAGGAGTCAGAACCACCTACAGCATTCATATGCCATCAAAATAGAAGCCTTGCAAGTTAAAAAGAACTAATTACAAATCAATCAAAAGACCATGCTTGCCTCCTTGAAGCGGATTATATTTGGGTGTCTAAGAGATCTGTGATTGATAATCTCTCTAGCCACATTCTCATCTATCTGCAAATAAATACAACTAAGCTTAAAATCAACCCATTGGGTGTCTAAAAGGAAGAGAATAATAATAATAATAGTAATAATAAATTCGAAAGGTAAATTAAAAAAAAAAAAAAAACTTGAAGAAACTAAACAATCCAAATTTAACTCAATTGAAGCAAAAATAAGGTTTACCCCTCCGATTCTCAACAAATGAATCATGAAATGGAAATAATGCTATTAAAATCATGAGTATCAACAGAAACGAAAGAAGCAAAAAAATTGAGGCTCAGGCAGTAACTAAGAGATGAGTAAATCCAAATCAAAGAATCCAGAAATTTAGTTGTGAAACAGAAACAAACCTTGTGGCCTCTCTCAATATATTTCATAGCAACAAGCTCCTTGGTCTCCTTGTGTCTGAGGAGTCTGGCTACTCCAAAATTCCCGGCTCCCAAATCTTTGACCACCTCATACTTCTCCATCTTATAACCTCAAAAACAACAACTAATACTGCTACTAGAACGCTATCAGTTTATATATGCAAAATATATGTTTGATTCGATTAAAATTCAATACAACTCTTCTTTTTTACTTATATTTTAGAATATCAGAAGATCAATGGGTTACAATATGAAAGAGACTCCAAATCTGTGAATACGTACATGTGAGCAAATGCAAATATTATATATATATTTTTTGTTGAAAAAGGGTTATTGATGAAGTGAGGTGAAAGTGACAGAGCACGTGGGGAGGTGATGGGAAAATAAAAAAAAAATATTCTATAATCCACATATACATGTATTATTTATCTATATCTGTGGTATGTGTAGTCGAAATCATTTGGTTTCGTGTCAGTTTCAACGGTATTTTGTAAATTCGTAGTTAGAGGTGAAAAAATGAAAAAATTTTAGATTGAATTTGAATTAAATTTGATTTGATAAAAAAATTAACGGTTTGAATTTGAAAAAAATATAAATTTGAATAGTTTGAATTTAAAATAGTTTGAATCTAAAATGATTCGAATTTAAAAAAATTCAAACTCGAGCCCGACCTGAACTCAAACCCGAATTTAATACTAAAAATAAATATGAAAAAAATATAATTAAATAATTTTTTATAAATCAAAAACTTTAATAATGAATTTTATTTTAATATTTTTTAATAATTTAATTAAATATTAAAAATATAGTTTATATTTTAAATATAATTAAACTTGCTAATAGGTTCGACTGCGCTGCGGTTTAAATTTTTTTAAAATCTCAATCCTAAGCCCTTACTTAACATGCTTAGACTTGTCTATTTAAGTCAGAATTACTGTTTATCACATTAAAAAATAGTTTTTATTAATATTATATATATTACAATTAAATTTAAATAAAATATATTAATTTAAAATCACTGTTTCGAGTCAAGTCAAGCTAGTCTAATTTAAAAGTATGAAAAGCTGGGCCAGACCCAATTGGACTGAGTGAGTAGCCCGACTCTTGAATAGGTCTATATATAATAAAATATTAATTTATCAAAAAGTAAATCATATCATAAGCTTTAAAAAATATTGTTAATAAAATATATCATCCATTTATCACATTTTCTTTAATTTTATTAGTTAAACTCATTAAATATTGAGAGTTTGTGTATATTAGTAGTAAAATTTCAATTCTTCTTTAAATATTATTATTATTATTACTATTATTATTATTATTATTTTAAGTAACAATAATTAAAATCTTATAATAATATAACAAAGTAATAAGATAAGTTAAAAAACATAAAAGTCATAATAGATAATACTATATAAAAAATAAATTAAATATTAAATATTAAATATTAATGCCATATATAACTTAATTTAATATTAAAAATTTAATTTATATTTTATATATGATTAAACTTGCTCATGGGTCGAGCCGAGCTGCAGTGTAAATTTTTTTTTAAAATCGCAAGCCTATGCTCTTATTTAACTTATCCAAATCTGCCTATTTAAACCAGAATTAATATTCATCACATTAAAGATATATTTTTATTAATATTTATATATTTTATAATTAAATTTAAATAAAATATATATTATTTTAATTTAAAATTGCTATTTCAACTTGGCCGAGCTAGTCTAAAACAAAAAAATGAGAACCAAAGTCCAAGTCCAATTGGATCAGGTGGGTAGCCTGACACTTGAGCAAGTCTGTGTATGATAAAATAATAATTTATCAAAAAGTATATCATATTATGGGCTTTAAAAATATTATCGATAAAGTATATTATTGATTTATCATATATTTTTTTAATTTATTTAGTTAAACTCATTAACTATTGAAAGTTTATGTATATTAGCTGTAAAATTTTAAATACTTCTTTGCATATTATTATTATTATTATTATTATTATTATTATTATTATTATTTCAAGTAATGATAATTAGAATGTGATAATTGTATAACAAAATATAAGATAAATAAAAAATATAAAAACTATAATAGATAATACCATATCAAAAATGAATCAAATATTAAATATTGAATATCAACACGATATATAATTTAATTAATTATTAAAATTTTAATTTATATTTTATATATAATTAAACTTGCTTATGGGTTAAGTCAGCTATGGCTTGCATTTTTTAAAATTCCAAGCACAGGTCATTATTTAATATGCCTATATCTACCTGTTTAAGCTAAAATTATTGTTCATCACATTAAATAAAATATATTTTATTTTAATTTAAAATAAATGTTCTGAGTGGGATTGGGCTAGTTTGAAACCAAAATATGAGAACCCAAGCCTAATTGGGCTAAGTGGATAGCTTGATCCTTGAGCAATTCTATATATGATAAAATAATAATTTATCAAAAAATAAATCATATCATGAGCTTTGACAGTATTATCAATAAAGTAATCATCAATTTATAATTTTTTTAATTTAATTAGTTAAACTCATTAAATATTGACAGTTTATGCATATTAGTAATAAAATTTTAAATACGTTTTTAAATAATAATAATAATAATTATTATTATTATTATTATTATTATTATTATTATTTCAAAAAATAATAATAATTAGAGTCTGATAATAATATAACAAAGTAATAAATAAATTAAAAAATATTAAAGCCATAATAGATAATATCATATCAAAAATGAAAAAAATCACATGTTAAACTCGCAATTAGACATAATGCACTAGACGACCTATCCATAAGCCAGACAGCTGCCCAATATAATAGGCTTGGCACGATGAAGCCCAGGTCTTAGATTTTTAGTTTCATGTATTCTCGACCTGAAATAATATTTTTTAAATAAAATATTAATTATAAAATATATAAATATTAATATAAAAATAACTTTTTAATAATATGAACAATGATTTATACTTAAATAGGTCAACCAAGAAAAATTCGGTCCTGAACTTAGAATTCAAAAATTTTTTAAGCCATGTATAAGCCCATAGAACCAAACTAAGATTTTTTTCGAGCCTAACGGGGTCAAATTTGTGCTTAGATTAGAATTCAAAATTACGTAAAAGTGATTATATTTATATAAACTAAAAAACAATGTAAAATATACTTAAACCCGAACCTGACCAAAACCCGAACCTGAATTGACCCGAACCCAATAGGATCCGAACCCAAATGGACCCGAACCCGAAAGAACCCAAACCCAAACCCAAACTGGAAAAACTCGAACCCGAATCAGCTCAAATCCAAAAAAAATCTAAATTCAAAATAATCCGTCCCGAACCCATCCAATTACCACTTCTACAGTACTAATAAAAAAATAAAACCTTAAAATTTGTCCACTTCTTAAAAAAAATTATCAATTTCTTAAGAACTAATAGAAATTCACATAAATAATTGTTCATTAATTTTACTTTTAAAAACAATTATCATCCTTTAAGAAATTTATCTATATTTTTTACATATTAATTTAATAATTTTTTTTAAAATATATATTTTTAAAATTTATTTTTTTTTCACCCTGTGGCCAATTCTAGCTATATGTAATCATAAACAGCCACATATTTTTTGTAATTTTTATTAAAATAAAAAGATGCATTAGTTTTTAACTTTATTTGGAAAGACAGATTTAAAATTAAAAAAAAAATTAATTATATTAAATTAAATTTCTTGATGTGTAGACGAAAAATTCAATTAAAAAATTATGATTTAAAATATAAAAATAAAAAATTACATAATTTTTTTAAATGGAATAAATATATATTTTTTTAATGTTAAATTTTTCATAGTAAATAGTTTTGATTTTTTTTTTGGTGATTTTTCAAACTTAAAATTACCGCACTCAAGAGATCTTAAGTACAGTATTGATTAGAGAGCGTAATCGGGAGGCGTGGATGGCCAATGGCCCATGGGGGGAAGGGGATGGGATCCAATCAATGCCTGCCTGCCTAGAAGTTGATGGGGTCTCCATCTCCCAAAACGCTGCGATGCTAATGCCAGCCTAGAAGTCGTTGGATACACTTTACCCTTTTTTAACGGTATATATAATTTATATATTTATATTATATTTATATATATTATTATATTATAATTATTTTTAAAATTTTTAATAATTTAATTTATTTAAAATTTATATTATATAAATTTTTAAAATATAATTATATTATATTATATCATATTTTTTTAATTTTATATAAAATATATTCATAAATTTATCAAACATTTTTAGTTTTAATTAAAAGAATCTCCGACTCTCTCTCTCTCTCTCTCTCTCTCTGCATCAACTTGTTTTGTGTCCATACCTAACCAGCTTTCTGAAGTCCTATGTGTACAGCTTGCAAAACCCCAAAAATCCAACCCCCCATCCAATCTATCCAAACAAATTCAATTACCTTTCAATTTAATAAACAATCAACTTTCTCCAAATTAATTTTCATTTTTAATAGCAATAAGACAAGATCCGCTTTTGTTGTTTCAGTCAACAATAAAATAAACTCTCGATCTCTCCCTTCAATTTTAGGTTTTTCTTTTAAAAAAAAATTCTTATGAATCTTGTACTAAATAGTAAGAGTTCTTTACTGTCATTGAAACAGTGTTAAATTGGTTTTAAGTTTTATTTGACAAACAACATTTAAACGGTGAGTTCTTAGCCTTTTTTCTTTTTTTTTTTGCTTCATTGAGTTATTAGTTCTCTCATACAACCATCCAGCACCTGCTGCTTCTATTCAAACGTATTGCTTTGATTTTTTATCAAAATATGTTTCCAATCTTACCATATGCACCTTTAAGTGGCATCCCAATTTTTATTATAAGACCCAGTCTGAAATTTCCGTACCTAAGACCTAGTATGAAGAAGGCTTCGTTTAGCCTGGACAGGCATTCATTTACGAAAGCAAGAGAGATTAATATTCAAATGATTTCAGTAATGGTTAACGGAAAAGGGGGCCCATATCCGAATTATCATTTAGTATTAATTTTTATAAGCAAGTAATTTTATTTATTCAAAAGAAAAGCAGCATGAATATTACTATTTAACCATTTTATAAAATCTACATAAAATTTATCATTCATCAAATATGCACCGTCTGCAGAAGCCAACATCCATCAAATGACATTTACTTGCCTCAACTAATATGATCGTACACATAATTTAGACAAGGCTTAATATTGGGCATTTGAAAATATGCTTTCAAATCTCTCTAATTATAAATTTCTTCAATAACAATTGTTTGATGCCGTGTTTAGAACGTGAATTTAAAAAGTTAGATTTAGATTTCATTTGCTGCGTAAATTGTGAGAATGACATGCAAACATTATATATAAATTAGTTAAGCTTCAATACAATTATATTTTTAAAAGATATAATATTATTAATTTTAAATGTATAAATATTTATAAAAATTTTAAATTTACTATTAAATAAGCATACGATAAATTTATAAATTTAAAAAATAATCATAAATATTATTTATATATATATATTTTATCTTTTGAATATTAAAAAAAAAACTAATTGAGGGAAAGGGATTTGTTTCAATAAATTCAAGTAAACTAAAGGAAAATAAAGAGGATTTGAGTACTTTTCCTTAAATGTTCCTTTTTTTTAATTATTCCAATTTAAGGGAAAATGCTAGGAAATGAAAAGTTTAAAAATTTTTAATTATAAAATGACTTTTATAATTACAAATATCATTTTAATCCTTTGTCACGTAGTTCATTGAACAAATTTTTTTTTATTTTCCTTTTTTGTTGAATTTTGTGCTTGGGTCCTAATTTTTAATCATTCTAATATTAGTTCACAATTCTTTTATTTAAAAGAAAATAAAGAAGAAGACAAAGAAACATGTAAAAATAAGAACTTTTTACCTATAATAATGGATCTTTTCAAACCTATACTAAAGTAAGTTATAAAACTTATTCAAGTTTATAATAAAATTTATCTTAATAAGAAACATTTAGGATTTGAATTTTCTCATTAGAATTAAATTTCAAAAAATTATATTATTATTTAAATAATTCCAATAATATTTTTTTATGAATTTCACAACTTACCCTTAAATTCCAAACTCAACAACTTCGCATAAATAATTATATGATGAATTTTTATTTTTCGATAAATTGTCCAAGTCAAGTTACTTGTCCAAATCTAAAACCCACTTGATATTTGAAAAGGTCTAAGTAAAAATATTGAACCTAAAAATAGGTTTGGACAAAAAATTTAGCTTGTTTTTAAAATGAACCAGGTGTTGAACATGAAAGATTACGATGATAAGAGTCAACTGTCATAAATATTTATCTAAAATTTATTCCAACTATTTTAGAAATGGAGGATTAAGTTAATGAATGTTGTAACATATGCTATCTATTGTTGTGATTAGCATTTGCTTATGCTCTTAATTGTTTTTAGTTGAGTTTATTTTTTGTCAAAATGTACAATCCAAAAATTTAATTGCTCATCAACAAAAGAGTTATTATTTATCAATCAAAAAGTCCAACTTTTGTAAAAACAAAAAATTCTAAACTAAAACCTTAATAGTATACTTGGTTCACTGAAATGGAAGAGAATGAATGGAATAGCTATTTTGTAAGAATAAAATAAAAAAAATTTATATTAAGTAGTTTAGTTGATGGAATATGTTAGCTATATTAGCTTTGAATTAATATTAGTTTTGATATAATTAAAACTTAAGCTTAATTAGCTTGTGTTTAAATATTTTCAAGATTAGTATTTTCTCATAAAATATTTTGTAAACACTTTGAAATATACTAGAATATGTTTAACTCCTTCAAGCACTTAAAAATGTGTTCTTAATACATATTTTATGTAAAACATTTTTTATAAAAGTTTTACATGCTTTAAAGTCATGAAAAACCTTTTAAAATTGACTTTCATATGAATGTATCGATTCACTAGGTGCATGTATCGATACAATACTTAACAGTAGCTAAATAATCTTAAAATGTAGAAATCACTATTCATGTATTGAGAAAGATCTTTCTGTATCGATACAGGACTATTTAATGGTCATATTTTGGACCGTTAAACATAATGTATCGATACCCACTCAATTGTATCGTTACAGAGGCAAGGGGAACAACGGGAAATGATATTTTGAAGGCTCCAATGGCTATATTCCTTCACAAAATATCCCCAATGGCTATAATAATAATCAAGGCTATAAATAAGCCTCTCCAACACCTCCAACAAGTAGAAGAACCAAGAGAATTATGCTTAAAGTCAAATCTTTCATCTTTTCCATCATTTTCACTACGTAGTTCATCTTTGTATAGGATTAATTCTTCTTATTTTTGTATTCTTCATTTTATCTCTTTAGATAAATTTTCCTTTAAGCCAAAATTCTTGTAAACACCTAACCTTTAGAGGTTTTATTTGTTTACACTCGAATCCTTGTAAAAAGGGGAGATTACTACTTAGCCATTGAAAAGTAGATAAGGTTTCTACTTAGCCTTCAAAAGTAGTGAGAGAAGGTTCTATCTTAGCCACAATAGACAGCAAGTAAAGGTTTCTATCTTAGCCTTGAAAGATAGAGTGTAAAGGTTATGCCTTGTCCTTGAAAGGTAGACAATTCAAGTTAGTGAACTGTGAAAATCCAAGAGAGTAAAGCCAATATAGAGAACGTAGATAATTGAGGCCAAACCTATCTAAATCATTGAGTTTGCTTCTCTTTCCCTTGTCTTTAATTATTTATTTCTATTCAATAATTTGCACTCCAAATTTTATTGTTTAGATTTCTCAATTTTATTTATCAAAGTTTTAATTTTCTAAAATTTTGAGAAATTAGTTCACCCTTTTTTGATTTCATTCACCACTTAAGGGTCAACAATTGGTATCAGAGTTTGTGTCTTATTCTTATAGGCTTAACATCCTTGAGCAAAGATCCGTGAAAGACCAAGCAAATGGCTAGTGGTGATTTTCTCGGTATAAGCTAAGAGAGACATTTAATCGTGAGGCCTCCTATCTTCAATGATGAAAATTACATGTAGTGGAAGACAAGGATGGCTATTTGTCCAGGCAAATGATTATCAAGTTTAGAAGATAATCATGAAAGGCCCACTCATCCTAACAAAGAGGGTAGCTAATCTTGAAGTTCCCAAGGAAGAATGGCAATAGGATGAGAAAGACACTAAGATGGCTCATCTCAATGCCAAGGCCATGCATACACTTTTTTATGCATTAGGCCTCAATAAGTACAATAGGGTATCTTTGTGTGATAATGCCAAAGAGATATGGGACAATTTGGCTATCACACATGAAGGGACCAATCAAGTTAAAAAGTCCAAGATAAGCATGCTTACTCTTGATTATAAGATGTTCAAGATGAAACCAGAGGCCAGCATCAAAGAGATGTCTAATAGGTTCACGAGCATTATAAATGGCTTGAAGGGCCTCGGAAAGGTGTATCCTAATAAGGACATGGTCAAGAAAATGTTGAATAGCCTTCTTAAGTCATGGGAAGCTAAAGTGACCATAAATGAGGAGTTAAAGGACCCCAATCTCCTTACCTTAAATGAGCTTATCGGATTACTCTTCATATATAAAATGAAGATAAATCATGGTAAGGGGCAACCAAGAAAAGTTAAAGTTACATTGAAGGCTTCCACGAGCGAAAAAGAGGATAACGAAGAAGAAGATGGTAAAGATATGGAGATGATCATATGTGCCACAAATTCAAGAAATTCATGAAGATAGATAAGGGCAAATCATCCTAATCTAAAAAGGTTAACAAGGTGATGTGCTACAATTGCAATGATTCAGGCCATGTTAAATCCAATTGCCCATTATTGAAAAAGAAGAAATAGGCATTTGCAGCAACTTGGAGTGATAGTGACTCTTTTGATGATGATGACTCCAAGGAAGACCAAATTTACAGCCTTTCTTAATGGCTTTTGATGAGCCTAAGGTAACCTTAAATTTTTCAAATTTAAATTCCTATACATTTAATGAGTTACAAGATGATTCTGATGATCTTGTAGTTGAGTTTAAGGAAATGAACACCAAGCACAAGAAAATGATTTCAAAATCAAAAAGTGAAAATGATTTACTATTAAAATCAAAACTTGTTTTAGAGAATGATAACAAAGATTTGAAAAATGATTTTAATGATTCCATGGTAAGAATTAATAGTTTAGAGAAAGTCAATTTTGATTTGAAAAGAAAGATTGAAAGCTTAGAAAAGAAAAGAAAATCATTTTGGATAAATCTTTTTGAGTTTATATGACTAAGTGCTCACATTGCAATTTTCATGGTCATAATTTGCATACTTATCTTATCAAGAAAATGACACAATTTAAAGTTTGGCAAGTATGGGTTCCTAAGGGAACAAGAGGCTTAGAGACTAACATTCATGGACCCAAAGCAATTTGGGTACCAAAAACCAAGTGAAAGTCTTTTGTAGGTGTGTTACAGCAATAAAGAGCAAGGCAATACAAATGGATGCTTTGGACACATAAAGAAATGTGATGGGTAACCTCTAAGATTTAAAATTTGGATACGTGTATTGGTTATTCATGTTGTGATTATTAATGCTTTATTGAATTTAAAAAATATATATTTGTTTATAATAAATAGGTTTAATGAAAATTCATGTTTTACATCTTGAGCAACTATAAGCTTAAATGACATGCATTTAATGATTTAGTTTTTTATGATAATATGTTAAATCGATTTGTAAAATATTGTTATGAAGCATAATTTAAAAATGATTTATTCATAGAAGGTTAATTTTGTTAAATTCATGCCATAAGTTATTAAGAAGCTCTATTACATGACTAAATTATATGCATATCCTTAGGAGGAGCATTTAAAGCATACTTATAAGATATGATCCCGTAAACATACATTAGCAAGTTCTTAAGTCTCTTTAATGCTTTATATACAATTATGCTTGCATGAGACTTAGGATATTTGATTATGCTATAAATTCATGATTTCTGGCTCAAACAATTTGGTAAACATTGAAAATACTTTTTAAACATGCCGTTATACAGTTTGAATGAAAATCCTTTAATTGCGTATTGCTTTACCTACGTGACCAAACATGCCAATTCATTCAAACTTCATTTTAAAGGTAACTTTAATTGAAACTTTGATTATTCATATGAGTTTTAAAAGCTTAAAATCAAAAGTTTGCATTAAAATATAAAATCATAGGTTTTGCAATGCCAAATTGCATATTTTTCTAAGAATTTTTTAAAATACTTAAGGCATATATAGGTATTTAGAGTCTTGTATTGATATAATGAACAAAAACCCAGAAAAACCAAACTTGTATTGATACAATGGACTTTGCATCGAAATATCACTCTGTGTATTGATACAAAAACCCCTATATAGATGCAAGCAATGAATTTTGGCAAATTTTGTGCTATTTTTGGGGGGCTTTAAAATGCAAAATTAGTCTCCTTAATGAGTTTTTATGATTTTTAAACCTTGATAAACATTGTTTTATAAGTCACTATATGCTCAAACATCATAGTTGATTCATTGATGAGTATTTCACAAATCAAATGCATTAAGTGCTTATATTGTCTCATAATGCTCAAAAACACAAATTTTTCTATATAACATTATTTTGTTTGCTACCATATATGCTTCTTGTTCTTTATTCATCAACATTTGGTATCACTTATTTCAAAATGCCATTAAACACATTGAACATCTTTCATTCCTAACAAAACCTAAGCTTATTGAATATTCTTTTATAATTAAAATCTTAGTATCTTTAATGCTCATCTTTTGCTAAGATTGTTTTTAAGTTTTATAAGGTTCATAGAGATAAATCCATCCTTGAAAGATGAACACTTGCATAGCAAAAGAAAGCAAATTAAACATGCAACCACTTCAAATCAAACCAAAACCATCAAGGAATGCTTAAACACTAGAACTGATGATCCTTCAAATTACAATGTGCATATCATCAAAGTTTGGTAAGGCTGAGGTAATCATCAAACAATTGCTATTAAATTCTTATTCCTTAGCATTAATTTTGGTGACATACATGAGTCAATTATATAATTGGTATTCTAGTATGTAATGCATGCTTAAAATGTTTCCTTTAAATGAATCTTTAAGCAAGTGTAACTGTATAATTCTCATATTTAAGCATGTTCTTTAATTAAATGTTTGCTCAAATGCTTTTATTAACATATCATGAATAAACAAATGATCTTCTAACCTATGGAAGTTTGTTATGTTTTTGTTGAAGAAAATTTTTTTAACCCTCCATATGGCATTTATTGTAGTGTGCATGTGTACTAAAAATTCAAAAATTTATCTATTATGCATATAGACACCAATTGGATTAATAATTCTTAAAATCTTTCAAAAAATGGTATGTTCTATCTCCCAAATGTGTTTAAATGACTACAAAAGAATACAAAAATTGGATGAACTACACATTAGGACTTAAATGCATATATTTTCTCAATAATTGGTGTAAATGTTCTGAAATGATCCATAATTAATATACCATTTAGAAATCTTTTTGGAATTAGTTCCTTAGCTTTGAATTAATCTTAATTCAACTTTTTGATATTCCAAAAAGGGGGAGAGTTTTAGGGGTTAATTTGCTTACTTACACTTCATTTATATATATATATATGTCTATGTTAGCAAATAGGAAGATTTCACATGTGCTCACATTATTTACATTATCGAAATGTTTTATATTTTGTGTTGGTACTCTTAAAGCCAAATATGAACAAAAATGCCATTGCTAAGTGTTTCAAAACCTTTTTATAAAATCTCCAAAAGTCCATGTCGTAATGCTTTTAAAAAGGGAGATTTTTTTGAAAATCTTTAAATAACTAAGAGAATTTTACAAGCAAATTCACCTTAAGTTTTATTATATCAAAAAAGGAGAGATTGTTAGCTATATTAGCTTTGAATTAATCTTAGTTTTGATATAACTAAAACTCAAGCTTAATTAACTTGTGTTTAAGTATTTTCAAGACTAATATTTTTCCATGAAATATTTTGTAAATACTTTGAAAAATACTAGAATATGTTTAACTCCTTCAACACTCAAAAATATGTTCTTAATACATATTTTTATATAAAATATTTTTTAGATAAGTTTTACATGTTTTAAAGTCATGAAAAACCTTTTTAAAATTGATTTTCATATGAATGTATCGATACACTATGTGTATGTATCAATACAATACTCGGTAGTAGTTAAATAACCTTAAAATGCAAAAATCACTATTCATGTATCGAGATAGATCATTTTGTATCAATACTGGACTATTCATGTATCGAGACAAATCTTTTTGTTTCGATACAAGACTGTTTAATGGTTATATTTTGGACTATTAAACATAATGTATAGATACCCATTCAATTGTATTGATACAAGGGCACGGGGAACAATAAGAAATGACATTTTGAAGGTTCCAATAGCTATATTCCTTCACTAAATATCCCTAACGACTATAACATGATCAAGGCTATAAATAAACCTCTCCAACAAGTAGAAAAACCAAGAGAATTATGCTGAAAGTCAAATCTTTCATCTTTTTCGTCATTTTCACTAAGTAGTTCATCTTTGTATAGGATTAATTCTTCCTATTTTTGTATTCTTCATTTTGTATCTTTAGATACGTATTTCCTTTGAGCCAAACTTCTTGTAAACACCTAACCTTTAGAGGTTTTATTTATTTACACTCAAATCCTTGTAAAAATGAAGGTTACTACTTAGCCATTGAAAAGTAGAGAAGGTTTCTACTTAGCTTTCAAAAGTAGTAAGAGTGGATTCTATCTTAGCCACAAAAGATAGGGTGTAGAGGTTTCTATGTTAGCCTTGAAAGATAGAGAGTCTAAAGGTTATACTTTGCCCTTGAAAGGTAGACAATTCAAGTTAGTGAATTGTGAAAATCTGAGGCTGATAAAGTCGAGATAGAGGACGTAGGCAATTAAGGCGGAACCTCTCTAAATCATTGAATTTGCTTCTCTTTCCTTTGTCTTTAATTGTTTATTTCTATTCATTAACTTGCATTTCAAAGTTCATTGTTTAAATTTCTCAATTTTATTGATCAAAATTTTAATTCACCAAAATTTTTAGAAATGAATTTACCTCCTCTTGATTTCATTCACCACTAAAATACCTAACCGAATATAATAAATGAGTACTAGTACTCTATTATTTAATTAGTTAAAATGATATTAAAGAATAAATAAGTAATAAGTACACAAATACTATTTTACCCTTTAATTAAAATAGTTAATTTATTAAAATATATTTATTTTTATTTAATATAAAATATTACTAATGCAACCAAAAAATTAAAAATATAATATTTAGTAAAATATTTAATATATAACTATAAATAAAATTTTAATATGTTATATTTGAAAATATATTTAGAAATAATATTTTATATTTTTATATATAATAATATAATAAACACAATACTAAAATTAAATTTTAAAAAACTAGATAGATATTATATTATAAATATAATATTTAATAATATATTTAATAATATTATTTTAAAGATTTTTAAACTTTAATATTTCTCCTGTCTTATTTTGTCTCTTCTCATTCTCTCTCTACATCTAACCCTCTCTCTCTCTCTCTCTCTAAAAAAACAATCTTCAACATTGTTCGTGTTTTTCAGAAACCACGCACCATCTCTAGATCCTGGCACCGTTGCCAGCTGTTGCCCATCATCGATGGTCGATGCCCTTTTAAGACTAATTCTTACCAAGCTCTTAACATCTGCTTTTCGATTTTATGATTATTTTTCCTAAATCACAACACAAACCCATAGATCTGAATACCTCTCCAAAGCTCCTCCTTCCGCCATTGTTTCAAGCCTATTTTCCAATATGTTGTTGTCTTCTATTTGGTCTTCCTCTTCCATCAAAATTTAAGCCCTAAAGATTTCTAGATCTGCTTAAATAAAAAACCCTATGTGAGAGAAATTTTCTCTCTCCTCTTTCTGTTGCTCCTTTTTCAATTTTTGGTCTATCTAATGCTTTTTAATCTTTTGGATTAGTGAGTATCTAATGCTTTTGCTTAAATTGATGTTTTAGTTTCTTTTTATATTTTATATTTTAATTTTTTTTATATTTTTTTCATTTTTTGTTCGACCTGAAGATGGCTGGCTGGCGATGGCAACGGTCCGAGTAGTGGTGCCAATCTCTCAACCTTCCTCTTCCCTCTTCTCTTTTCGCTCATTTTTTATAGCTGCCAACATTACACAAGGGTTAATTTTGGGATAAAAAAGAACTCTTGCTATTCCTTGTTGCATGGAATAGAAAAGGAACGGCCATTCCTTCCAACCAAATCGCTGCATTCCTGTTTATCATTGAATAAAGAGGAATGGAAAAACCATTCCCCCCAACCAAACATACGGTAAATAAATCATAGCTTATATGAAAATATGCACCCAACTCAAACAAAGAAATCTCAGATGAAATCAGCAAAAATTAAAATCAGCTGCACCCCTTGAATTGTGATCTCACTAGGGCCAATGTATTGTGATTGCAATCGCTGCATGCTACTTGATCAGAACAAAAGACAGCACATGACTTATTAATATATAACATCTATTAGTGCCAGGGAGGAAAGTATAGCTTTGATCATATATTGAATTGGAGAGATAACAAGGTCAGGCTATTTCATACAAATATTGTAAATTGTTTTATTTCTTTATTTCCAATAATTTTTAAATTAATTTTTGAAATAAATTATTTTTTACATATGTTAAGAACTTATCATGAGAAAAAATGAGTTAATTAATTAAAAATTCATCATGCTATTCGACGAGTTTTCAAAAAAAAATTATTATTAAGAACTCGTCATAAGAGATGATGAGTTCTCAACGGGTAGGAGCTCGCCATCTATGAAGCGAGTTTCCATCCATCATAACAAAAAAAATTTCAAAAAAATAAACTTAACAAATAGTTATTAAATAAAAGTGAAATTAGAAAAAATAATTTCAAAGAAGGAGATAATATTTATTGAAATTATTAATAAAGAGATTGAAATTATCTGTATACCTCTTTAGTCTGCAAATCGACTCTCCTCATATATATATATTTTTTACATTAATTATATATGAATATATAAATTATCTATCGTATCATAAGGAATTTGATTTTTCATGCATCTGTCACATCTTTCAGGTTTTAAAAAATTTAGTAGTCATTAGTCAAATATTATTTGTCATGTCAGAAGGCGAGTTTCCAACACATATTTTTTTTATAATAATAAGATAAATGATATAATTTTAGATTTATACTTGAATAAATATTATAAATTTTTAATTTTTAATATGATAGTAATGATATATTTATACATGAAAAATCAGATTTCTTCTGACACGATAGATAATTTATATATTTGTACATAATTTATATAAATATATATACACATATGGGAAAGAGTCGGTCAGTAGACCAAAGAGCGGTAGATAAGTAATTTCAATATCTTTATTAATAATTTAAATAAATATCATTTTTTTTAAAATTATTTTTTTTGCTTTCACTTTTATTTAATAACTGTTTATTAATTTTATATTTTTTTATAATTATTTCCAAAGTGTGGTTCCTTCCTTGGAAACTCGCCAACCCATCATATTTGCTTTTCGTTACCCCAGTCGATGAGTTCTTAATGCAATATAAATGAAATATATTTTCAAAATTAAATTAAAAACAGTACATAATAAAAAATAGAACAAATCCATATTCGTATAAAAAAACCAACAAAGCCACTATTATGACACTAGATGGATATCTACAATTTTTTGTTTTTGTAATATTCAAATTTAAATCAATGTAATTGTCTTAAAATTGAAATACGTTTATTATCCATATTAAATTTATATATAACTATTCAAATTCGAAATAAATAATATTATTCATCGAATACCCGAATATGTAAAAAATTCAAATTCAATAAATATCTACCTTGAGAAATCAAAGTTTGATTCTTTACACGAACTTAAATTTTTGCATCGTATAATAAATAGATGATGAATTAAAATATCTGAATTTATTTTTCGCAAAAGTAATTCGAATATTTAGATAATAGATTTAGATATCTAAAATTTTTATTTGCGAAAATAGCTTCAAATTTGTTGCAATAGTAATTATACTATCCAAATTTGTAAAAAAAAAATAATTAAACAATTACAAATATTCAAATCTATACTATTAATGATTCGCTTTGTTTTTTTGATAATTATCCTTGATCAGAATCTTGCACTTTACCAATTGCACTTTACCAACAAACGACGTGATTCTTAGCAATGATTCTTTTCTCACCCGCAACAAATTAATATACATATATATATATATATATATCTCAGGATCTACTGTATTTTACCTATGAAAATATTCTAATAGAATCTAAATAAGTTGCTGCTTCTGAAAATTTACACTTCTATCTTCATTAATATTTCCGTATAACAGTAATAGAGAGAGTTGATTTAGCGGAACAAGGGCAATATGCCCCACTGATGCAGAAATCCCTCTCCAGTTGTCACCTCTAGGAGCAGTTGCACCAGCACTGCCAGCATGGCTGCTCTACCGTTCCAAGTTTCAGCACTTTTTGTCCAACCCCATTCCCAAACAGTCACAGGTGGTGGGAGCTCCCTACGTTGCGAATCATATGTAGCCAATAACTCTTCCACACTGCCAAGGGGAACTAATGACTGCGGAAAATAAAAGATTATCCGGTCAACCAAAATAACGCCTGGTATGCGAAGGTCGCGTTACGCAAGTGAAACAAAAAAATGGAAAAATATTAGCATGGCCATCGTGGCAATTTTTATTCATCTATCAATTGGAAGAGAACAATTAAAATATATATATATATATATATATATCACTACAACTTAACTTTGAGCTATAACAAAAGTCTTTTCTTTGCACCCTCTACCGTGCATTTTTAACTTAAACCAGCAGAAAAATGGAACAGAGGATTCCGAAGCTATATTAATTTCAAATTCGATCCATCACTTTCACGAGTTAAAAAGATACAATGTGATTTCAGGAAACAGTAATGCTCTACTACAGTCCAAAGTTCCTTTCAGAGGCATTTTCAAATCAATCGTAGCTGCAGGTTTTTTAAAGTTTCTATCCCAAGCTTCCCCCTCCCCTTCCTGTCTGCAAAGTTATGTTTGAGAGAGATTTTACCGTACTTATCTCCCTTCCAATAAGGTTGTGCTACAAGGCATTGTTTCTAAGTCTATTCCAGGGCTCCACATTTTAGAATAAAGAATAAAGCTAAGCTTTTACTTCCTTTTAATCTTTGATGTAGAACTTCGATCAAAACAATAAAAGAAAATTTGTTGCATATACTATTGACACTACAATCTAACTGATTCTTTAATTTCTCTTCCTCGAAATTTGTAGAGAGAAAAACCTCACTCAAGAGGACAAATAAGACACATAGAGACCCTGTATGTTACGAAAGATGTGAATAACTAGCTGTCGGATTTGGTCAACTCATTCTTATGTCCACATAGTTTTTGGAAGCTTTTCTTCCTATTTTTCCATTAGCCCATCCCATGACAACTATCTCCACCATGCACAAACAGACAACTAACCACAAACATGCCCCACTTTTTAATTGGAAAAAAAAAAAGAGCTTTTCTTTGCAAAACACATGCATACACCAAATACTTACATTTATCGAGTTTTCCATATTATATAAATCCAAGCCATATTTCTATGTTCTAGGTAAGGCACTTCAATTAAAATAATTTGTGGAAACCAGTAAGGTACCTGTCTAGCTTCAAGATTTGAAACTGCCATAGCTCCAACATATGGAAGACTCTCTATTACAGCATCTGCCAAGTCAGAAATGAACATCGGTTCACATCCTAGTGCAGGAACACGACCCCAATTCTCTATACCAGATTCTAAAGCCAACTCTTTATACTCAACATCAATCTCTTCAAGAGTTTCAATATGCTCGCTGACGAAGCTTTGAACCAAATATCAAAGTTTTAGTAGTCGAAAGAAGGAATTAATTATTAAACAAAAAATGATACACTCATTGCTAGAAAAGGTTAAATAGAAGCTACTTGATGCCATGATACTATCACATGATCCTAGTTTCCAGTTCCAGAATCTAAAGCTAACTCTTTCCACTCAACGTTAATCTCTTCAAGAGTTTCAACATGCTGACCTAAGAAGCAGGTGAATCAAATATATATATGTATATATATATATATATATATATATATGAACATAATAAACACTGCAGCAAGGTTGGCATCTGCGATGGGTCAACTCATCATCTATAGAGTACCATTATACACAACTGTACAAGACTGTTTAAAAACAATAGTCATTATAATTTGGTTATATGATCGATTATGAAAGAAAAGGCATAAGGTGACTTCAAGAGTTTTGACAGAAATTCATGATCGAAGGAAGACAGTTGTATCTACCTTTGTTAATTTCATTCATCACAATGATATTTTCCTTGCCATGTATATGGTTAAAAAAAAAATGCATGATAAACAAATTTCACCCATCTATACTTTTCATGATAATTTCATAACAACTGCTATTGACGCCAGAATGGTCTCTGGAATATACTCTAAATTTTTTTATAAAAAAATTCATCCTATAATTAGCATAAACTGGGTTATTACTAAGAATATCACCACTAATGCTATCTCTCATACTGGTTTCTATTTAGAAGATGATCTTCCTATTCTTAAAGGTATGATAAGACAGATTTAGAAGCTAAAATGTCTAAAAATTAAAAGAAAAAGGGAGGTAAAATTTGGGAAAAAAGATAACTCTGCTGTTAGGTTTCGTTTTATAAGTTGATTGCCTAGTTTCATCAGGTTTCTGTGCTGAGTGTGACTGAGTCTTACCAATCTTAGCATTATTTTGTTAAAAGTTATCGAGACTATTAAGTTATGCCTTCAGAATCTCTATTTCAGAATTTAAATTGCCAATCTCTCCATCTTTGTCAACATTATCTTTTTCTTTCCTAGATAAACGCTCTGTAATTATATTATTTTGCTCCTGAAGACACTTCAAATCATATTTTAGAATCGTATGTTCTAGTCCTGCATAGTCTGTAACATCCAAAGTAACGGTGCCAAACCCACATATCATTCTCAAACACAGGGAGCCTCTTAGTACCAGCTCTGACACCAAGGTTGACTAGTATATCCATTTTTGCTGATGTTGATAGAAAAAATTACAGTTTCAATAGCCAAAGAAAGGAGTTATGATTGAAGAAAAATGCAACAGACCGCTTGCAAGAAAAGTTTAACTAGAAGCTATTTGACATCATCACTCATCAGTCATCACAATATCATCATTGAGACATTTATAATTACCTAATCGGTACAGCCAGAAGACTTTTAACTCCTTTTCGCCCTAGGTCAACTATTGTCTCATCGGTGTAGGGCTTCAACCATTCCACGGGCCCAACTCTGCTCTGCAGGACATTATCCAACTATTAACAAAAGAAGGTGCCATCATAGAGAATTTGTGGAAACAATTAACATCATGTGGGAAAAAAAATGATGGTCAAGACATAAAACAGATATCCAGTTAAAGGTGGAAAAACCTTACCCAGTCCATCATAAACCCAAACCAACCTTATTCATTTCTATGAAAGAAAATGATATTTAATATTGCATCAAACAAAATGTGAGAAACCCAAACCTGGCCTACTTCACAATATATCCAGCCACAACCAACAAGGATTCACCGAAGAAAAAAAACGTAAAACCCATACCCATAGTAACTCAAATTCAAAACAACCTTAAAACAGAACCTTACTCAAGAAATTAATTTCTATAGTTTTGGTACATAGGAATCTAAAAGTGGAGTAAAGGTTTGACCTTAACCCTTTAAAGAGTGGGGCTGCAAATGAATTAAGGTTGAATGAATAGACCTTTTTACAAGTCCGTTTATGTATTTCTATGTCTGTTTGTGTTCGGTTAGAGTTTGCTAAGGATTTTAAAATTGTATTCAAGTTCTGTTCATTTACCGTGCTTGAGTTTGGTTTGTTTAAATTAAATGAAATTTTACGTAAACATTAAACAAAAATGTTCATAAACATATAAATGAATATGTTAGCAAACAATTAAAAATCTGTTCAGGAACAATAAACAAATAAATCTAAATAAATTTAAACAAACAAACAAACAAACAAATAAATAAGCCATTTAAGTTATTATCAAATAATAAAATAATAAAATATAAATATTATTAATTTAAGTTATTAAGTATAAAATAATAAAACACAAATATTATTAATTATATTATAAATAAATAAAAAATACAAATAATAATAGTAATATTAATAATATAGTCAACAATATATGAGTTCTAAATGAGCTTTAACAATCAATTATAAGAGTTTCAAGTGATTCACAAATGAGCTTGCTCATCAACATAAATAATTGAACATATCCAGTTTGACTTCGGTTTGTTTAATAAACAAACTCTAAAATTTTGTTCATAAATGTTTATTTGGCTTGATAAACATACAAAAATTGAACTATTTACGAACCATTCGTTAAATGCCCGCTCATTTACAGCCCTACTTAAGAGTAACAACCGCTATGCCAAGCCTCAGTTGCTCAAAACTAAATCAACCTCTGATTGTAAAGTTGAAATGTGACACAAGCAGCCCGGAGTTGAAAAAGAATCCACACCCAACTTGAATTAACTTCAAAGTCAAGACCAAGACTGATCTAACCCAAATGAGTTGCAAAGTCAAATTTTTGAAATAGCCCAAACTCAAAATGACTCGACCTAACTGACCCAATTCCAACAAACTACAACAATCAATTGAAATGAATTAAAAGTATTTAATTACTTTTAGAAGAACTTCCTCTCAGAAAGCAAGTCTATTAGATGGAAAAAGATTTTCAATATCTAACCCAAAACCCCCTTGACAATAAAGAGAGTCAAATATGAAAACATCTAAACAAGAAGGCTTTTCTTCATAAGAAGGATCTTTAAACAGTTCCCTAAGCAGGCTTAGCAATCGCAAACAATTGACACCACGTGGGCTTATCACAGAAGCTATGAAAACAAGACGACAAATACAAACAGTAAAATGAACAGAAAAGTTGGGACCAAATACCATTTACTTATCCAACTTAATATCAACTGGCATTAAGAAAAGAGGCTTGACCTAAACATAAAGCTGCAGCAAACCTCAGCTAACCTGATGTGGGTAATACCAATATCGAAGAGCCATTCTCCATATTCAAAGCTATGGTAGCAAAAATGCTGGATTCTTGTCAATTGCTAACGGAAAGTATTCCTAATATGTTGGAAAGTGGGAATAAAATAACAAGGAAAACGACATTTATTTGAAGTAGCTAAATCTAAGTTACCTGCTTGCCTATGCGTATGCGTATCTGATTCATCTATAGTCCAGAACTTTGGAGTTTCAGATTTGGTTCAAAAAGATCTAAAAGTCAAATACAGATAAATAGATATGGTTCATGATAATAGTATAAACACTATAACTAAGGCAATAAATATTAAAACAACATTTTCTAAACCTTAATCAATAAATGTTGTATATAGATTTAATATGTAAATCACACAATAGTAATTCATTTTATAACTTTTAACTTCAACATCAAATTAAAAGAAATTTGCTAAATAATAATATAGTCTAGCCAACAAAACCTTCGGTTTCAGCCTGACCGAAGCCAAAGGTCTTGAGTAGTTTTCAAATAATTATATTACTTGTTTTGCAAAATATCAAGAGACTAAATTTATAAATGTATCAGTGAAGTTACCATTCTCCTTTCAGAAGTGAGTGGATTAATGCATTTTAATTTTTGCAAATAAATGTGCCTATTTGTATTAACACTTTGATTTGATTTTGGCCTAAGTGACGAAACCCTATAACAAAGCTAAAAACCCCTAACTACCAAACTGTAAAGACCTTGAACCACTAAAGGTTCCATTTTCTTTTTCCTTTTTGTGCACTCCATCTGCATCGTTCTCTCATTGCCCCCCCCCCCGCCCCTCAATTTTTTCTTTTTCTAAAGTTTTATATGTGAACCCAAGCAATTATTTTTCTCAATGCTTTAGATTCTCTTCTTCCCTTTGAAATATTCTCCAGAAACTAAAACAAATCAAAACACAGGGAGATTGTTGGTTAATGGGTAACATATTTGTTTTAGCCAAAAGAAAACCTCTGGCTTGTCACCTGCTGATGGTATTCTGAGAAATTGAATTTGTAAGTATTGGTGTCTCTGAAATTTGGATTTTGAGAGAAGTCAGCCACAAATTTATACTAGCATTCATGTTGTGCCATGTCAACATGAGGCTTCAGCTGAAAGTTCTGAGTTCATGCAACAGAGATCTCCACTAGAGACGTGCAAAGTTACCAGCATAAATATGACTAGACTCCAAACTCGTCTATTACACATCTCCAACATCTTTCACATTGACAATCTTTTGATTGCTGCAAGCAAAAGTTAGCCAATCCTTTTATCCTCCAATTAGCAGCTTTTACTCATGAAATCTGCTCTTCCATAATCTTCACCATTGCTGACAGCTATTTAACTACCTTTTCATTAAAGTGGTTTTGAAAGATGGTTAGAGACATCTGATCAAGAATAAAAGACAGCCATTTTTTCCAATCTATGCTAGTAACAAAATCACTGACCGATAGCCGACTGGATGGAAGTAGTGTTAATATTAGCACAGTAGAGGATTATACCTAGTCCTCATCACAATTAAATAATAGTGCAAAGCAAAGGTGGAAAAATATTTTTCGGTGGAGTGTTATCTAACCAGCATAGGCATCTTCTGAAGAGAATATCAGAATCTCTATAAGCATTTACATTGAAACTTTCCTCTAGTTAATTCAAGATTTTACTATCCATTCACATAATTCCAGAATCCAAATTTATCACTTAACAAAAGTTTTAACCTGAAAATTAAGAAGTGAAATAGATGGAGTAACATTCCAAATAGAATTACCTGATATGCAAGAGTGTATGCATTAGTGATCTTTCTATTCTCTAATTCCTCTATTATCAAATCCACGCATTCTTCCATCTCTGCCTTGTAAGGATCACCTGCCTCTTCAACATATGCAAGTGGAACCCCGTGTGCACTAAAAAATATTACAACCTGTAATTTGTAGTCTCATTTAAGTAAAAACATTGTAGGATGAGAATTTTTTAAATTATAAGAGATAAAAGCTCCTATAGTAACAAGAACATCAAGGAAGCACAATTTCAAAAGAAAAAAATGATTTGCATCTTGAAAAAGATGATAGCCGAGGCCCTCTTCACCACACATCACAGAAGGAACTTTCCAAGTGATCACTGAGAAATCAAGAGACTTAACAGAGAATGATATCAGAGGAAACACATCATACTGATTTTTTGTGTGGTGAAAAAGGGTTTTAAGTGTAAATAAGTAGACAAAAGAAAGAAAAGGTTACTAGACACCTCAATACACAGTGTGACTTGAAACTAACTTACAATCTAAAGTTTGGTCATGAAATATTCTAAAAATCAGGCACATTAGAAATTCAAAAAATTAGAAGCCAAAAAGGTAGGGAGCCAAATACAATCTCAGTTGTCAAAGCTGCAAGCAGGTAACGCAAATTCAGAAGATTAGGAGATATGTTGAACTTTTCAATGAGTTCATCATTTCGACTTGTCAATCAAGACTAAAATCAGACTCCAGTAGTCAGTACCTGGAACTTTTTTCATGTATTAATGTGCTGCGCAAAATCTTAATGTGCAAATTAATGAAAATGTCTTGACAACTAATAACTGCAGCTCAGACAGAAAGTTAACGAGTTGTGGTTCCACAGAGATCCAGTGGGACACCATAATATCCTAACAGAAAGGTTGTCAGAGTTTCCAATTCTTCAGGCCTTCAAGATGATTGATACCTTCTTAATAGGAAAAGACACAACCATCAAAATTTGAGTGTCTTTGGACAAGTCATTTAATTATAAAAAAAATGCTCATCCCTAGAATTGATGACTCCAAAGACAACTTACCCTTAAAGTCATCGCCATATTTCTGAAAATGTTCATTTCATATGTTGTAACAGATTCTCAATGGAAATCCCTTGAGATCTCACAACTAGAAAAGACTGTCTTGTTGGAAGAGATTTTCCAAAATTGATCCCACTACTTCCCAGACAAAAAACCCTCTAAGACCAAAAACTATATTTTAAATTTCTTATTCTTTACATGTCAATAAGCTTGACCTCTCCAACTTTTACCACGATTCCCTTTTTTCAATGGAAGTTGCTTTCCTGCAAACAAGCTATTCAGTATTCACTTGACATTTCAAGCTGGCCTACTTAAAAATTTGAAAATTGCAGTTTTCACAATCAATAGTCAA
>JBBYHO010000003.1:17845558-18001253 GCA_038382025.1 Adansonia gregorii | reverse complement strand
AATTATTGCTTTAATAATCACTAAAGAGAAATTTCAAAGCTGTGCATCAATTCACTTAGGCTGAGCACAGACAAAAAGGATATTCAGTATTCACTTGACATTTCAAGCTGGCCTACTTAAAAATTTGAAAATTGCAGTTTTCACAATCAATAGTCAACATTCAAACTTTTGATAAAAGTATCCATGTTCATTCAGCCACATTCAAGATTTTAATAAAATATTTCCAAAGAAATATGGAACTATTTTATGAGAGATTACTTAAAGCTAATTTCTGCTAGCATTTAACAAAAGTTATTAAAGCGTTTAAGTATATAGTAAAAAAAGAACTGCTTGTATTTTACACTATAATTATTGCTTTAATAATCACTAAAGAGAAATTTCAAAGCTGTGCATCAATTCACTTAGGCTGAGCACAGACAAAAAAGATATGCCCCAGTTTGTTTGATAGAATTATTATCTTCAAATAAACAGAAACAAGTTACCTGGGTAGCAATATCAGTCTCGCTTGTTGCATGAAAATTTTATCTCAGGCAAGAAAATTAAACAGGCCAAAATTTAATATATGTACTTCTAGCAATCAATTAACAACCAATATTTTTGCAACTTGGCCATATTATGAAAAAAAAACTAGCAAATCCAACTGCTTGAGAAAAAATTTCCATCATTTTTTAAATTTCCGCAATAGATAATTTTGGCAATACATACATACATATATATATATATATATATATATATATATAGACATATAAATAGATTTAACATCGTATGAAAATAATATCTGAACAACTCTCCCAAAACAAAGGCTTTCGAACTGCTCTCAACTGTCAAAGAGCTGTACCAGCTTGTTTGTCCCATGTAATTTAATCTAATCCTGGCAATCTCCAAGAAGAAATAGGATAGGAAACAGTGCATGCAGATGCCCAAGAAAGACCATGAAGAACTCATTTAGCATGTCAGTAATGAGGCAAAAAAGAATCATCCGACTTTTGTGAACAAAAGACGGATTTAATAGACCAGGGACTTCCTTCTTCTTCTAATATTGCATGAGTAATAAACCCAACATTTATTTTTTGTCTTTTTGGTAATATAAAGCAAACCATTTTCTTCTTTATCACATGTTACGACATTGACAAACCTATAAATAACCAGGCAATTTCCATGAGTCTAATAATACTAAAATCAAAGGCTGAAAAAGGTCAATAGCTTGAAAACCGTTTTTAAACATAAGATTTAAACTGGTTGCGTTCATTTGATCACTCAAAATATTATTGCCTAACTTCAAAAGCCAAATTTTCTGAACTTAAGGAGGAAGTTAACCTCCCCATTCATGATGATCATCAAGTAGCTTTCAGGTTTACAACTTAGGGAAGCAAAAAATGACAAGAGAATTAGAAACTTGAGAGCATTGCATCAGTTTCATACGAAATTTAGATGTAACATTCTTTTTCTGATGTGTAAATCAAACAATAAATAACACAACCACATTACATGTTAATTCAGCCATGAAAGAACAATTTGCCAAAATTCAGTCAACAAGAACACAAGAAAGGTCTTAAATGCATACCTTCTCAGGATGGTCAAACTTTTGCAGCTCCTTTTCAATTAAATTTGCCATAGCTTTTATATATCCCTCACGTTGATACCAGGAAGGTATGACTGTATGCTGCATCTTCACTAGATATTCATCATCACTGACAAACCAATTGATTACATTGTCAGTGGAAGAAAATTTGATTTAAGACTATACTTCAAGATTACATCAAGGAATGCAAGATAAGTGCCATCATTCCTCACCGAAATATACTTTCCAAGAGTCGAAGGCTTGAACCACTAGTTGATATTGAAAATTGTGGATAAAGTGGAAGAACAACAAGCTTTGTTATTCCATCTTTCTTTATCTACAATTTCGTTAAGAGGAAAGTAAAATAAGTATATATCACAAACCCACGTTCATATAAGAAAAGGCAGAGAGAAAAGAAAGATTATTTTTATAGTAGATTGATGCATTCACAAGCAACCCTGATAGACATCAGAGCTACCAAAAGAAACTAGCAGATTATTAGAAGCTATACCTCAATGAAAACTGATGTCTATTGGAAGCAACATTATCTATGAAAAAGTAGACTAATTTCTAAGAATAGAAGAAAAAAGCAGTAACTCAACCTGTAGTCAGTTGAATCCAATCATACAAAGTAGTTATCCAGTAGAACCCCATAAATTCTTAAAGCAAGTAATATTGTTTAAAATGTGCACATTGAAATTATAACTTACAGTTGAAACATTACAGCACTTAAAACAGTACTTTGGTGTTTTCACTTATTTCTGTATCATGAAAGTACTAAATAAATTTCGAATCCAATCCACTTTGAGTAAAGTTTATTTTCAGAACCTTCTAAAACGAAATCGAAAAAGTAAAAATTTCATACATCATCAACATGCCTATGTATGATGTCCATAAAGCTTTGTTAAGGAAAAAAGAATGAAAGTGGATTACTAGAATAAGATAAGGCAGCCACATTAGAATTCAAACAGTCATCCAAAAATAAGACTAAACAACCAAATACCTTCCCAATAGCTTCTTCAGTGAATGGATGCCAGTACCGCATACCAACATACACTTTTGCAGGTACATTCTTTGCCCAGAGTGACTTTCTCAACTCTTCAGCCTGAAATGGATTGTGATAGGGCAGTACAAATTACAGACAGACTGACAAAAAGAAAATGAAAATGTATGTGATCAAGTTTGCTACATATTTCAGTTTTGATAGCCCCGGAGCCATCCAAAACATCAGCCAGAACAATGTCAATTATATATCTGCTCTTTGGAATTTTAATTAAATTGGTGATAGAGGTTTAAAAAGCCAACCATAAACAAAATAAACTCATAAATGCTACAAATGACAATTAATCAATTTCCACAATTTGGACTCATTAATTTTCGTAATTATAAATAAAAGAATAAATTTTAAAGATGTTTAAGAAAAATTAATTGTCACAATGTACAGCTACAAAAGTCGAATCTAGAAGCATGACCCTCAAGGTTGATAACCAGCATGATCAGTTCCAACATTTAAATAATTTCATTTTCATGTTCCTAACAAATTCTGCCTCAAGGTTGCAAGATCAAGGATACATGTCTAAAGGGGACTTATTTGAGGGTTAAAAACAAATAAAACATTACCATTAAAAGAAACATCAGATAACAGCATAAAAGAAATTGCAAAAAGTGGATGTTTATAGCACATGTTTGTGAATGGCACCAGGCTTAGACGCATTAAAAGGACTTCAAAATAGTTTGGGCACAATTTTAATTTTTCTCTTCCACATAACGTTAAAAGTAACATCAAGTAACAGCATAAAAGAATTGGAAAAAATTGAATGTTTATAGCAAATGTTTGTGCATAGCCACACACTCAGATGCAAGAAAATTACTCCAAAATAGTTTGGGCACAATCTCAAATTTCTCTTCCGCGTTATTTAATCAGCATGATAGTAAACTGAAAATGGTAGGTTTTATAACATATAGATGTGTCCACCAGAAACTCTAATGATAACAAAAATAATCATGCCTGAGCATCAGTTATTCGTCGAAGAGGAGAACCGCCACCAATTGAAGCATAGCCTTCCTTGCTCTTAGGAGCTCTAAGAACAGATATAAACTGCGCCAAGGGCTTTTGCAAAAAACGAAACAACCTTGGTAGTCGTATAATATCCTGTCCAATTAGATAATTAACATAATAAAACAGAATGGAACAACATAATTATCCGAGTAACGTGATGCAGGGGCAAAATATTACCAAATTCAATTGTTTATTTATTTATTTATTTTTTGGGGTGAATGGGAGGGGGTTTGGATTCTTTTATTAATGCTAACACATATTACTAAAAATGGAGACAGCTAAGGGTCATAAATAGATGCTATAAGGGTCTTAGGGATCCATCTTCTTGTAAATAGAGACTATCGGATTATTGTATTAGACTCTTTTGTACTTATTATCAATAAGAATTTCGCACTCTTCAAGTTCTTCTAAGAAGCGAGGTTGTACTTGATTCAACAAGCCAAAATGGTTCACCCTATGTTTCCCTCTAAGAAACCACAGCTTTAATGACAAATAACTTATATTTGTTGGATCATGATGATCTTAGTAGCAGCCAGCAAACAATGAAAGTACACCCTGAAATAAAGGATTTATACTTTTAATATGATACGCTAATTGTTAACTGTCGTAATGCCATACTCAAAATGGGTCATGAAGCAAAAGAATATATGTTACCAACCGGGTCGGCAAAAAGGTTAAACAAGAAGGGCTGCACATCTTCAAGAGTCTCGGGACCTCCAAGGTTCAACAACAACACTCCAATCTTTTCCTCGGCAATTAGAGGCCCAGTGGAGATAGCTTGAGTGTTTGAAGTCACCAAAGCTCCCACGCCCAGGGGCACCAAATGTTTGTTATTCGATTGTCTAGAAAATGATAATCGTGTCTCAGACCATCCAGAGGAATACCTTGACACCAGGCAATTTCTCGATACCCTTTCAGAGATAGATAGAGCTCGAGGCGAAAGCCTATCAAACCGAAGATCAGGAGAAAAGAAGAAGAAAGAGAACCCAATAAAAGCTGACAAGAAAAGGAAAGACATACAGAAGAGGGAACCTGCAATGGCGAGAGGCAGAGGTGAGACATGGAGGGTGAGGAAATGAGGAGGAAGATGATGCTGAGCACGAAGTGCAGCTCTGAAGTCTACCACTTCTCATTGCTTTTTAACTCTTTCTTATTTAACAAATAATAACAATAACAATAATCCGATTAAGTAATTATGCTTTCGCCTCCACGTTTATTGCAAAGAAAAGAAAGGAAAAGGAAAAGGAAAAGAAAAGATCAGAGAGAGAGAGAGAGAGAGAGAGAGAGAGAGAGAATAGAAGGGGAGGAAAGGTGTGGGTAGGAGTGCGCCGCTTAAGAACTGAATAAAACCAGCAACATTGTGTTTTTAATAATCTTTTCTGCGATTGAAGAAATCTTCGTTATCTTCTTCATCCTCCGCTTTTATTCACTACCTACCAATTTTTTTTGACCTTTTTTTTTTTGCCCTTTTTTAATCTTTGCCGCTTGTGATTGTTTTTATCCCTTCTCCCTTGTTTGTTCTTTAATTATTCATTTTTAAGTTTTGGTTAGAAAACAAAAGCTAACCCTCTCTTTGTTTGCTTTTTAGCCGCTTTTTTTCTCTCAGAAGAATTTAAAAAAATAAATTAGTAATTATTAAAAAAATAAAATTTTAAAAATCATTTTAAAAATAAAAATAATAATTATTACAATTATTAATAAAAAGATCTTAATTATCATATTATCTCTAAATTTATTTTTCACAGCTATTGCTCCTCTCTACTCTTGTTTTTTTCTGTTTTAACTGGACCCCATATATATATGTATAAAAACTATATATAAATTATAGATATATAAATATATAAATTATACACATAAATTATATACATTAAAAATAGTTTTAACAAATAATAAAATATTAAAAAATATTCTTATTAAATCTTGAGTTACAATTTAGAAATAATAAAAATTAAAAATATATTTTATATTAAATATCAAATTATCATTTACAAAAAAATAAAAAATAAAAAAATATGTCATATTAAATCTTGAATTACAATTTAAAAATAATTTAATATAAAAAAATTTTGTATTAAATCTCAAATTAATATATATTCTGTATAATATTATATACGATATATAGTATAATATATAATATATATAATATATTATAATCATATACATTGGGTCGTTTCCCATTGTAAGGGAACCAACCCCCGCATATTATATATATTGATATATAATATATATAAATTATATATATTAAAAATATTATATTAAATCTTAAATTATAAAATAATCTTGAATTATATCAAATACTTGATTAATATAAAAAATAATAAATACAAAAAATATTTAATATTAAATCAAAATTATTTTTAAAAATTAAAAATAATATATATTATACATATTACATATATATTATATTAATATATATATATTATATGATAAAAATAAAAATATTTTATATTAAATTTTGAATTATTATTTAAAAATAATAAAAAATAAAATATATTTTATATTAAATTATTAAAAATAGTAAAAAATAGAAATATTTTATATTAAATTCTAAATTACTATTTAAAAAATAATAATAATTAAAAATATTTTATATTGAATCCTGAATTATTATATAAAAATAATAAAAATAAAAAAACTATATCAAATCTCGAATTACTATATAAAAATAATAACTAAATGTACGACTTATTGTAACAATTATTTTTATTATTTAGCTATAGTCATTCATACATTTAATTATGATGAGTCATACATTTAGCTATGGTGAGCTATAGATTTAGCTATGGTGAGTCGGAGATTTGGTTATGGTCATTCATACATTTAGTTATAGCCATTTGAATATTTAGTTGTACTCATCTATACATTTAGTTATAGTGAGTCGTACATTTAGTTATAATGAGTTGTACCTTTAGTTATAGTTATTTGTAATACTCATTTCTCTGTTAGGCTATAGTGAGTAGTACACTTAGTTATAGTCATTTGTACATTTAGCCATGGTGAGTCGTACATTTAGTTATAGTCATTCGTACATTATGTATACTTATCCGTGATTTAGTTATAGTTATTTGTACATTTAGTTATAATCATTCATGCATTTAGTTATTATTTTTGCATAGTAATTCAAGATTTAGTATAATTTTTTATTATTTTTATATAATAATTCAGAATTTAATGTAAAATATTTAATAATAATTATTATTTTTTAAAAAGTAATTTAGAATTTAATATATAATATTTTTTATTTTTTATCTTTAAATAATTTAATATAAAATATCTTTTATTTTTATAATTTCTTAAATAGTAATTTAGGATTTAATATAAAATATTTTTATTTTTATTATATAATATATAATATATATTATTTTTAATTTTTTCAAAAATAATTTAGAATTTAATATAAATATTTTTTATTTTTTATTTTTAAATAATGATTCGATATTTAATATAAAATATATTTTAATTTTATATATTTTTAAATAGTAATTCATAATTTAACGCAAAATATTTTTATTTTTAATTTTTTAAAGAATAATTTTTATTTAATATTTAATATTTTTTAATTTTTATTATTTTTATACTAATCTAGTATTTAATATAATTTGAAATTATTTTGTAATTTGAGATTTAATATAAATTTTTAATATATATAATTTTTATATATTATATATAATATGTAGGGGTTGCCACCATTTCATTGACCCATGACATTTTCCCCATCATCCATGCATGAACCTTAATGGTGTATTATCATTTCAAGATGCTTGGGTATTTTATTGAGTTTTTGTGTTAGTGCATTATTATTTCAATATCTTTGATGCTGTAAAAATTTTCCACCCTTTGCTTCATGCCATGAAAAAATTTTCTCATATCGTTCATGTCATCTTTTATGCTGTCATAAGAATCCTTTTAAATGTTCATGCATTATTCATGCATTTCTTGTATTTTTGTATGTTTTATTTGACAAAAATTTTTTCTTTGTCATGCTCCAGCACATGACTGCTGTTAGATGTCATACTTGAACACTTTACATGATTAAAATGCCTTATAGGTGCACTTTTTCTCTGTTTGTTTGCTACCGTATACTTTTTTTTCAAAGAAACCTAAGTTAAATCTATGTGACTTTCAAAAAATGGAGACTGAGATGTCTAGACACCTCATTTTATCTGGACTAGTCTTTGGTATCTTACGACTTAGGTAAAAGGTGAGAAAATAAAAAAAATAGAAATAAAGTTGAGGGATGATTATCGGGCTAAGTTTTTTAGGGGAAGGCCTAAAATGCCTATGGATCGCTTTAAAGAAAAATTCAAAAAGGGGCAATTTTCCTTTTTTTGTGACCAAGATAATATAACTCGAGGAACCTAAGGTATGTGCGGGTCATATGGGCGCTAAAACATTATCACGGGGCTTTCACATTAGCAAAATTTTGAATTTCCATGTGTAGTATCAATACATGAGGGTTTGGTATCGATACCTAGCATGACTGTATCGATACAAGTCTTGGCAGCAGCTAAAATTATGATTTTTGGCAAAATGTATTGATACATCGATACAGGTCTCAAAGTCTTGAGATTGAAAATAATTTATGCTTTTAGTAACGATAAAAGTATCCCTGTATCGATACTCATGCATAAAATTTGCCTTGAGTATCGATATAAAGTGATATGTATCGATACATGTAGGTCATTTTAGCAACTTCGAGCCACCTTTCAACTTTCACATTACTGATTCAAAATCTAATTTAAATATGTTTTTGCACCGAAGAACTATCATATAATATTGCAAACCTTAACTATGGGTTCATTAACGGATTCTAACAAATTTTTGGAGTCTAAACAATTAATGATAAAGGTTACTTTCATAAAATATATGGGTGTAAGAGGGTGGCAGGCATATCTCCAGCTTGCAGGCTTTCACAGCCTTTTTGCCCCCTTGATCAGCATGGCAGAACTAATAAGAAGGAAGTCAATTGAACATGATAGCTAAAGATATCCCCTGCTGTAGAAGAAAAATTAATGAGGCCCTTTGCATTGTCTTCTAAAAAGAAGGTTGAACCAAAAGAGTAGGGGATCTCAGAGGAAGTTACCAAAAAAAAACCATCTACGTCAAAGAAAAAACTCTCTAGCAATCCCAAAAAACTCTTCACCCATCCTCAAAAATCCTCCAGCCATTCTCAGCCTTAAAAACACTTCCAAAAACACTGTTTCATTGACTTCCATGCTTTATTCCCGTAGCTACCCCAAACCACCACTGGAAAACCTTCAAAACCCAACTTTCCACATATTTTGATCTTTAAAAAGGCTCATCATCAACCATACCACCAAAAAGCTACCTCTTTTCATCCTTTTCTTGCTAAATAATAGCAAGGAGAAGGAAGAAATCAAGCCTATAGCGACTGCTTTGAGATAAAGGGAATTTTTTTGGTAGAATCCCCTCAACCTTAATCTTTGTAGTTTCTGTTTTGTCATTAACATCATCTTAGTGAACCCTTTTTATGCTTTCATAGGCATCTTATGACTCTTATGCATTTTTTATGGCTTTGGTTGTGGTAGTTTGGGATCTTGATGTTCTTCTTGGTGCCTTCATGCTGTTTGGTTGACTAAGCATGCTCTTTTGCATTTTCATCATCATAACAGCCTCTGTCCATATACTTCTTGCCATGTTTCTTCCATATTCATATTTGCATCTCATGCTTAAAGCATGCATCTTAACATGACATATGTATGCTCATACATTTCCTAACAGCTTAATAGGTTCCATGAAATAAGAATGCCTTTTTTAGCATGTTCATCCTAAGTATGTTCATGCATCTATACATCATCTCCATGCATTCTTTTTATCTTTTCTACGAAAATGTCATCTTTGCTTGTGCATATATGTTCTCCATGTTCTATATTATGTTTGTGGCACTTTGCTTATGTTCAGATGCTTGTTTGAATGTTAGAAAACCCGATTTAAAAAAAAAATATCCTTAAGTTAAGCACATGCTATCTCCCACACATGGAGAATAACATGGGCTTAAGATTTTTATGAAGTTGGTTTTCCAACCTTGGGGGTAAAGCAAGCATTCAATTTTGGATTTATGGAAGAATGAGTATAAGAATACTGGTTTTCAAAGAAAATGAAATGAGGTTTTTTAGTTAAAAAATGTGAATCCTTGGTCCTTAGCCAAACACCCTCATGATGGTATGGCCAATGGGTTATTCTGTCATCCCAAACTACTCGGGACTGTGGAATTAGCTTATAACACCTATGTCAACCCCTCATCTCGGTTACAGATGTTTGAACATCCATGGCTCGAGCTCAACCCAATGAAAAACTAAAAAAATACCAAACACCTCCCTTATTTGTTTTAGTGGCACAGTGGTCTAGTTTTGAAAAATCATTTAAAAATAAAAAAGGACTTATCTAGAATGTATTGGTAATTTTTTCTCGATGGGTTTCGAATTACCTTTCCAATGATATCTCATTTACCTTTAGATCATCTCGGATGAAATAGTTACAATTTTTTGAATCTTCACTATCTGTAACCCTTGGATCCAATGAGCAGTTTATTATTTGGATTGTTTCGGCCCAACAAACAACATTTTGAATTCCTTTAATATTTTTCCCAGAGAGTTCATGAAATTTCCTTTTCGGAAAGGTATTATTCGCATTTTAATGATTGCAAATGAATCCAAAATAATTTTTCAAAATCCATCACACCTTTACCCTATACATGCTGCCAATGTCGAGACAAGCTGAAGTTCAAAAATTAATCGCACCTAGAAAGTGATTTTCTAGGATTTTTGGAATATTTTTACATTAATCCTTATTGAGTTATCTTTCCAATGGTACCTCGTTTACCCCTCGAGACCTCTAGATAAGCTCAAAATAAATTCAGAAAGAGAAATGATGCAATGCTGTCATTTGTTTTGAACCTAATTTCCAAAATGTTTTTATTGAGGCATTCGAATGGCTCATTATTTACTCGGCTCATTCCTATGACCTAAGCCCATTAGACTCGGACCAAGGCTAAACAAAAGAGGAACATTTTAGCCAAACCTTCAGCTCCTGATTTTTAAAGATTCTTTTTTTTTTTTAAATATGACCTATTCCTTTTAACGTTAAAGATTTTTATTTTCGGGGATACTCTAACCCCACTACTCTGAGGGGATACTCCAACCTCGCTTTTACCTTAAATCCAACATCAAACTTCCATTTTCGGGGATACTCCAATCCTATTACTCTAAAGAGATGCTCTAACCCCACTTTTTACTTTAAATCCAATATCAAACTTCCATTTTTGGGGATCCTCTAACCCTACTCTTCTGAGGGGATATTCCAACCCTGCTCTTCATATTCCATAAAAAATCCAAGCTTTTCTCCCTCTCAAGTCATTGAAACCTTTTTCTCCTTAAATTTCCACCAAATCCGATTAAGTCTCAACGTTGTCATCTCGATTATTCATCAATAATCGAAGAAACTGCATGATACATTTTGATTATCCCTCTTTTTATGTATTTTATGCGTTTATTTTTGTGTGGATTTATTTATTGCTTTTTTCCTATCTTACTAATATGTTTGCTCTTGTAGAGACCTCGAGCATTCATTTAAAAATTATTTTTAGAATCACAAAAGGATATCTTGTGTCGGTATCTTTCCAGTGCTAGACATAAAATATTTGATTTTTTTAAACCCATCCGGAGATCATTTTCATAAAAAATCCCTATGTTTCTCACCTCTTCGAGGTGCATAGGTGATGAAATTTTCATTAAAAACCAGACTCGTATCTTTACAAAATTTCATGCATTAGAGGGAATTATATTTAAATAATGATAAAAATGGAACCAAGGAAACCAAGATTCAGGTAAGATATAGTTAGATGGTATCGATTTTGGGCATTGGGGGTGTTAATCTTTTCTCACACGTAACCAACTCTCGAACCCCAAAATAACGAATCTCTGGTATTATTTTTAATAGGCGTCTGGTCATGCCTAACTTAAAATGATCAGTGGTGACTCCAAGTTTATGGCCACTTCGTGGTGGCCATCCAAGACTAGTCGGATAAGCGATTCGTCTGACGGTCCTTTACTCCTTCATGTCAAACATCAAAATGTTTTTAAGTTAAGTGCGCTTTGGCCATTCAGATCGTTCAACGTTCGTAAAGGCTAGGCGCATGGAACGTCGACAAGATGGATCTAATGTTTATTATCAATTGGTTTTCCAATCTTGGAGAAAAATCAAGGTCTTCATGTTTGGATTCAAGGTTAAATAAAGCCAAGTATTTTGGTTTTCAAAACAAATTTGTGTATTTCATTTTTATTAAGGCTTGTGCCTTAGTCTTGTGTCTTATTCTATTGCTTGTGACATGGTTAATGGGCAGTTTCATTATCCTAAACAACTCTAGGTTTGTGCAAATGAGCTTTTGAAGCCACCTTCACTAACCCTTTAATAATGGACATTTTAGTGTTTGTGACTCGAGCCTAACTCTAAAGAAATAGTAACTCAAAAATTCTTTGTTTAGCACTAGTAGCATTATGACCTTGACTTAATAAACTACTTTCAAACCCTAAAAGATTTTTCTGTATTTTTTTAGAATTTTTGCCTCAAAGCCTATTGAATTATCTTTCGAATTATCCTATTGGCCCTTAGATCATTCTAGATGAGGGAGTTACAATTTTTTGAAGTTTAGTTGTCTGGAACCCTAAAATTAATGATTTATATTTTGTTTGGGCCATTTCAGCCATTAGATGATTTTTCTAGATTTTTTAAATATTTTTTCCTGAAAATTTCATGAAGTTACCTTTCTAAAAAGGTATTATTTGCAATTTAATGATTCTGAATGAGTCTGAAATGATTTTTGAAAGTTTGTTGCACCCCTTGCTAAGCACCTACTGTCATATGCTAGATCAAATGTAATTTCAAAAATTAATTCCTCTTACAAAGATAGTTCCTAAGATTTTTGAAATATTTTTATATTAATTTTTGTTGAGTTGCCTTTCTAATGGTATCTCATTTTCCACTAGAAACCTTTGGATCAGTCCGAAATAAATTCAGGAAGGAACGTGGCATGATGTTGTCCCCTTATTTTTAGCATTTATCAAAATTAATGAGTTTTTTCAAATCACTTTTTCAAGGCATTTGAATACCTAGAAGTGATTTCGATTAATTCCCTGATGAAGTCATGTATCACAATACGAGCCCACTAGGCTCAAATCAAGGCCTAAACCTTTCTAAAATTAATTTTTCTTTTATTTAAATTATCAGTTTTTAATTTAAACCCTACATTTTTGCCAAAATATCCAAAACATTCCAATTTCCAAAAATTACCCAAAATTTTCCTCACAGGGATACTCCAACCCTTTTTTTGAGGGGATGCTCGAACCCCGCTTTTCAAAACTTCACTTAAAAATCAAAATTTTTCTTTCTCCTAGACTTCTCTAGATTTTTCAAAACCTGTACTTGGCTTTCACTCCTCAATCGACCAATGAATCCAAATACGTCTCAAAACTTATTAGCATGGTTGTTTCTAAACAAACAAATGACCATTACAAGATGCATTCTGACTGACCCTTTTTTTTTATTTTTTTTTTGTGATTTATTTTATGCAATATTATTTTTACCATGTTTCACCCACGCTTTACTAACATGATTCTCTTCATGGTTTCCATTTTGTAGACACTTAATTTCATCCAAGCCTTTTTTCTAATAATTTTGAATATTCGAGATCAAGAACTTAACGACCATCCTTATTGGGAACGATTTTTTTCAGATGAACAAGCAATTTTCAAGACCTTTTTAGTGACAATTTAAATATCCATCAGTTCACGTGATAAAAAAATTATATTTTGATCTCTAATTTCGAATATACAAGATGAATATTTTAAAAAAATATTTTGACATTTTCTTGTCAAAATTTTGAAAATCTATTTTTGTAGATGTTATTACGGTCAAATTTTTCATTTTCAAGAATTTTTTGAGAATTCTTCATTAAAATTGGAAGGTCGACCGTTGTACATTTTTACTGATACGTATGTGGTATTTATGTTAATACGCATTCCAAAATATAAAAAATATCCAAGGAAAAATTCATATTGGCATTTTATGCCACAAGGTGCCAAGTTGTACATTTTAGTAATTAATTTTGAATTTTTCATAGTACCATGATATCATACTCATGAAATTTTTTCAGGTAAAATTATTTCGAATTTCAAATTTTTATCTTATCACTTTGTAAATTATTGGATAATATGTTTTATTTAATTATTTCAAATTTCAGAATTTTGTCAGGTTTTGAACTTCAAAATTCTTTAAATATTTTAATTTAATCACCATAAAACAGTTTGGAAATTTCATTTTATTTTATGAGTTTTTCATTTTTATTAGAATATTTTTATTCCAAAATACAAGTTTTTCACTCCGTAAAATTTTTGGTAGATTTATTTGAATTTATAATTTTTAAAATTCTTTAAATATTATTATTTAGTTCATATTAAATCATTTTTTAGAATTCATTTTATTTTATAAATTTTGCATTTGTTTACAATTTTCCTTGTTTTGAAATACCAAATTTTCTACTTCATAAATTTTTTGGAAAGATTTTTCTCAATTTATAATTTTTAAAATTCTTAAAATATTATTATTTAATTCATATTAAATAGTTTTGAAAAATTCAATTTATTTATTGAGTTTTAGAATTTTTCTTGTTGCTAAGATACAGAGTTTTTTACTTTGTAAATTTCTTCGGTATGATTTTTTTGAAGTTATAATTTTTAAAATTCTTCAAATATTTCTCTTTAATACACATTAAATCAATTTTTCAAAATTCAATTTATTTTATGAGTTTTTCATTTTCTTACACGTAATAATTTTTTCCTGGTAAGGGTTTTTTCTTGTAAAATTTTATAAGTTTGTTATTTTAATGTTTTTTTCTTGTACATAAAAAATTGTTTTTATTACTATATTGAATTAAATTGATTATATGAAATTTTATTTTCAAAAACATAATTTTTAATTTTTACAATTTAGTTCTTATGGTTAATTTTTACAGTATAATTTTACAAATTAATATAAATATTATGCAAAATGATCTAAGAATCAATGATGTCATGCATGACATCACCCATAAGAAGACAAATATATTTAATTTAAATCACATCAAATTAAAAAAAAATCAAATAAAAAAGTAATAAAAATGAAAAAAGAAAGAAAATTTCCTAGAAATTTTTAGGGAGGTTTCAACCCATGGTATTTTTGAACCATGTGCCGTCTTCCACCTCTATAAATAGAGGTGGTTTGTGTTTAAGTGGGAGTTTTCAGGCATTTTGAAAGAAAACCACAAAAAAAAAACAAAAATACTAGTTTTTCTAGTTTTTTCTAAGGTAAATACACCATTCTTCTTATTTTTCTTCATTTGATTCTTGCTTTTTTCATCTTATTTGTAAGTTAAATCCATGTTAAGGCTTATGGATTTCCATCCATGTTGAAAGGCTAGACATGGTGATTTTAATTTTTCTATTTTATTTTATTTTTTAATATATTTTTCTTGCAATTTTTTATGAAATGGTATTTATTGTTGTGAATCTGATTTTGTTGTGATTGTATTTAAACTTGAGTTATTTCTTTAGTATTATATGGATAATTAGTATTTTGATTGATTTTGTTTTGTATTTAATTTATAATTTTATGTTTATTTAAGCTTAATAATGGTTTTTTATGTTATTTTCATGATTTCTTTCATCAAATCATGCATAAATCCCATGCTTTTTCATCTTGGTTGAATGTGTTTGGATTTGATAATGATGATTTTGTGTTTATTTTTCTTTAATGTTAGGGTTTTTAGCTTATTTGGTAATATTTGTAAACTTAGGGATTAAATTGTAAAATTCATGAAATTTTTTTAGGTCGTTTCTAGCTTAGCTGAGAGCCTTATAGGCTTTAAGAAATCTAATTCATGTGTCTGCAAACATGGTTTAAGCATTTTTAGCACTTTGAGGTCATTTTATAATTTTAGAAGGCTTTGGGATTAAATTGTAAAAGTTAGAAATTTAGGCTTTATGGCCAAAAGTGTTTGGCTGAACCTTCATGTATATTCTTGTTCTGATTTTTATCTTAATTTTTTGTTGGTTTAATGATTTTTTGTAGTTTATTATGATATTTCATCATATAGGGATCCAAATGCAATTTCATAAAGTTTAAGGGTTATTTTGCAAGTTATGGAAAAAGTTTGTTATAAGGTTGAGGTATTTGGCCCAATTCTTATTGGTATGTTTACTGTAATTTTTATACATAATTTCATATTTTTTGCTTATTTTATCATATAAGGAGTAAAATGAAATTTTTAAAAGTTTAGGGATTAATTAGCAAATTTAAACCTTTAGGGGCAAAAAGATTAAAATTATCATTTTTAAAAATTTCTATTATTCGTATGGCCTTCCATAGGGGTATAGAAATTTTCAAAACTTTTCATATCCTCTTAGTTTTTCGTTGGGTACAAAATGAAATTTAAAAAAAAATTAGGGACGTAATTGTAATTTTGGCATTTTAAGCAAAATTTTGAATTTTTGTTTCCCTATTTAGGTAAATTTATCCATGACTTATCATTTTAGTTTCTATTAGGGTTATCGAGATACTTTCATGTGGAAGTTATACCCTAGTGACATTCAGGTAATTTTCTTCACTAGGATGCTTTTATGTCAAAGGTGAATATTTAGGTTTGCTTTAGCCTTCTACAATCAATTTTGAATTCTTTAGGGTTATCGAGATACTTTCACATTGAAGATATATCTTAGGGGCATTCTGATAATTTTTATTATCGAGATGCTTTTATGTCGAAGGTGAATATTTAGGTATGCTTTAGCCTTCTATAATCAATTTTTTGTTCTTTAGGTTTACCAGGATACTTTCACATCGAAGGCATATCCTAAGGGCATTTTAGTAGTTTTCTTCATTAAGATGTTTTTAGGCTAAAGGTGCATATTTAGGATAGATTCATCATTTCTTTGTCATTTTCGTGTCCATTAGGATACCTAGATACTTTCATGTTGAAGGTATACCATAAAGGTATTTTTATAATTTTACCTAAAGTCAAGTCTTAGATAAGCATCGGGGTGCTTTTATGCTGAAGGTGCATATTTAGGATAGGTTCACACCTTTATTATCATTTTTCAGTCCTTAGGATAACCGGGATACTTTTACATCAAAGGTATACCCTAAGGGTGTTCTCATAATTTTGCATTAGAACCAAGTCCTATGTGAATACTAGGATACTTTCACATCGAAAGTACACATTAGGAATATGCTCATCATATTGGACCATTTTTAGGTCTTAGGGTTCGTATTTTTAATAAAATTGGAATTTTTTGTAAGAAAGCTATGTCTCTGATGTTAAAATGGTATGTAATATTCTTACCTGAATATACAAGGGATTCTATAGATAATTTTAATGATGAGACACCCTTTTCAAAATGAAAAGTCAAGATTTTTCAATTTTTGTAAAAATAAAACCTTTTGTATTCCATAGGTTCTTTATCAGGATACGATAGAGAATGACAAAAATCTTCATGTTCTCTTGGTTCTCTGAGAGGGTAGGGAAGAAATTTCAGTTTCCAAAAATATTAAAGCCCAATTTTCTTTGAATAATAAATTTCTCTAAAAAATGCTATGAGAATTATAATTAAACATCGAATGTTAAAATTAAATAAAAATCAAAATTTAAGTTAACACGTGATTAATAGGTACCGATTACTGGGTATCACGAGAAGATTAATCATTACTTGTAATTGTAACTGACTCTCGAACCTTTTTAAGCAATCTCTGGTATGACATAGACTTCAGAGTTTGTTTTTATGGGTTTCATAAAATTAGAAATGCAAACTCTGGTAGGTTCTAATTTCACTTCGCAAAAATAAGATTGGTGGCGACTCTAAAATAAATGGTCATTTCATAATGACTATTTAAAGTTACATCAGGTGAGCAATTCATCTTGACAATTCAGTCCTCAGGCACAAAATAACACAAAGAATAATAATAATAATTGTCACAACGTACCCTGGGTTGGATCCTCACGAATCTAAGAGCACGTACGACTTAAAATACTTTCTTGACTTGAAAATGTCTTCTTGACTAAGACTATTCTTTGGCGATGTGATGAGAATGAGAATGTACGGATTCTTGACTTATTATACAATGAGGGGCACCATAAGACGAATCACTCATCTTATTGGTCTCATATAACCATCACAAAATGACCAACGTTTAGAGTCGCCACCGATCATTTCGGGCTAGGCATGATCGGATGCCTATTAAAACCTATGTTTTGAGTTACGAAACTCAAAACATCGATCCCATGGTCTACGTAATGCAAAGATTGGCCGTTTGGGTTCGGGAGTTGGTTACGTGTGATGAGGTATGAACCTCTTTGCCATGCCTAAAATCGAGACCTTACTAGCTACGTCTTATCTCAGTTTCAATTCTTTCGATCTTAATTGTAACTATTTTGATATAACCCTCTTTGAATGCATGAATCTTATAGAAATGATCCAAGTTTAGATGAAAAAGATTTAATCTCATATACACCCTGGAAAGATGGGGAATATAGAGACTTTTGATGAAAATGACCTCTGGATTTTACTTTGAAAATGGAATGTTCCACTTTGGGCACTGGAGAGATACCCACGCAAAATATTACCTTTAATTTTATTTGAAACATTTTGAAAACATGAATGCACATAATCATCACAAAGAAATCATGTTAGTAAGACAATAAATAATATAACATAACATAACATGGATCATTCGATGCAATGATAAAGAAAATGGGTAGACTATGGGAATCTATCTCGCTATTGACATCGATTATCTAGGAATAACCGAATCGATAATTTTCGAGATGCATCTGGGTTTCTTGATTAAACATGGTTTGTTTGACATATTCATGGAAATTTGAGGAAAAAAAAGGAATGATTAATTTATTGTTGAAAGATAGGGTTGGAGTATCCCCTCAGAAAAATAGGGTTGGAGTATCCCCATGAATGGAAAATAGTTTTTTTTCACGAAAGAAGATTTTTTTTAAATCTTGACAATTTTAAGAAGCGGGGTTGGAGTATCCCCTTAAAAGGTCAGGGTTGGAGTATCCCCGTGAATGAGAAATCATTTTGATATAGAAAGATTTTTAAATCTTGACAATTTTGAAAAACGGTGTTGGAGTATCCTCTTGGAAGGATGGGATTGGAGTATCGCCGTGGATGACGTAACTTCATGATTTAGAAAATGGGTGAACATTCGACGATTTTTGGCAAAAAGATTTATTGTGAATGAGGATGATAAAGATGCAAAATATGTTTCTGCCTTGATATGAGCTTGTGGGAGTGTTAAGGTATGCTCTTGAGTCTGATCGGGATGACATAGAGACATTTGAATGTCTCGAGACAAAATTCGAGAAAACAACTTAATTTTGACCAAAATCAAAACTTCCTGAATTTATTCTAAATTGGTTCGAAGGATTTAGAAGGTGGACAAGACACTATTAGAAAGGTAACTCGATGAGGTTCATTCTAAAAATATTTCCAACATCCCAAGAAGTCACTTTCTGAGGAAATAAATTTCAAGTTCGGACTGATTGAGTTGCTGGCAGAGCATAGGAGTAACAAGGTGTGTCAAAGTTTGAAAAATCACCCCAGACTTATTTGGTGTCAAAAAATTGCAAGTGATACCTTTCTGAAAAGGGAATTTCATGAACATTTTAAGAAAAATGTTTGAAAATTTTGGAAAAATCATTTAGTGGGTCTGAAATGCCCAAACAGGATACATGTCTGGATTCTAGGGGTTTTGGACAGTTTAGATTTGAAAAATCATAACTTTCTCATTCGGACTGATCCAGAGATGGACAAGACCTTCTTTTAAAGATATTTTGGCACACTTTCTGAGAAAAATATCATGAAATTCACTGAAAATCATTTGGGATTTTAAAATGATTTTTCAATTTGTAACAGCAGTGCTGCTAGTAGGGGACAAAGCAAAGCAAGGGATATTTCTTTTTTTCCTTATGTTATGGGTCTACATTCGAGTCATTGACATTCGAACATCCATGATTGAAGGGAAAGAGTGGCATGAGTATCACGAACTCATTTGCATAGTCTTGGAGTAGTTTGGGATAATGGAACAGTCCATTAATCATACCACTCAAGGTTTTGAGTCAAAAACAAGGCACAAACATTTCGGGGATAAGTGTAAAGCCATTTTTGTTGAAAAATCAAAAGATTTGAGCTTGTTTGATGAAGATTCTAGATCTGGAAAACTTAATTTTCCCCAAGATATTTTGCTAGCTTTAAGGAAAATGCTAAGTCCATTCTAATCCTCATTGGTTGAGGTTAACATGCTTGGCTAGGGGGTTGTTTCGAAAATCAGTTTTTATCAGCCATCAAACATGCATTTTGACAACAAACATACAAGGGGGATGGCACATAACATGAATGAGGAAGCTAATTTTACTAATGGCCTAGACAAAGAAAGTGCTATGCACTTTGACAAAAAAGGTTATGAATGCTGAAAATGACAATGATTCATGCAAGTTGAGGTGTAAATGTGCTTGAAAAGTGTTAGGCTACTGATGCATGCATGGATTAATGGTAACAAGATGCATGAACATGGCAAAAAAATGCATGAGCAAGAGATATCAAACTAATAAGGGTGAAAGGAGGTATTTTGCACATAAAAGAGGAATTAAGGCATCCAAATCCTAAACTACCACAACCAAAAACCACAATAATGCATGATAATCCTAAGAGGGTGATGGAAACATGAAGAGCTCCCTAAAATGATGAAGATGCTGAAAACAGAAAATAAAAGTGATAAAGTGAAAACTATACCAACAAAACTTTAATTTTTAGCTAAACAGTTAGCAGAGATGGCTTGAATTTCCCTCTCTTCCTTGTTGTTAATAAGTAAGAAAAAGAGAGGAATAATTAGGTTTTGGTTCTGGTATGGATGAAAGTGGTTTTTAGAGTGTGTAGTAGATGAAAATAAGTGTTTTTGGGGCTATTTTTAGGTGGTGGGTGAAGAGCTATGGGATTTGGATTTCTTTGATGTGTGAATGTGTTTTTGGAAGTGTAAAATGAGCTGGAATCTAACCTTTTTTTCGGAGATAGAAGTGGTCCATTTATACCAGCCTTTTGGAGCCAAATTGGAGGTGTTTTTGGCCATTTCTCAAGAGGGACAAGGTGATGTCAGCATGGTGGCTATAGGGTGGCTGTAGGAGGCAGCTTGCTGCCAATGTGATGGGCATAGGGTGGCTGGTTTAAATGCTGAAATGATCTTCTAGCAACTAGGATGGCTGATGGTGACATTGGCCAACAACTAGGGAGGGGTAGGGTGATCAAATGACATTGACCTTTTTAATCCAATTTAGACCAAAAAAATGTTTTGATTAATTTTAAAGTCTAAATTCATAACCTGATATGTGTTTTAATCTTTTTTGATGCAAAGAAATGAGTAAAAATTGAGTTTTAGATCAATGGTGGATGAGTCGAAATTACCCGGACCGTGAAGAAGGCCTGCATGTATCGATACATTGCATAATGTATTGATACATTTGTTCCAAAAACCTTAATAGCATTGATACAATGAACATTGTATCGATACTATGAACCACTGTATCGATATATGTTGATTTGTATCGATACATTCCTTTACAGAATGCATGTTTGGGTCCTGGCATGGTTTAGTATCGATACATGAGATCCTGTATCGATACAGGGACTTACATATCAATACATCTACATGTTGTATCGATACAAATGGAGATATTTTAAATTTTTGGCGCGTTGGAGCATTGTATCGATACATGAGAACCATGTATTGATACATTTAAGTATTTGTGAATTTTCTCGATTCCTTTGTCCAGGATGCCTTGAACTCCATCATTTGATGCCACATCTTCGCATTTACCTTTGATATGATCCCTAGGCCTCCTTGACATCCTTAAAATACTTTTTTGCTAGGCGATATCGTCCCCTCTTACATCCATGCTCCAGATTGCTAAAAATTAGCCTAGACAAAATAAGGTGTCTACAATAACAATAATAATAATAATAATAATAATAATAATAATAATAATATAGGCCCCAAATAAAAGAATATAATGATATATAGAGATATATAGAAACAATGGATACATTAGCCATTTTAAGTCAAGCTGGTCAAGGTTTGTATTCGAGCTATGTTGTGACACATTTTACATTCATATTTTTGAAATTATATTTGAAAATTGCAATGATAATGTTTCTTGTCAGTATTTCTCTAGTGCTTGACATGAAATATGCAATTTCCAAAATTAAATCCAAAGATCATCTTTAGTTAAAAATCTCTATGTTTCCCACCTTTTTAGGACATATATGGGATTAAAATTCTCCTTACAAAGCCAAATTTATTATTCTATGCAAATTCAAGTACAACAAGGGATTATATCAAAATAATGACAAGTCAAAACTGAGTAAATTGAAACTAAAATAAGATATTGCTAAATGGTACTAATTTTGGGCGTGATGGGGCTACTAATCCTTCTCTAAGCATAACCAACTCCCAAACCTACCTGACAAATCTCTAGACCATGTAAACCTTGAAATTGATTTTTTAAGTTTCATAACTCAGAATACTTATTCCAATAGGCATCTGATCATGTCTAGCTCAAATGATTGATAGCAACTACAATTGTTGGCCACTTTTTGGTGGCCACCCGTGACCAGTTAGATGAGCAATTTGTCTAATGATCTCACGCCATGATCAAGAGCCGAGAATACATACTTTCTCACATCATGTCAAAAGGAAAAGTCCCAATCAAGAAGACACTTCTTCATTGAGAATTTTATCATTTCCCTTGATATATTAAGTCGTGCACGCTTTTCAGTTCGCGAGGAAATCCGAGGGCATGTTGTGACATTAATTTTTAAATAAAATAACTTTATTATTCTCATATTTCTAAAGTTTTGGTGCTTTAAACATATATTTTTTTATACTTCAATTACTTAGAACATTTTTTCACAATAATGTCAAACATAAAAGTTTTTAAACCACATTTTTTTCAATACACTTTTTCTAACCCAAGCTTTTGTAACTTAATTTTTTTTCCAACAATAATGCTAAACTAGCCTGAGACTTTGCCCAAATTATATTGGGATTTTAAGACTAGGACATAGCTGGATTTATGACAGCTTTAATTAAAGGAATTGCGATCCAGCTTTATGCTCAAACGTTTCGACATTATATACAAAAATAAAGAAATATGATTAGCAGAGAATTAAAATAAGAAACTAGTTGGATGCCATTAAAATATTTAGAACATGGTGTACATTTGATTATAAAAATTTACATTATAAAGAAACATCAAATCGGAGATTATGCCTTCTCAAAAACTCATAACTTTGATCGTATTGAATCTTAAAACAAGAAATCTCCCCATGATGATCACTTTGAGGCTTCTTTGAGATCACAAGCAACTTAAGCATGTTGCCTCCAATGGTGATCCACACAAACGATAGTTGGAACCTTTCCGAGGACCAGTGATTTTCTAGTGTGCCAGAAGATAATTTTTGTTTTAATAAAAAAATGCATATGTTGCTTTTGCTCTCAAGAAGTAACAAAAAACAACAAATGAGGAAGCACGAGGTTAAGCTATGGTGTCTAGGGGTTTTTGCTAATTGTTTTCTTGAAATTTCTTTCTAAGAAAATTTCCAACGAGCAAAAGAATTATGATTTTTACTTACTACCTCTTGGCTGTTACCTTTATTAGTTGATTAAGGAGAAAAAAGTTTGATCAACATTAAACTCTTGCACTCTAGGTAACACTTTTTCACCTTAAGGTATCAAGATTTGGTTATGAAACTAATGATTAGTGTCATTGGCCTTGCCCACTACTCAGATGGGGCCATTATGAATTTGAGCAGGCCAAGCATAAGTCTTAGTGGTCTAGGTCCAAACCAAGTCACTTACCTTATTGGATAATTTTGGCTAGCCCATGAATTTACATGCAAGAGTTTAATTCATCATTAAACTTCTTGATTAAGTAAGACCATTTTTTAAGTCATGTAAATCTAATTAAATAATTATCATTTAATTATCAAATTTACCTTACAAATAAAGAATATATATTGGCCAAAGATAGGGATATATTCATGAATTTGGTTCTCAATCAAACCCATGGCCCTCTTTCATATTTGGACAATATCCAAATCAGTTAAAACAACTATGATCTCATGTCTAGAATTAGAAATTGTCCTAATAAGGCATTCTTATAATTATTATAAAATTAAGATGCCTTTATTTGGGTTTCATAAATCCAATGTATGTTTTAGTTAAATCTTAATTGAATTAATTAATTAAGTCCTTCACATTTTACTTTTTATTGAAATAAGCCCATCTTAATTGTATCCTGATTTTAATCTAACTCATTTGTCCTATTATGTATGAAGATTTAGGCTCTCAACATGTTGGCAATAAGCATTATAGACACGTAATTTTGTTCAGGCCCCTTTGGAATCAACTATGGCTAATCCTAGACCTATGATAAAGAGCACCTTATTCTCTTCCCCAATCAATTTTGACATCTGGGGACTTAATTAGAAGGTTTAGGATGCTTAAGGACTAAATTAAACAAGTGGGAACATATGAAAAGTCAAAAAATAGTGTTTTCATGCGAGTCACTTGGATGTAATGAAACATGTCATGCTTGTATAGATAAATAAGATGATGCATCAATAATCATCAAGCCAAAGTTGATTTTTTTTTTTTTTACTAATGGGAAGCTTTTTTGTTAATACATTGGCCCTTAGTGTATTGATTTATCACCCTATGTATTGATACATTATGAAAAAGAAGGCATAAATAGTTTATAAACTTTAACTTTACTACTATTTCGCCTTCATAATGTGCTAGCAACCAAATGGTATTTAATGTGATTTATTTCTAACTATTTTAAGCCTTGTTTAGTTAAAATATAGTGGATTTTTTTGAGCTAGAGTTAAAAACTCTTTCATGCATGAGTAGAAGATAAGATCACTTTGAAAAGGTGGTCCTCTTTAGGGTATGCATGAGAGCATTGGTGACGTAAGTGTTGTATTGTGGCTGGGATACAAATCCTAACCAGCTTGACTTAAAAAAGCGAGTGTACCCTTATTTCCTATATACTTATATATAATCATTTCTCCATTTTTAAGGGCCATATCATTGTCTTTCTTTTTTATTTTTGGGAATTGAGTTGTTGAGATGAATTGCTCATTTGACTAAACTCTAAATAGTCATTACGAAATGACTATTTATTTTTCTAGGAATCACCACTAATCTATTTTGGTTAAATGAGATTGTTCACCCACTGGAGTTTGTATTTTGAGGGTTATAAAACCCTTAAAAAAACTCCGAGGTCTGTAATAAGACCAAAGATCACTTGACAGGGTTCGGGTGTCAGTTACAATCATGAGTAAGGATCAATCTCTTTCATGACGCTTGGCAGTTGGTACCCTATTAATCATGTGTTAACTTAAAATTTGATTTTTATTTAGTTTCAATATCCAATATTTAATTATAATCCCCAAATATCAAAATAAAACCTTATGAAATAAATTTATTATTTTGTTCAAGAAAATGGAGTTTTCAATATTTTTAAAAATCAAAATATCTTTCGCACCCTATCAAAGGATTGCAAGAACATGAATTATTTTATCATTATCTTTTTTATACCCCGCTAGAGAGCCGAAAGAATATGAAAGATTTTAAAAATTAAAATATCTTCCACATCCCACCAAAAGGCCGAAAGAATACAAAAGGTTTTATTTTTAAATTCATAAAAATCTTAGTTTTCTCATTTTTAAAATGATATCTTGTTATTAAAATAATCTGCGAAACCCCTTTCATATTTTAGGAGACATTCCATATATTACTTTAATTCAGAGACATTGCCTTAATTTTAAAAATTCTGATTTTATAATAAAATTGATCCTAAGTACCCCAAAAGTACACCTTCGACCAAGAAGTATCACGGAGACTCTAAAGGACTATTTCTAAAGTAACTTACGTAAATGTCTTTAAGGTATACCTTCAATATTAAAGTACCCCGGTAAGCTAAAGGACTTGATATTATCATTAAAAGATAAACCTCTTCCTACTATGCACCTTTAACATGAAAGCATCTTGGTGATCATGTAAGACTTGGTTGTAATGTAAATTACTAAAATATCCTTAAGGTTTACCTTCCACACTAAAGTATCCTAATAACCTTAAAGGACTTGATAACTTCACAAAATAACGAACCTATCCCTCTTATGTACCTTCGACATAGAAGTATCCCGATAATCATAAAAGACTCAGTTTTAAGATAAATTACTAAAATACCCTTAAATTATATTTTTGACATAAAAGTATCTCGATAACCCTAAAAAACTTGATAATGATATAAAATGAGAACTTTACCCTAAATAGGTAGCTTTGACGTCAAATATGACCTAAATTTGCAAAAATTGCTAATAGATACCTATATTTCTCAAAATTGCAGTTTAGCCTTAAAAAGGCTAAAAATGCTAGAAATATTCCTAAAATGACTAAAATACCTTGTATGGGTAATTTGATATGGGAAAAAGACTATTTTAGCATTTAAATGCAAGGTTTTTTAATGGACTCTAAACTTTACTAACGTTGCAAAATAGACCCTACATGAAATAAACTTATAATTAAATACAAAACACATCACAAAAATCATGGTAATCATATTAGAAGTCGCAAGAAGCATCTAGCCAAGAACTTTTGGCCTTGGATCAAATTTTCCAAAATTTAAAAATTAGCCTTTAAATTTTTTAAAATTACAAAAAGACCCTTAAAGGCTAAAAAATGTATTTCAACATGTCAAAAATGCTTTAAACACATCCTTAGGGGTGCATAAAGCTCTTGGCCAAGCATGGAAGGCCTTGAAATAATTTTTGTATTTTTACAATTTAGTCCCTATATTTTTTATAATTACTAAATAGCTAAAAGAAATAAAAAAATAAGTAGTTTTCTTTGTTGGGTTCGGCCAAGGCTTGGAAACACCTATTTAAAGCCTTAAAAATGTTTAAAAAATTATTTTTTGGTCCCTATGATTTCTAAAAATCACAAAATGGTCTAACTATCACAAAAATCAAGCATAAAAAAATTCAAAGAGCATGATAATTTTTGGCTAACACCAATAACGTCAATGAAACAACTTTCTTAACACGATATTATGAATATCAACATAAATATGCATCACCAGGCTTAGAGATAAAAAAATCATAAAAAACAAACAGATAAACATGTTATATCAGCATATTGACATGAAAATGCCAAGGAAAATAGTATCAACATGAACATATATATGTGACAAATTCAACACCATATCAACAACAACATATTACATGAAGAAAATCAAGCTATTTTTCAAAAAAATTAAACATAACAACTAAATAAAAAAATTTGTTCTTAGCTATCTTCTTTTGCCTTTTGACATGGATCAAAATCTTTGAGATCAAACATGATTTTGGCTTTCTAAAAGGAAGGAAAATGAATGAAATATGCAAAATCTCTTAAGCTTCATGGTGCCTTAGATCTCCGTCTTTGAGTTACAAAATCTTTCCTAACCTAAATTTTACGTTGTTATGTAATCTAATTACATTTGTGATAAAGAAACCTCGAGTTATATTCGAAGGAAATTAGGTGAGAAAATAATTTTACAACCTTGCAGAAAATTAGAGATAAAACAGGGTTCACAGACCCTATTTAAAATATTTAAACGTCCATAAACAACTAAAACCATGCATCCATAATCATATTGGGCCTAGTCCATAATCATCCCATATATTTATAATAATTATGAGCCTATACATAAACATGTATTTTAAATTCAAGTTACCAATTTTTGATGCTAAAATAATTAATCCATTTTTAATTTAATAAGAAAATAATTTTCTTACATGGTGGACATTTATTCTAATCATATTAGAATAAATCCTATTCTAAATAGGACTAATCATTTAAATTAAATATATTTTTTTTCAATTAATCAAGTTAATTGAATTTTAATTCCATGCTTATTTTATTATCCTTTTTATATCTTAAACAATTTAAGAAAAATAATACTATTGGATAATTAGGTTTTGATGATATGTAAGAGTTTTAATTGGATACAACCTTTTAGGGAGACGTATTGTGCTAACCATATTAATTTAATTTTACTTTTAATATGATTAAATTAGATTTTAAATCTCAAGTAGGATAGTGTGGTGTAAATCTTGGAAGAATCTTAGCTCAACTAGGACTCTGTCTTATCCATGGCTATCTTAGCCGTCCTACTCCAACTTAAATACTATTGTTTTCCTCTCGCTAAACCTCTAAAAATACAGCAAATTTACAGGAACTCTTTGTTGCCATTGATGCTGCACCAATATCCAACAAAGAAGGCAAGATGTCGCAAGCTTTAGGTACACATAGTGCACTATTTTAACCCGAAATTGAAATGTTTTCAACTTTGATTTTAATCTGATTTTTCCAACAAGTATTATGAACTTTTCATGATACTTTCAAGGTGAAAAAACAAGGAAAAAAATCACAACAATGGCTGCCCAAAAAATCAGCCACATCAAAATATTGAAATAGAGGCCAACCTAGCATTAGTCAACACTAAATTGTCAAGCGATGACTCCAATATTAATTTAATTAATAAAATCACATTTTAACTAATTACAATTGAATAATAAACATGAATTAACTTGCTAGAAATTTAAAAATAAAAAAGAAATAATTTCTTTAATTTTTAAATTCAAGAATAGATCAAGATAGGATCACAACAACAAAATCTTTAATTGGTAATAACTTAGACACGAGATTAATCAAATCAATGCAAGAAAACTAATGACACAACTTGCACGAAAGTCTTGGGGTGACAAGTAATCAGCTTACAAAATTTTATAAATAATACATAAACATGGCAGTGGAAACAAATAAAAGAAACTAACTTAAGTTTCCCTACAAAATATTATCTTGCAAGATGTTGATTAATTTTTTAGATCAAGAAGCCTCTAGAACTATTCAAAATTCAAACATACCTCAATCTTGAGAAGTCTTTCAACAATTCCATGACCCAATTATCAAAAACACTAAGCTTGACTGTCATTAACTAAAGTTGTCTAAGCATCTGGCCTTTAGCGATTATCTACATAAGTGACATGAAAAACCTTCAATAAGGAAAAGACTTTGTTGTTCAGAGCTATGCTAGCAGCTTAGATTTCAATAATTCTTTCTTTGCACTTGCAAGAACTTGATTCAATAATCAAATAAAGAAGAAAATCAATTTTTTTCTTATTTCAATATAGATTGTGCAATATCCCATATGGTTATGGGAAAGATATTGCCAACTCCTTTTTGAGGTTATTTTGGTTAAATTCTAAAGCTTTCAATCAGCTATGAGGGATAGCAAAAACGGGTTTATATAGGCTATGGTTTAATTTTTAATTTTAAGAAATTGTAATTTTGCCTCTGGACTATATGAACTATTCAAATCAAGCCTAAGCAACCGTTACTTATAGTAGATATATAAACACAATCTCAATTTAATTTTTTACTAATCACTTTATATGTGTGACCTATTAGGCCCATATCATGTTAGCGATAAATATAAAATAGCCTAGTCGAGGATATTTTATTTTTATATACCAAGATTTGCATCTAGCAATCCATCACAGCCATCTAATATAGATGAGTGTTAATATGGTTTTGACTAGCACTTGAGTGTTCAATATCTCAGTGTGATACATATCCTTCATCATATATCTTGCATTTAGCAAGAACATGGTTTACTGTCTACTTTTAGCCCATACCATATTAGTATGCAACCCCTATGTGTTAACTCTACAATTAAAATTGCCTTGGCCAAGAAAATGGCTAGGTGCATGTGAAATACATCCTTTCATGCTACTTAGAGTGATGGGTCCTCTCTGGATGACTTATTAACCTACCATATGGTTCATGCCATACCCAAAACCATCCTACCATAAGCATCCATCTATTGTAGATTCATTCATGATGGAATAAAATCATGAAACTCCTTATATGAGATGACTTGGAGTCACAAGTCTAAAGATCATGTACACTACTGATAAATGAAAGTATTTTCATAAACACTTAAGTGAAACACCAAATGAAACTTTCATGGTGAGTCATGTTTAGTGAACTTGTTACCATAACAAGCACCTATATGATGCCCTCAAGTATCTTTAACTTTAACTTATGAGATCATTTGTATGTACCCTATGCATGGTTGTTTACATATGCCAATCTTTATGCATTTTCAATGCCTTGTCTTGACAATATGATGACGAAAAACATTTTTAGAAACACAGGTTTGATGCGTAAGGATCTCATAATTGTAACTTTTTACAATTCCCTTGCAAAGCTGATATGTTTCATGGGCTTTATCTACTTAACTTGTTTATAAAAATTATACATTTACACCTTATGGATAAAGAAATACCTCTATAACATTAAATAAATATAATACTAGATTACATGAAATCACTAAACAATAATGCCTTACAAGCTATAACAATTGGCTTGTAGGGCTTACACCAATAACATCAAATTTGATAGGCCAAGATTCAAACATGGATAAATTTGGCTCGAGCTTTCCTAGACTAATGTAAACACGTGTTTGATTGGGCTCCGAATAGCCTTTATTTGATGAACAAGGAGAAGAAGGCTACAGAAAGCTTTAAGCAATATAAACAGCTTTAGAAAGAAGGGGCTATTTAAGTTCATTTTCCCTTGATAGAAAGGAAATGACTATCATGTTCACTAATATTCTTTATACACCTACCATGAAAAACTAGTGGTATATTTGGTGAAATGATTATCAGGGCTATAAAGAATTGGAAAAAATGTTAGAAGGAGAATCATTTGAATCTACTAAGAAATCTACTGGTAAGAACAAAAAGAAGGAAACTAACCTTATAATTAGTGATAGCTTAGCTAAGCTCACTTAAAGCTCATACTAGATACCAAACATGTACTTCCTTAATATGGTCTATCCTATCCCAACCTATACATATGCTCTCCAAATCCATAATCAATATACTCTTCTAGATACAATTTGACATTCAACTTTTAATCAAATCTCATCTGAAACATTACCCAAAATGCTTAACCTATCAACCATACTAATATGACACTAGGAACAACTAACAGGCACCTTAAGAGAGGCAAAGCTTTAGCCTAATTCCCTTCTCTTAAAAGGAACTCTATTAGTGGCTATTGGTAAGCTAGTTGGTTGCCCTAGTATAGATAATCCCAAATACACCTTTGTTTCCTCAGTGGTTCTTTAAAATGCCCATTGCGAATATCATGCAAGGGCTCAACGTCATTTTATTGAAAATTGCACTACTATTAAAAGAAAATTACAAAACTTATTAGATAAAGGTGTAATCAAGATTGAGCTAGGGCAAGACCAAAGATGGGAGTGAATTCGCTTTCGAATCATACTAAATCAAAGGTAAATTGACTATTGACAAAAAAGTTCTTGGATTAACAAAACTATTAAAGATGTTAAGGCACCTATTAATTTAGTTTGACAGGCCTTGTAAAGGTCAAACTAGTATCAAAAGTAAGATCAAGGTGAAGAGATTACCAATTTATGCTCCCATTATTGTTGGGAGGGGCAAAACTTACAACACTATCTAAATTTTTAAGAGTTGGTTAGTAATGGACTGATTTAAGATCAAATTCTACAAAGAGATAGATGAAAGCATAAACATCTCTGTTAATGCTAAAGAGTAAGAAATGATACACTTTCTTTACGAGAAGGGAGATTAATGATCATTTATTACAACTAATCGGGTGTTAAAGCATCTCCATGAGCTTGCACCCAAACTATTTGTTTAGTCCCCATTTCTTTTCCCATGTGAAGAACACTAGGTAGTGCTTGCACATATGAAACCAAAGTGCTGATTGCTAAGGAACCGGCTAGCTTTGACCTTATAGGAGTAAATCATCTAACCTATAGTGGTAGAAACTATACCTTGGCTGTACAAGAAAGTAAATAGAGAAATACCTAATTTCCTCAAGATCTTAGGCAAAGATCCATATGTGGTTAATTTTGGCAGTTTAAAACATAGATTTGATAAAAATACCTATTTAAAGACTCATAACTTTGAATATGTTGATCCTTGCATGATTATTGCCATGGCTTAGTTATTTCAATCTTCCTTTTAAGGCCATAAATAGCACAAACGTCCTTTTTTTAATAGTGATCCACATAGATATCTATTAAAGCCTTCATAAGGTCTAGTTATTCTCCAATACTGGCTATAAGGCTTTAAAAACCTTAACTAAAAGGTAGGGCACAGTAGCTTTTAATCTCAAACAACTAAAAACAATTTTAAAAAGTACAATAATGTGAGATAATGTTGTAGAGAGGCCGTATAGATGTAACAAAGGTGATATTTTACCTCATATAGGGGCCGACTACTTTCTCTTGTACTAGAAAACAATTTTCTCATTTTTTTCATATCAAGAACAATTCTAGATCATTAAACATGAAAGCAGCATATTTAGCTTTAGGGAAAGGTATAGTTTGTTCTAACTTTGCTCAAAGATTTAGGTGGAATAGCATTTAATGTTTTTTTATAGCTAAAATGTGAATCAACTACCTAAAGACACATATAGATGTATACTTATACAGGTAAAATTATGTTAGGCTTAACTAATGGGTCAACTGAGCCCATTGCTATCAAACCCAATAGGTGGGGCCACATTTGGTGTTTTAATAGGGATCTAGATAAAATTCTTTTACCTATTCCATTTAGGATGTTAGGAATGCCTTAAGGATGAAAGACATTTTGATGTACTTCATTAATTGGAATAGATTATTAATAAATATTTGAGTTATCCTTATAGCATTGCTATTTTGTCCTCATTTAGATTTACATGTTAAAGTAAATGTAAGCAAATATTGCTCACTGACACTATAGGATAATAGGATACCAACGGTGTTTTTGTAGCGATTCAGAGGCATTTATAATCGCCGCTAAAAGATTAGCGATGTTTAACAAAATCATCACAAAAAGGGTCGTAGAAAATAGCATCGAGAATTTTAACGGCATTTATGCAAAGCAACACCGCTAATTTAGAGGCATTTTTATAGATATACAACGGCATTTATAATCGATGTTAAAAGTGTGAGGACAAAATAGTTATTAACGGCGTTTGTTCTATAAACACTATTAAAAATATAAATTTGGTAGTGTTTTTTCCAGAAATGCAGTAAAAAGTGGTTTTAAATAGTATAATCATCTTTTGAATAGTGGCACTTGTTCTTGAAACGTTGCTAAATTGCCAGAATTTTTTTTTTAGATTTTGGTTCCTTTATAATAATATTCGAGTTTTTAATTTCTTGAATAATTCTTATAAAATAATCTTATAATAGAAACTAAAAGAAAACAATGTCAAAATATATAAAAATATATATTTATATTATAAAATATCTTTATATAACAATTTGTCCTAATATACTCAAAACAAATGTGCTTAACATTTAAAACACTATAAAAGTTAAAACTACCTCAAAGCTTAAATAGAGTCAGTAGAAAATTGTTTTCCACAACATGATCATTATCATTTGCTTAACATACATTACCTAAGATGGTAGATCTTGTGAGAACTTTTGCTATATTAAATTCATTAACGAGTCAAACTTCAATTGGAGTTGCTCATATCTTCTTCTTTCTTCTTCTCGTGCCTTCGACAAACTTGCTATCTATGCTTGTCTCGCAGCTTCTGCTTGTTTAAAACGTTCTTGCATAGTTCACATCATATTTCTCAACATCTAAACTTCCTGTGTAAAATGAGCTTGGGAACAACTATATCGTTGAGAAGTAGCACCATAGTAGGAAGATGGTGTTGGACCCATTCTGAGACCTCGAACTCGTCCATGTCTTTCTTTTCCAGCAACGTTAGTGAATATCTCATTTTTCACATCAACCATATTCATCGAGCTGTCAGATGCTACAGTAGCTTGATATTCTACCATTTTTTCCTTTACTTTTTCCCATAAAACCATTAAATTAATATTATGGTTGCAAAATATATTTCTAAATTAAAAAATAGTATATCTGTTTTAGCATACCACAATTTGCTATGTCTCAACATTCAAATAGGAGCCATCTTTCTTTGTGTAAGTTAATTGAAATAGTTCAACACGTCTTATTTTTTTGCCTCGCTCTACTTCCTATAAAGTAACATTTACTACAATATTTATATTAAAAATCATAAATAAAAACAATTCTCTAAATAAAAATGAAAAACTTACCTTGTCATGTGCTTTTCTAGCAAAGCTTTTAAACCAGTTATATGACTATATTTTTGTTGCCTTCTGCTAGAAAGTCTTACTTGTTCTAGTTTCTAACCATTATTTAAACACATTAATGATTATATATGTCACTGAAAATTGTATTATAAAAAATACCAAATACTTAATTAAAAGTATCGTTATACCTCTCTTTTCTTCGAATACCAAAAGTTAACAAGTTTCTCATACTGCCAACTAACAACACGACAAGGTATATTTCTCTTTGTAATGGTAATATCAGTATTTCGATTAAAGTATTTCTTTTTCAAATTATGCTTAAAGTTCCTCCATTTTTTCCCCACTGACTTCAAAACATATGATTATGGAATATCCAAAGCAAATCGTTGCTGAAATAATAAAAATTTACAAAGTTGGTTTCGACTAAAAATGAAATACTCAAGGTATTACGACTAAAATAATGTCAAAGTAATGCAAAATGATACCTCAACAAAGTCCAAAACATTAAGCTTATCATTTGTTGGCACTTCATGCCATGAATCATAATGGATTAGCACTTTCCACCTATTTCGAGCAATCATGCCCAGAAAGCCAGCCAATACTTGTGCATCTGGACCAATAGGCTGGTTATCACTGTTTTTAGAGACAACAATACGCTCATTAGGAGGTAGTTCCCGTAATTCTTTTAAAGTAATACTACCTCGAGTTGTGCGTTGCCCAATATTATCAACTACAAAAAAGTTAAATATAATTAATAACATCAAAACATTGGCCAGTGAACCTAATTAAGAACTTATATGGCATTTAATAATACCTGCATTCAAAGTAGTATGAACTGCATTCTCCGTAGTTGTATTTTCTAAAGGCATATCTGGGATTGTCGAAGATATAGCAAAAGCATCAGTGTTCTCTGGATCTAGACTAGTGTGAACAATATTCAGACCTTTCAACCTTCTCTTCAACATGTTATCTGTAATAATCTTAAAGTAATAACATTAGAAATACTCATAGTAAAATGCAATATGTATCATATAATAAAATACCAAAAATACAAAATATATAATAAATCAATCATGATAGAATAATCTTACTAAATTCAATTTATTCATGAAGGTTCATAAATGTCTTTATTAACATCATCATGAACCCACTGAACTTTTGTACTAGTGCTAGGGATATTTTTATCCAAGTTTTGATTGGCAAAAGCTAAGCATTAAACTATTTATTCAATGTTATCTTGACATGCATCACCCATATCAAACAAATCTCTAGGCATGTTATGAAGCACAACATACCAATCCTTTTCATTTGGATCTTCAGAGTAAAAAACTTATTTTACTTGAGATGAAAAAACATATGGCTCGTTAATCAATTATTGTCCAGAGTGAATTAATCGAGAGAAATTGACCATTGTAAATCCAAATTGATCTTTTTTAATGCCTTTAGGAGTATTCATATCAGCCCAATCACATCGAAATAACATGACCTTCCATTTGCCATAATAGTCCAACTCAATGATATCATTTATAATTCCAAAATAATCAACATTTCCCTCCACAGGATTGCTATCTCTAGCACTAGCATAGCTTATAGTTGAAGAAGTAACAATTACTCCATTGTTTTGAGTTCTCCTAAATCTTTCATGAGATTTCGTATGAAATCTAAATCCATTGATGATGAACGCACTGTATCTTTTCACTATTTTGTTCGATCCTTCTAAAAGGCACTTTACTTCTTCATTAAAATCCCTTCCACTCTAAACCTATTACAAATTAAGAAAAAAATTAGAATATTTTATGCAAATAAGAGAACAGCATACTCAACATAATGAATTTAAAAGAAGTTGTGTTACTCACAATTTCTCCTAACCATTCATGAAAATTTTCCATATATAACTTATCAAGCTCATGGAGGTGTGATCTTCAAAAACGTACATGAGCTCTCAAGTAGTGTCTATACTCACTTTGAACAAAAAATGTGTTAAATTAAGAAATATAGTTTTTGAGGACACATTAAAAAATAATATAGTAAACTTACTTGCGCAATGATTCCACTAAATCATGGTGGAATAGCACATATCGATACGCTTATGCCCAAGATTTATCATCTAGCTCTATCACTTTAACTTTGCCGATTAGTTGTCCAAAACTTTTAAATAAATATATGTCGGCTAAGTTATTAAGTGGAAGCCTAACATTTCCTATCGATCTATTAAATCTTGTTTCAACATCTTCCAAATATCTTGCACAAAATACCATGCACTCTTTCGCTAAATATCCTTCTACAATTGAAACTTTCGGATAGCTTTTGTTTCAACAATAGGATTTTAACTTCCAAAAAACCTATAACATTATATATAACATAAGTAGCATCGACATCTAAATTCTATGTCTTAGAGAACACTGTAATAAAGAAATAACATAATACCTCTCTAACGGGTACATCCATCGATAATAAATCGGTCCACCGATTTTTGCTTCATAAGGTAGATGGATAACCAAATGCACCATTATGGTGAAGAATGATGGAGGAAAAATCTTCTCTAAGTGGCATAAAGTTAGAGCAGCTTGATCATGAAGTTTTTCAAGCTCTTAGATCTTGAGAACTTTGCCACAAATTGCTTTCATTATATTGCTAAGTTCAATTATATTGGAAGTCACTTGCTTTGACATAGAACAACATAAAGCAAGTAAAAGTAAGTCTTGCATTAAGATGTGATAATCATGTGACTTTAAGGAAGAAAGCTTTCAATCTTTGGGATTCACATATCTTGATATATTAGAAGCATATGCATCTAGGACCTTCATATCTTTTAGCACCTTACAAAATAAATCATTTTCCTTCTTGGACATCCCAAAGGTGGCAACATTAGCTTGCCATTAGGAAATAATTCTAGATGAAGATCACGACGAATTCCCATGTCAACTAGGTCAAGCCGACTCTTTAAGTTATCTTTTGTTTTTTTATCCATATTAAGCATTGTCCCGATTATATTTTCATAAACATTCTTCTCTATATGCATAACATCAAGGTTATAATGTAATAAAATATGCTCCCAATAAGGTAACTAAAAAAAATACTTCTTTTTTTCCACAAATCTACCTTATTTGGATCATCTTCTTCATCATCATTTTGATTATCAATATCATCACTTTCATGTACCTCTCTCGTTCTTTTCCTTGATTGTGTGGTACTTGATTAATTGATCTTTCCATAAGTGAAATTAATGCCTTTCAACATCATCAAGATATCAAACCCAACAATAGGCTGAGGTGCTTCTTTAAACTCTTCAGTGCCATCAAAATTATTTTTTTGGAATCGAAATCTATGGTTCTCATTTAACCACTGACGATGTCCCATATAAGAAAATTTTTTCCTATTATATAACCACTTTGAACATGTTTGCACAGTGCAACAAGGACAAGCATAACGACCTTTAGTGCTCCACCCAAAGAGATTTGCATAAGCAGGAAAATCATTGATAGTCCATAGTAATGCTACACGCAAACGAAAGTTCTCCCTTTTTGATGCATTATATGTGTTTACCCCTTCCCATAATTGCTTTAAGTCTTTAATTAGGGGTTGCATATAAATGTTAATATCATTTTCTGGACCTTTTTCTCTAGGAATTATTATAGACAAGATAACGAAAGATTGTTTCATGCAAATCCATAGAGGTAAATTATAAGGAACCAAGACAACTGGCCAAGTACTATAAGAAGTACTTATCATTTTAAATGGATTAAACCATCAGATACAAGTCTAAGCCTCATATTTCGAGGATCATTAGCAAAGTATGGAAACTTTTTATCAAATGTTTTCCAAGTTAGAGAATCTGCAGGATGCCTTAGTAACCCATCATCGGTCCTTTCATCATGATGCTATCTCATAGAATCAGATGTTTTTGAAGACATGAAAATTCATTGAAGTCTTGGTATTAAAGGAAAATACCTCAAAATTTTTATGAGGTTTTTTTTTTAAATCTGCTTCACCTCTAAGCTGAGGCACATTATCTTCTGTATTTTCATCCACTCATCGAGACTTGCCATAAACATGACAAATTTGTTGATTTTTTTCTATCACCCTAATACAACACGTAGTCATTTTGGCAACTATGAATTTTCTCATATCCAAGACCTAAATCTTTTATTATCTTCTGAGCATCCTTAGAAGACTTAGGGATTTTTGCAAAAGGAAACATTTCTTTAAGAAACTATAATAATAGTGTTAAAAAATTTCCTGTCCACCCTCCTAAGCATTTTAATTGAAAAAGATGGATACAGAGAGAATTTTGAATGCTTAGATCCATCATAGAGTTCTTTATTCATTTCATCAAGCAACTTATAAAACTTTGTTGCTTCTCCATTAGGCTGTTGATCTCCTACTTCTCTTTCCATTTCAACAAAATTATTCATTCTAACATCGTCCTCATTTAACTCTAAAACTTTTGGTGTAGACGTCTGGAAACTAAGGTTATACATGTTAAATACATCCCATAACATGCCTTCCATGTCATCTTGTCTATTGGATTGATGATGATTATTGCAAGTGGAATTCTGAGGAACTCTAGAGGATGATCTAGAAGGTATGGACTCTCCATGAAAATGCCATCGCCTGTACCCGGGGAGAAATCTAAAACATATTAAATGTTTGAAGATAATTCCACGCATATGCCAATCAATATTAGCACATTTCACACAAGGACAAGTATCTTATTATCTTTGCTTGCTCTATTAAAAGCAAAGCTAAGAAATTTTGTACTCCATTAGGCAATCTTAACTTAACCTCGACTTTTGCATCCAACTTTTACCATTTCCATCTAAAGATAGCTAAAGAAAAAAGAAATGACAATTAAAAAATTAGCTAATGCAACAATCAATTTAAAACATTCGATATTCATAAAAACAAAAAAACAATGATTTTCTACTATTTTTAATAAGCACACAAGGTAAAGTAGACATGTACTATCAAATCTCATGTTAAGTCAAGAAACTTACAGCAAATCTCAAAAGAAGACAAGATTGTCCAACACCAGAATCCCAAATAAGCAAAAGCTTGATCAAATAATCGCTACAAAAAATTACAACTAGATAAGATTTCATGTATAAATATCGTATTTTATATTTTTTTGGTTAACAATGTAAAAGTATGTCAAAATTATAAGTACGAATATAACGTTATATCACATTAATTATGTTTATTATATTTAACATATTATATCATATTTATTATATTATTTTTTATTCATTATATATATATATGATAATTTTATATTTTTTATCATGTATATCCAAATTTATCAATCTTTGTATAAGACCATAAAGTAATTCACGTGAATCATTATGATCCACTGATATTAATCTGTAGTGATCAGCTAAGGTGTCTATTTTTTTAATTATATCATGAAGTAATTTAATAGCAAATAAAATATAATATAATTATATAATACAAATATAATATGAAAAAATAAAATATAATATAAGATATAATATAATTATATAACATATTTTTTGGCCAATGTGGTCTGACTAATTTGGAATTGGAATGGCATGAACCCTGGAAAAAAAAATCTAAGGTGGACCTTTGAAGCTGATAACTAGATTTATTAAGGAAACAATGAAACTAAACACCCTGAAGCATGATAATATCAATTGCATATATTTAAAATAATAATTATAATTATTATTTTTAATAATTTAACTTTTTTTTCTTTTTTCTCATAGCTTAGTGGTAAAGCTAAGATAAGGTACAAGATTGGTAGCATAAGGTGCAAGCTATGTGTAGCGAGGTTTGAAAGCTGAAAGGGGGTAAAGGTGCTGGTGTAAATCCAACTGCAACACAGTCTCTAATTTCATCAATCATCAAATGGAGTAAGCAATCAGATTTTCAACATAGTTCCAATCATTTCGATGGCAAGAACTTCACTTATTTTAATTGTTAATGCAATTGTAAATAAATATATATATGTAAATTATATACACGTACATTTTTTATCATTATCTATAACTTTTTCATAATATTACTTGATCAAAATTTCATATTCTGATTCTAGTTTACAGAATTCTTTATTGATCAAGCAAATGAAATTTAGCTTTATTTCTTCTTAAGGTTTGACTCTAAAAAGAAAAATTTTTTCCTCGATTTGTAAATTTTTACAACAATTACTTAGGGAGCTGTTCTTGTTCCGAAAATACCCAAATGAATTTATTCTGAAATACCCACAGAAAAACAAAATCTTAACAGAGCAAAATTGACAAACAGTGGAGTAGCATCTTCTATCTATTTTCTAGGCAACCAAACAGGAATTTCGACGGTAGGATCTTACCTCGTAAACACGTCCAAAACCCCTTTCACCAAGCTTATGATGGGAATGGAAATTTTGCGTAGTAGCAACCAAAATCTAGAATGATAGCAACCAAATCAGGCTAAATTCGGGAAAGACAAAATAAAAATACATTCAATAATTGTAGGAAAGCTTAAACCATTACCTCATAAAGTGTCATGCAAGAGAGAATAAGACAAAAGCAAGTCTCTAAGGAAAGGGATGATTCCAACGGTGTCAAAAACAGAGATGGAAAAATAATTGAAAGATGAAAAGTCCCAAAATCAATTTCAGAAAAGGTTATTTAATTAAAACATTTAGCGGCATTTCAACTTAAAAATGCTGCTAAATATTACTAAATAGCGGCATTTCAAAATAAATTGCCACTAAATATTACAACATAGCAGTGATTTAAATATTAAAACGCCACTAAATATACCGATATAGTGGCGTTCCAATAAAAACGTCGCTAATTTTGAAAATTTAATGGCGTTTTGGTCCTTAAACGCCTCTAATTTCATTATTCTATATTTTGAGCGCATAAAAAAAAGGTGGGCAATTCATTTATTAAATTAGCGGTATTCATATTTAAATTGTCGCTAATTTCAACAATTTAATGGCGTTTAACAAATAAACACAAACAAAATATTTATATAACGGCTTTTGTAGTTAAAATGCCGTAATATCTTTATAAATTGAATAAAGCAGCGTTTGTTAACGAAACACTGCAATAAAATGCCACTATAGCTCTTATCTACTTAGTGTGACTACTTATGTTTATACCATTAGAATGTTGCATATAATGAACTTTATATACAGGAGGGCAACATTTTAAGATAAATAGACTAAATTGATAGTCCTTAGTCTATGGGGTTAATTTAAACAATTAACATATGTTAAGACTATTATGTCGTCTAAATCCAATCAGGGAGATGGTTTGTCTTGGTCATCCAAAGCATTTTGACTCCTAAATAGAGACAAATAATTACCTAGAGGTGGTGATATATTGGACTAGACCAAAGTGCAATTAGTCTATTAGCAAGTCCTTTTACATCGATTAATTCACTTTGACGTCCATTCTGTAATTACCTTAATCCTAAGTAAGTATTTGACTTCATGTGTATAGCATGTATGCTTTGATGTCCCAAAAGCTAAAGCATCTCAAAGTAGTGAGCTACTAGACCTGTTCATTGGGCACATGACATGTACTCAAAGAGAGCTTAGATATGAAATTATAACTCCTATAAAAAGTTAAGGTTATCCTCTTAAAAGGTATTGTATGGCATAGTGAAAATAGATCAAGCCTCAGTCATTTGTATGTCTAATGATAAATTGTTCACATCTGATGAACAATGATTTTTACATGGAAAGTACAATAGAACTTTAAGACAAGGTGATCAAGGAGGTAAAATGAACTTTTAACCTTAAGTTGATCATGGATATCATCTGAGAATATTACACAAATGACAAGCTCATTAGACTAAAAGGCTATTTATAAAGCTTATGTAATACGGTATATAATTAAGAGTGCAGTCTTTGGTCTTTAGTGGTCAAACTTTGAGATTAATAATTATGTGATTAATTATTTGAGTTAGAATAATTAATACATGGTTTATTGGAGCCTAATTATATATATGTCCAATTGGTCCCTCCACTTACACAATATAATTCCTTAACGATTGGTTATTGATTGGGATATCTAGAAAAGAAGATTCTCAATATGGTGAAGTGGTACAGGGATTCACTCATTTCAGGAGTGTGGGCATTTTCTTCAGTAAATAAATAAGAATGACTTTTTGGTATTATTTATTTAGAATATATATTTAATTTCATTAAATATCTATTTAAACAAGAATTAGTAATTTAAATTAATTCCTATGTCCATTAAAATATAAGAATTAATTTAAACTAAATAGATATTGGAAATTAATTATTTATATAATTAATTTAATATCTATTAAGACTTGTTTAAATATTTATTTATAAATTGAACATGGATAATATCTAAATAGATTAAAAAATTATTTTATTTATTTATTTATTTTAATGTATGAGTAAATTAATTATTTTATTATAGTTAATTTTATTTTGATAATTAATACATAATTATTCTATTCGAATAAAATTGCCATGATTTTGTTTCGAACTAGAATTGGAGTTACGAAAATTATTGGGCTAAATAAAATTAATAGCTTAAACAAAATTAATTAATATTCAGATTAAAGAGCTAAATTCTATAAAATAAATTTAGGCCAACCTATTGTCTATGGACATTAAAGTTTGAGCCAAATTATAGTGGGCACCTATACTAGGGTTGGTGGCACATATGGGTTTTATGGAATTAGTAAGATATTTATTTTAATTTAAAATTAAAATTAGGGCTACCTAAGATTTTTTCTTACCTGATATAAATAACAGGCTTATGCCCAGGGTTTTTTTTCCTAAACATTAGTGTCACACCTGGAGGTTTCTAATTACAATTTCTCGTGATTTTAAACTTGGTGGCACAAGGTGCTCATTAAGGAGAATCAAGCTGCACAAATTCAGAGTTGATCGAGGCAAAGAGTGCTCACACACTCTACCATCTGGGAATTGGAGAATAGTGGAAAAGGCTATTTGGTTGAAGTTTTCACACCGGTCTAGGAATTCTTGGATGGCATCTTCTGATTTATAACCCATGTAACTGATTAAGATAGTTTATTGTATATAACAACACCATTTCGTATGATTAAATTAAAAATTTTTAAAAAATTTTGCTGCATATCTAATCAATTTTTTCTATAATTGGTATTTGAGCCATGTCATGATTATGTTATATACAAAAAAACCTTTTAAGTAAATTCTCCTTAAATATGTATGGATTTAATTATTAAAGATTTGGCATTCTATGATTTCAATTATGTTGTTTATCATGATATATATTACTTTTTGCCAATCATGATCCCTTAGATTTTAGAATTTATGTATTTAGGATATGGTCTATCATCACCATGTAGATTCATTTTTATTTTTTTTTAATTTTATGTAAATTGTACACGAAAGAGGAAGATCTAAAGATCATAAATTATCTTTGAATTAGCTTGTTTGTTTTTTAATAATTAGAAAGCTATATGGAGTTAATAGCTTTTATCTGAAACCAACAGCCTAATCGTGTGTAGATTTCTTAGGCATAAGGACTCGCATTTGGAAATCCTTAAAACCTCAAAAACCTCAAAACCCTAACCTAAGGCTGCTAGGGTTCCAACCTTAATAGCGTAAATCACTTAGCTATTGTTTATGTATGGGCACCGGAGGTAGGGCTTGGCCACAATAAGGGGCAGGAATAAGGCTAGTAAGCATATGCCACCTTCGAGTGTGCAGGGTGCGCACCTACCCACTTCAGCAGGCTCAGTGCGTGCACCCCGAGGTTGCAAGTTTCTCACCCACCCACCCTGAAGATGGGGCGCGTGCACCACCAAGGTATGGGGCATGTGCCCACCCACTATAGGGGGCATGCACCCTGGGTGTGCACAGCACGTTCCACCCACCTTAGAGGCTAGGCACCGCACCTAAGGTTGGCTTATTGTGCCAACGAGGCTAAAACACCTGTGGTAGCTTGGGCTTATTAAGGGCCTAGTATCAGGGTATTGGGCCTATATGGGCCATAAGAAAAACCAAGATTCGAACCCTACTAAATTTTTTGAGCATTCTTTTTTGAAAATTCTCATAAGTAATAGTTTTAGGCTTGTATTTGTTGAAGGATAGATGTTTTAATATGAGTATTTTATCAAATTATAAGGATGGTTATTTTTAAATATTTTATGGATATGAATAAACGAATTGCATGAATGGAAATCGATGTATATAGATGGAGCAAAAAGTTCAAAGACTTAAAATATGCTTTGGATGAAACTTTTGTAATCTTACTTTTTTTATTTCCTAGGATGGGATCATGGTTTGGTTGGTTAAATTTTTTCCATCTATATATATGTTGTTGATTGATGGATGTAAATGATTGATTACATGCCATACAGAATAGATGAATGCCATGAGACTTATATTAATCATTCATATTAAAATCTTACATGTGTTTTAAAATCTTGAGTAAGAGAGTGTGTCAAACAAAACCCTCAGCCTCCATTGTTAATTCATATGTGAAAGCATGGTAACACCTCATGCCAGTTTCGCCTAGCCATACGTCTCGGTAGGTGGTTGATCATCGCTGGTATACTAGATTGGATTTCCTATGTAGAAAACATGCTTGGGCATGTTCTATTCATCATCCCTCGATTTCTTGAATAATGTATGGACTGGGTTTTGTAAACAATGGTTACGCTCAAGACCGGTTTAATGATAATCTCTGCTCACAGCTTTATTAGTTAAATTAGTGGCCAAATAAATGGTTATTAATATATATCTTAACCTAGGAGAATTTAAAGTAACATATATTAATTGGATGAGATCTATGTTTTTAGCTATTTGAATTATGATCAACCTTGGGTGGCTTAAAATAATAAATGCTAAAAATTACCGTTAAAATGCTACATTTTTGTAAGGATTTATGTAGAAACATATATACATATATATATATCTGTGTTTAATTGCTAAATATCTTATTTATCTTTGCTTCAGTATGATTATAATGTTTCAAATATATTTATTTGTTTCAGTTTAAAATGTCACCTACACTCTTTATTCAAATTCTCACCGATAAAAAATTGGATGGAGATAATTTTAAAGACTGAAAAAGAAATCTGTTAATTGTTCTCAGCTATAAGAAACATAAGTTTGTACTTGATGAACTTTGCCCACCTAAGCCTCCACATGATGCACTTAATGGATAGGTTTTCTTACTTTACACTCATTGGAAGAAGTCTAATGACATAACATGTTGGTTTATACTGGCTAGCATGTCAAATGCTTTGCAAAAGCAACATGAGAACTATGTCACTGCTAGACCATGGATAATTTGAAGGATATGTTCAGAAGCCAAGTCAAATTGGTTAGACATCTGCTATTACAAATTTAATGAACTGTTAGCAAAGAGTAATGACTCTGGTAAAGGATTATATGCTCATGTGTATGGTTTCTTGACTAAGGCTGCTAAAAATGGCACTGAGTTAGAATATAACACATAAATTAAGATGGAAAACTCTTTCTGGGGATTTTGCGAGCTTTCAGGCTATGTATAATTTGGGAAGCAAAGAGTTAGGTCGCACTAAGCTCATGATGGAGTTACAAGCTTATGAACTTATGCTCAATGCTGGCCACTAGCCACAGTTTAAGGCAAATCTAGCTATTGCTTTTAATTCTAGTTCTAGTAATAAGAAAAAGAAGAAGCAAAACTCTAAGAAGCAAGGGGCTTCTATGTCTTTTATTCCTTCTTCATTCGAAGGTAATAAAATAAGAAGAAAAACCCAAAGGACTTTAAAAAGTCAAAATGCTTTCATTGTAGAAAGTTTGGTTACTTTAAGAAGACTTGCAAGGAATTCCTAGCTTTTAAAGGCAAGAAATGTATGGATCTTCTTTTTATTGAAACTTGTTTAGTGGAATATTCAAAAGACAATTGGGTCATTGATTTTGGAACCACTAATCATGTTTATATTTCCTTGCAAGGGTTCTAGAAATGAGAAGTTTGCTTAATAAGAACCTCTTATTAAAAACCAGCAGTGGAGCATGGTCTTAACAAAAGTAGTGAGAGATGTACACCTTTATTTTGATGAATTTAGATTTATTTTGTTGAAAGATTGTTTTTATGTTCCTAGTTTTATAAATAAATTTATTTTGGTTGCTTGTTTAATTAAAGATTCTTATTCAGTTTTTTAATAAAACTGTGATGATTCATAAAACGTGTTTTATTCTATTCTGGACGAATGGATGGTACTATTTATATGATCAAACCAAAGATGTACCTTTGGCATTAGAATAGAAAATAATTTTAAAAAGTTAAAACTTTCACTTTAATAAGGTGTACCTTTGGCATTTAAGACTTTGTCATATTAGCTAAGAAAAGATTCAAAGATTAGTAAATTACAATCCATTAGAATCTCTAAAGGAGGTACATTTTCCCTAATGTGAATCTTGTCTTGAAGGTAAAATGACTAAGATGACTTTTAGAGCAAAATGTACAAGGGCTGAAGAACTTTTAGAAATTGTGCAAATTAACATATGTGGCCCCATGAACATTAAAGCACAAGGAGGGTAAGAGTACTATTTATCATTCATAGATGATTATTTAAGTTTTAGATATGTGTACCTGGTGCACTGCAAGCAAAACCTTTGGTAAATTTAAAAAGTATCATGTAGAAGTGTAGAAGCAATTGGGAAAATGCGTTAAGACACTCTGATCTGATCGAGGTGGAAAATACCTCTCTGATGTATTTCCAGGACACCTCACAAAAAACGTGATTCTATCCCAATTGCCTGCACTAGGTGCTTCATAGTAGAATGGTGTAGCAGAGAGAAAAAACAAGACTTTATTATATATGGTATGGTCCATAATGAGTTATTCAAAACTTCCAATATCCTTTTGGGAATATTGTCTCAACATGGCTTGGATACAAATCCCGACTAGCATGACTTAAAATGGCGAATGTACCCCCTTCTTATATATATTTCTATATTATTATTTTCTTTTATTTTGAGGCCATGTTATTATTAATATTATCATTTTTTTATTTTTCATGTCTAGGGACTGAGTAGTCGAGATGAATTGCTAACCCAACTTCTCTAAATAGTCGTTATGAAATGACCATTTATTTTGGAGTTGCCACCAATCTTATTTCAGTGAAGTGAGATTGGTCACTTGATAGAGTTCATATTTAAATGGTTACGAAACCCTTAAAAACAAACTCTGAGGTCTACATTCATACCAAGGATTGCATGAAAGGTTCCAAGAGTTTATTACAATCATAAGTAAAGATCAACTTTCTCGTGATGCCCGATAATTGATTCCTTATTAATCACGTGTTAAAATAAATTTTGATTTTTATTTGGTTTCAATATTTGATATTTAATTACAATTCCAATATTTCAAAAATTAAATTTTACAAAACAAATTTATTATTCTGGATAAGAAAATTGGGTTTTATTTTTGAGATTTAAAATACCTTTTGTATCCTTGCAGAGAACCAATAAAGCACAAATATTTTTAGCATTCTCTTTCTACAAATTTTTATTATTCCCAAAGAACCCGTTCAAGAATCAGGGGAATACAAAAGGTATTACTTTTCCTACAAATTGAAAAATCCTGATCTTTATTTTGAAAATGATATCTCGTTATTAAAATAATCCATAGAACCCCTCACATATTCTGGTAGGAACTCCATGTATTATTTTAACATCGGAGATATTGCCTTAATTTATACAAAAATTGGATTTTGTTAAAATGTTAACAAAATAACCTAAGACTCAAAAATGGTCTGAAATGATGAACCTAGCCCTAATGTGCACTTTCAACATAAAAGTGTCCTCGCAGTTATATAGGACTTAATTCCAATGCAATGTAAAAGTATCCCAATTATCCCATGGGCTTGAAAATGTTAATAAAAATGTGAACCTATCCTAAATATGCACCTTTGGCCTAAAAGATCCTCGTGCTTACCTAAGACTCGGCTTGAGATGCCCTTTAGGGTTATCTTAGATGTAAAAGTATCCTGAAAACCCTAATGGACTTTAAAATAATTTTAGAAGGCTAAACCAATCCTAAATATTCATCATTGGCATAAAAACATCCTTGTAAAAAATTACCAAAATGCCCTTAGGATATATCTTTGACGTGAAAGTATCCTGGTAACCCTAATGGGCTTTAAAATGATCTTAGAAGGCTAAACCAATCCTAAATATTCACCTTTGGCATAAAAGCATCCTGATAAGCAAATTTATCAAAATGTCCTTAGGGTATACCTTTAATGTGAAAGCATCCCGGTAACCTTAGTGGATTTTAAAATGATCTCAGATGGATAAACCAATCAATATTCACCTTTGGCATAAAAACATCATAGTGAGCAAAATTACCAAAATTCCTCTAAGGTATACCTTTAATGTGAAAGTATCTCGATAACCCTAATGGACTTCAAAATGATCCTAGAAAGCTAAACCAATCCTAAATAATCACCTTTGGTATAAAAGCATCTCAATAAGCAAAATTACCAAAATACCCCTAAGGAATACCTTCTACATGAAGGCATTCTAGTAACCCTAATGGACTTTAAAATGATCTTAGAAGGCTAAACCAATCCTAAGTATTCACCTTTGGTGTAAAAGCATCTTGATAAGCAAAATTAACAAAATGCCCTTGGGGAATATCTTTGACGTGAAGTATCTTGGTAACCTTAATGGACTTTAAAATGATCTTAGAAGGCTAAACAAATCCTAAATATTCACCTTTGGCATAAAAAACACATAGTAAGCAAAATTACCAAAATGGCCCTAGGTACACTTTTGACATGAAAGTATTTGGGTAATTCCAATGGACTTTAAAATGATCTTAGAAGGCTAAACCAATCCTAAATGTTCACCTTTAGCGTAAAAACATCTTGACAAACAAAATTACTAGAATGCCCGTAGGATATACCTTTAACGTGAAAGCATCTCGATAATCCTAATAGACTTTAAAGTGATGTTAGAAAGTAAAACCAACCCTAAAAATTCACCATTGGCATAAAAGCATCCTAGTAAAAAATTACTAAAATGCCCCTAGGATATACTTTCGACGTGAAAGTATCTTGGTAATCCTAATGGACTTTAAAATGATCTTGAAAGGCTAAACCAATCCTAAATATTCACCTTTGTCATAAAAGCATCTTGATAAGTAAATTTACCAAAATGCCCTTGGGGTATACCTTTAACGTGAAAGTATTTTGGTAACCTTAATGGACTTTAAACTGATCTTAGAAGGATAAACCAATCCTAAATATTCACCTTTGGCATAAAAGCATCCCAGTCAGCAAAATTACCAAAATTCCCTTAAGTTATACCTTCGACGTGAAAGTATCTTGATAACCCTAATGGACTTTAAAATGATCTTAGAAGACTAAATCATTTCTAAATATTCACCTTTGGTATAAAAGCATCTCGATAAGCAAAATTATCAAAATGCCCTTAAGGTATACTTTCAACATGAAGGCATTCTAGTAATCTTATTGGACTTTAAAATGATTTTAGAAGGCTAAACCAATCCGAAATATTCACATTTGGTGTAAAAGCATTTGATAAGCAAAATTACCAAAATGCCATTAGGGTATACATTCGATGTAAAGTATCTTAGTAACTCTAATGGACTTTAAAATGATTTTAGAAAGCTAAACCAATCCTAAATATTCACCTTTGGCATACAAAACACTTAGTAAGCAAAATTACCAAAATGGCCCTAGGTATATCTTTGATGTGAAAGTATTTCAGTAACTCTAATGGATTTAAAATAATCTTAGAATGCTAAGTCAATCCTTAATGTTCACCTTTGGTGTAAAAACATCTCGATAAACAAAATTACTTGAATACCCATAGGGTATACCTTCGACATGAAAGATCTCGATAATCCTAATGGACTTTAAAGTGATGTTAGAAAGCTAAACCAACCCTAAATATTCACTTTGGCATAAAAAGATAATGATAAGCAAAATTACCAAAATAGCCTTATGATATACCTTCAATGTGAAAGTATCATAGTACTCTAACAAGCACTAATATGTTGACAAAATGATGTATTTACCCTAAATAAGGAAGCAAAAATTCTAAAATTGATTTTAATTGCAAAAACTATAGCTAAATTCATAAACTTTTAAAAATTTCATTTCATACACTATGAAAAACAAAGAGGATATGAAAGGATTTTAAAAATTTCTACACCTCCATAGAAGGCCATAGGAATAGAAAGCATATAAAGACATGATTTTTTTCATCATGAAATTTTGTAAATAATATTATAAATTCATAAACAAAAATTTTTAAGCATAAAATGCAAGAAATCACTAATATTTTAATATAAATGAATATGAAGATAACATAATAAAAATTAGAAAATACATATTCATTGAAGATAAAATCATTATAACAAATAAACATAGAATATTGTAGTAAAAATCAACACAAATACAACAAAAATCCAATGTATCAACAAAATCCATAAACTTTAATCATTGTTTTCATGCTTGGCCTTTCAACATGGAATGAAACCCATGAGCTCAAGCAATCATAAAACTCACTAAAATAAGGAATTAAGCATGAAATCAACAAAAATTAAAGTTTTTATAAAAGAAGTTACCTTGAAACTTAAAAACATGAAAAAAAACCTAAATAATTTAATGGATTTTTGGCATTTTTGGTTCTTGGAAGCCATTAACATATCATGAAAGCTTTCCCCTTTTGTCTCTTGAGGAAAGAATCGACCAAGAACCTCTTTAAAGGTTATTGGTCGAATCACCTCAAATTTTTCTCTTTTTTATTTTATTTTTTTATCTATTAATTAATTAATCATTAATGTTTTGTCTCTTTTTTTTCATTTTGATAAGATTTTCATTTATAATTTTTGTCTTTTAGTGAGTTATGCCACCCATGACATCATCAAGGTCAAGATAATTTTGGAAGATGTTTATATAATATATAAAATTATACTGTAAAAATTATTTAGAAGGATTAAATTGTAAAAATTAAAAAATTATGCATATGAAACAAAATTTCATGTAATCAATTTAATTTAGTCTAATAATAAACACCATTTTTAATTTACAAAAAAAATTAAAAATAACAAACTCTTAAAACTTTACTAGTAAAACCCTTACCGGTAAAAATCATTGTATGTAAAAAAATGAAAACCACAAAAAATAAATTGAATTTTTAAAAAGTGATTCAAATTGATTTAAACAATAATATTTGAAGAATTTTGAAAATTATAAGCTCAAAAAAATCCTACTGAAAAAATTTACAGAGTAGACAGCTCCATGTTTTGAAAATAAAAAAATTTTCAAAATAAAAATTTATAAAATAAAATAAAATTTTCAAAACTAATTTAACATGGATTAAACAATAATATTTGAAGAATTTTTGAAATTATAAATTTAAAAAATTCCCTAAAAAATTATGGAGTAAAAAACTCTTTTTGTTAAAAATGGGAAAATTTAAAAAAACTCATAAAATAATTAAATTTTGAATAATGATTTAATATGAATTAAATAATAATATTTAAAGACTTTTAGAAATTATATATTCAGAGAAATCACCTAAAAATTTAGAAAGTAGGAAACTCTATATTTGAAAAATGGGGAAAATCCTAAAATTTATAACAAATAAATGAAATTTTAGAAACTATGGTGGTTAAATGTGAATATTTACAGAATTTTGAAATTTGAAACTCGAGAAAATTTCACCAAAAATTTTACGGATAAAAGAAATTTTATATTCTAGAACCGAGAAAATTTCTAAAAATACATTGAAACCTACATAAAATGAATTAAATAAAACATATTATTCAAAATCTTAATTTATGAAATGGTAGAGATGGAAATCTGAAATTCAAAATAATTTTATTAGAAAAATTTTCACGTGTATGATACTCGTGATACTATGAAAAATTCAAATTAGTTACTACAATGGGCAACTTGACACCTTGTGGTGTAAAATGTTAGTATGAATTTCCCTTTGAATATTTTTGATTTTTTGAAGTGAGTGCCGATATAAATACTACCTTAGTATCGATAAATATATACGATAATCAATTTTTCAAATTTCACGAAAAAATCTTGAAAAATTCCTAAAATTATGAAATTTGATCATGATATCATCTACAAAAATAGATTTTCAAAATTTTGAATAAGAGAATATTAAAAGTAATTTTCTCTTAAATATTTGTCTTATATATCTGAAATTAGAGATCAAAATATAATTTTTTTCTGTTATGTGAACTTATGGCCATTTAAATATGAATAAAAAGGTTTTAAAAATGTCTGGTTCATCTAAAAAATCATTTCAAATGAGGGTGGCCATTAAGTTATCAATCTTGGATATTTAAGATTATCGAAAAAAAAGACCTAGAAAAAATTAGTCGTCTACAGTTGTCTCTCTTTGATTGTTGCTAAGAATCAGGAACAAATAGACGTAATTTCATGCGGGTTGTTAAGCTTTGAAAAATAACCTAAACTAAAAACAAACATAGAAACCAATTAACTAAAGGTAAAACCTTAAATTAAAATGATGACTTGAAACCTAAGTCAAAAGGGGTTGATTGGGACAAAGCCATGCAGGTTAATAAAAAGAAAAGTTGACTAGGACCATACGATTCCACAAATGAAGGGGGTTAACAGAGACAAAATTATGTAGTTAATGAATGAAAAGGTTGATTAAGATGAGACTGATAAGTCAATAAATGAAAGGGGTGGACCAAGATGAAACTAACAAGTTAACAGAGGTAAAGGTTAACTGCGTGAAACCATAAGTCAACAAATAAAAGGGGTTAACTTGGGCAAAATTAACAAGTCAACATAAGTAAAGGTTGATTGAGACAAAATCGATAAGTCAACCATTGAAAGAGGTTATGAAACTAATAAGTCAATAAACGAAAAGGGTTGATCAAAACAAAGCTAATAAGCCAACATAGGTAAGGATTGAACAGGGCAGAACCGACAAGTCAATAAACAAAAAGGATTGACTGGGATGAAATCGATAAGTCAGCAAATGAAAAGGGTTAGCCAAGACAAAATTAACAAGTCAACAAATAAAAAGATTGATTGGGACGAAACCAACAAGTCAATAAATGAAATGGGTTAACCAAGCGAAACCGATAAGTCAACATAGGTAAAGGTTGATCAAGACAAAACTACTAAGTCAATTAATAAAAAAGGTTGATCAAGATTAAATTAACATGTCAATAAATGAAAGAGCTTGATCGAGATGAAATCGACAAGTCAACATACATAAGGGTTGACCAAGATGAAACGATATGTCAATAAATGAAAAAGGTTGATCAGGACAAAATTAATAAGTCAACATAGGTAAGGTTGACCAAGATAAAATCGATAAGTCAACAAATAAAGAGAGGTTGATCAGTACAAAATCAACAAGTCAATATAGGCAAGGGTTGGCAGGGATAAAATTGATAAGTCTATAAATGAAAGAGGTTAACTGAGATAAAATTGATAAGTCAACAAATAAAAGAGGTTCACCAAGATAAAACTGACAAGTCAAAAAATAAAAAGGCTAATCGAGATAAAACAGACAAGTCAACAAACTAAAGGGTTAACAAGGACGAAACTGATAAGTCAACATTGGTATAGGTTAATTGAGACAAAATTAATAAGTCAACTAATGAAAGAGGTTGACCGAGACAAAATCGATAAGTCAACAAATAAAAGAGGTTGACTGGAATAAAACTGACAAGTCAACATAGGTAAAGGTTAATTAGGATGAAATCAAGAAGTCAACAAATGAAAAAGGTTGATCGAGGCAAAACTGATAAGTCAATGAATGAAAAAAGTTGACCAAGATGAAATTGATAAGTCAACAAATAAAAAGGTTGATTAGGATAAAACCAATAAGTTAACATATGAAAGTTGACTGGGATAAAATCGATAAGTTAACAAATAAAAAGGGTTGACAGAGACAAAATCGATAAGTTAACAAACAAAAAATGTTGACTGAAATGAAACTAATAAGTCAACAAATAAAAAGGGGTTGACTGGGATGAAACTGCAAGTCAACAAATAAAAGGGGTTGATCAAGATAAAACTGATAAGTTAACAAATGAAAGGGGTTTGGATAACATTTAATGCTTAGTCTATTTAAAAGGATAAGGGATTTACCTTTTGATTTTAAGGTAATAAGCATGATTGTTGCTCTTCTTCAGCATCACGCTTAACTTTCCTATAAATTATTGAATTTAAATGCATGCACAACACATAAACTACTCTTGAGATGTCTTTTTGTTTTGAAAATTGCTTTATTCTTAAAGTTGAAGGCATTTTATTAAAAAAATGTTACAAACATTTCTATTTCTTTTTAGGTAAGAGAGTCAACCTGAACCTTAATTTGAAGGTATCTTTAGAAGATGTTGTGGATATTTCTTTTCTTTTAGCAAAATGAGCCCATGGCTAACTTGAAGTTAAAGGCTTCTTTCTCTACTTAGATTTTAAATCATTAATGGTTATTATATGTTTGTTTTATGAAATCCTTCTTCTAATCTTTATTTTAAGGATTTGAAAATTATTTAATTTTTCCTATAAGGTCATCAAATATCAAATTAATATCTATCAATTTAATGATATAACTTTATTCAGTTGGATAAGTATCTGCTCAAGGCGTATTTACAAACTTCTATTGAAATCATGAGAAATATCATAAATCATGAAATTCCAAGATTTACAGAATGAGATCACTTTCTCATTCTAACCTGGGCACGAATCTACTTTATGAAAATTTAAAAATAATTTTAGCCATGAATTTTCCAATATTAAGGATAATGGACATGCTATTTTTATCTTAATGTTAAGACTTTCTGGTGATTAATGATCACTATTAGGGACCTCTTTGAATGAGATAAAGAAATGAATTTAAAAGGACAAATGGGGTCGCAATGATAAAAACTTGTTTTAAAGAAATTGATACAAAATGATCGAGGTTTATCAAGACCAAATTTAAGTAAAGATTCCTTTCATGGGAATTCTTTGAAAGGTAAACAATCAAGTTATAACATCCCTTTAACCTTTAAATATAATAGCCTGATAAGTGTCAAAATAATGCTATTAAACACCAAGTTTAAAGGATCGATTTGAAAGGCCTTTGGTAAGCATCAATTTCTAAGGTTGGGTACAAAAGTTTAAAATGTTATTTTGTAAAGAATCAATGTTAGAGTATTTGACTCAACCTTTTGTTGAGGTCATGAAATATTCATGGGTTTAGGATCATTTTTGAATTAGGATAATGAGTTCTCTCTCATCAATGGCTATCTTTATGGATTTAGGCCTTTAAGCTTGACCCACCATACTATCAAGGACTCAAAAATTTTTAAAAAGATGAATTTTTAAAGAACTTCCTAAGAATAGCTCGATAGCTCAAATAGCCATGTCTGATTGAAATGGACTTTGTTAGGTATGTGACATAGCCATGGTTCAAGGTTTAGAAAGAAAGGATAAATAGGCCCAAATCAAGTATTTAAGCATAATTAAATCAATGATCACTTTTCTTCAGGAGGACTCGACCTAGCATATCTTTCAAGGTGAAACATATCTACAGCTTACTTCATTCTTCAGTTTAAAGAAACCCAAAATTTAAACTTTTTTGATTTATTTTTTACTTTGAAAAACTTGAAATTTTAACTTCCTTTATTTTACTTTGTATATTTGAACTTGAAGCTTAAACTTTCTTCATTTTTCACGTTGAATATTTGAACTTGGAAATTGAATTTTTTTTATTCTTTAAAATTTGCCTTATGACATCTAACTTGGTTTAGTTGTAACTCTAGAGTAAAATTTGCCCATTTTGATTTCAAAGATTCACCTTATTTACCCTAATATGGAGGGTGATTTTTGATTAGGGTTTAAAGAAAAAAAATATATTATAAGGCTCAGAGGGGACCACAAAGGATAATTTTTATATTTGTGAAGGGATAGACAAAGAAGGCCATTTTTCATCTCAAATACAACCATTACAATTGGCAAGCGTTTCACTAGGAAAAAAGGTTATTTTCTTTCTGAAATTATTTTAAGCACCTTAATAATATGATGTTGCTCTCGATAAAGGCTTAAGGTATGCCTCTTAATACTATTGGTGTCATAGCCACCAATAACTGGTTGAGCCTTTAAGAAAAAAATTGAATTGACATGGAAAACATCTTGGATTTTATATTTTATGTATCAAGAATTAGTTTGAATAGGTTTTGTGTGAACGAAAAAGATATTTTGGCTCATGTTCAGTCTAATTCTTCCTGAATCAAGGATTTGGAAGATTGTCATGAAAGTTATAGCAAAAGATTATTAAAAATAAGGGAAATCTCAAAATTATTATTATTATTTTAACACATGTCCTAAGTATTGATATCTGAATCTTTTAGAGACATAACTTATTTGTAAGACTTTCAAGGAATCCATAAAAAAACATTTGGGTGTGAAAGTCTAGGGTAGTAAAAGGTCTGCGAGTGTTTGGGATATTCATATTTGTCAAGGTAAAAGACTATTTTTGAAAAGATTTAATCATAATAGTGATCATGCACCAAACAATAATTTTTCAAAATGTTCTCACTATCATAGATACTAGAAATCATGATCAGCAACATTCATGGTTTATAACAGAATCTACAATGCTTATAACTAAAAGTTTATTTGAAACTAAAATTTACAATATTGAGAGGAAAAGGTATAAAATTTAAAAGTCAAAATAAAAATTGCCCCTAAGTGACATGCTACCATGAGTTCAATGACCCTTGGACCAATCATTTTTAATAAGCATCCATTAACTTCTAGAATTTTGCTGGATAAACATCCGTAAGGGCTTGGATTTTGCGCTTAAATGCATTGTTATTCTATATGGAATAGTCTTTTAGCCTTTTGTGATATTCAAACCTGACACTCGGATTACATCAGTTTAGGTATAGATGTCTCTAGGCTTTGTTAGGATAGCGTAGATCATTTTATTCTAGATGAGCAAATGAAAGAGCCTAGTGTAAGGAATTGGTCGGACATAATGCACGTTTCTCTTTTTTCTTTTCTATTTCTGAGAATCGCTTAAACTTTCTCTTTGGTCTTCTACCTTTAGAACTCGATATTGAACAAGTTTGCATAAAGAGCTACGAGGTACAGGAATAAACCTCTTAAGGTTGTTGAATGATGAAAGGTCAAATCGAGTACAATATTTGAATGGATTTTCTCACTTTCTAGACTCACTATGATCTTGGTTTTCATCCACAATATCGTGTTGACATTTAATAATAGGATCTTGTCTCACACATGTCACCTAGCTAGTATCCATGATTTTTCCCCTTTTTATGCCATGTTTAATTCTTTCTAAAGTAAGTAAAATGTTTTTGAACTTAGCAAAAGCATTTCCAACCAACTTGTCATAGTATGGAGGTGGCAAAGTATCCACAAAATAGGCATGCATTTCTTTATTAGTGAGAGGTGGTTGGACACATAAAACTATGCCTTTCCATCTATAAGCATATTTTTTCTAGCTTTTATCAACATTCTTTCTTATATTTTGAAGGGTTTCTCAATCTTGAGCAATTTTCAACCTATGCTCATATTGTCGTAAAAGCACTCAAACCAAGTCCCTCAATGTGCCCAAATATCTTTTTCTAATTAAGAATACTATTCCAAAGCCACCCTAATTAGACTTTTAGAAAAAAATTGAATAAGCAAGTTCTCATTTCTAGCATGCCTAGTCATTTTGTGACAATATTTTGTCAAATATGCCTTAGGACATGTCAGTCTATTATATTTTTTTTAACTTTGAAATTTTAAATTTTGGCAGAATAACTAGATCTGGCATTGGCAGAAGTTCTCCCATATCTTTAACTCCTTTTTTGCTATCAACAACCTAGGTCCTTTCTAACTCGTCAAGCCCTTTTTGCATTTTTAAGCTTCGTACAATTTCTGATAGGCCTTAATATGGGATTTTAACTTAAAAGTTCTAACTGAGTTTGTAAAACTTGCCTTATGATTTAGAATTGTTTGTATGTTTTTCGATTCAAGGTTTTGCTTTTGTACTAACCTTTCTTAACTATGAAAGTGAATCGTCAAATCTCTTTGTACAAGTAGTATTTCTAACTGCCCTTTGTAATAAGGTGTCCAAATTAATATAAGTGGGTGGTGGGAAATTAGCAGTTAGCACATTTAGTATTGCTTAGACGTTAACCATCCGTGCATCTGTAACATTGAATAACGGTTCTTCTACTAATACCCCTTGGGTGCCTCGGTAAAAGTGTCAGTACAATACTAAACCATTTGTAAATGTCTTTGATCAAGGTTTTTATTTTTTGGAAATCTTTTCTCCATAACTTCTTTCTTGTTTTTATTGCTTTGAGCAATTTGAATTGTTTAGAGCTCCAATTTTCCTTGCTTTTGATTTGTTCTGACTCTTCTTTTTACGTAGTGTCCTTTTTTTTTTCTAATCTAGTAATCCCTTATTATTCTACCTTGAAAAAAATTTTAAAAAACTTAAATTAGTTTGAATAAATATGTATGTCTTGTCAACATTAGTTTTTACTATCATCCTTGTATGAATATCAATAAATGGAAAATTGATATATGAATTAATGAATGAACATATAAATGAATAATGAATTAATGAATGAATGAGCAAATAAGGCAGCATTTAATGGCACCAATTGGGTGCCAAGCAATTCGTCCAGTATCAAACATGGAACTTATTTAAGGGCAAGAGTCCAAGGAATTTGAATCAAAATTTGACAATATCGCTTTATTCACCTAAAACATGCTAATTCTTTCCTCCAACGTGTCAGTTATATCTTAATGCAATAAATGGAATGGATTTAGCATATGACGAATGTACAAACAAGTGAATGTATCAACCTTGCAGATATAAAAATGATTGAATGAATTTATCAACATTCATAGGATGGAAATCATGAACATATGAACATATGAACATAGTAAATTTTTGAATGGATTTACAAGCATTTATGAAAAATTATAGACATCGTGTCAAAAATTGAAAGGAAAAATTCTGACAATATCTTTTCTCTTTTTTTAATTAACTTGAAGGTTTCAAAAATTTGATCAATCTGATTGATTTTGATCTTTTTCTTTTCTCTCTTTTTTCTTTATTGTTCATTTTTTCATTTTCATTTTTGATTTCTTTTTTTCATTTTCTCCTTTGAAAAGAATTTTTCAATTAAAATTTATCAAATATTACAAACTGAGGCAAGAAAATAAAATTCATAATGTACATTTATAAAAAAACAAAATTATAAGAACACAAGGTTAGAAGTGTTCCCCTATGTGTACCTAATTTAGTAATTTCTAGAACCAGGTATGGATCTAGCTAGGTAAGGCCCTTATGGTTCATTACATGAAGTTGAAGTTAAGTTAGACATCTAAATAAGTTCTCGAAATGCTCCCTGAGTCTGAAAAAAACTTATGGGGTACCCTAGTCTTTACCCATTGCAGGTTTATGATGGAAAGGGTTCAATTTAAGTGAGAGTATCTTCTATGCCCATAACGAGACTAATACTTTAGGTAGGCATAGGAATTTACACCTGGTAGGCTTTTCATTGGCTTAGACAGAGGCTAATACCTAAAAAGGCAGAGCTTTTCACCCCTTCCTAAAATATTAGGTACCTATGCCCCTTCCATATACCATGGCAGAGAAGCTAAAGCATATGCATGTGCATAGTGTGTATGGGGAAACAATTGATCTTTTATGACTTGACACTTTAAAAATAATAAAACCTTATCCCAAATTCCTCCAAAAATAATGCTGCAAAGAAAAAAGTAAAGGATTAGTGAAAAATAGGAATAATATATATAGAAATTTCCATATAAATTAGTATTTTTGAAAATACCGAGAATTATAGTTAAATATCGGTTGAAACCAAACTTATCAAAATTTTGTTAATATGTAATTAATTTTGGGCCTAGCTCTCTAACCTGTCCCTAGTGAAGTCCCCAAGCTATCGCAATGTGGCCTAGATACGAATCCCGACTAGCCCAACTTAACATGGAAAATGTACCCCTTGTTTCTTTATATATATATATATATATTAATATATCATTATATTCTTTTATTCTTAGGCTAACCATTATTAATATTATCATTTTTTTTTATTTTTCATGTCCAGAGACTGAGTTGTCGAGATGAATTGCTCACTCGACTTCTCTAAATAGTTGTTAAGAAATGACCATTTATTTTGGAATCCACCAATCTTATTTTGGCCAGATGAGATTATTCACCTCCCAAAGTTCATATTTCAAGGTTTACAAAATCCTTAAAAACAAACTCTGAGGCCTGCACTCATACCAGAGATCACATGAAAGGGTTCGAGCGTCGGTTATAATCATAAGTAAGGATCAACCGTCTCATGATGCTCTATAATCATTACCTTATTAATCACGTGTTAACATAAATTTTGATTCTTATTTGGTTTCAATATTTGATATTTAATTATAATTTCCATATTTAAAAAATTAAATTTTATAAAAAAAATTTATTGTTCTTGATGGCAAAATCAAGTTTTGTTTTTGAGATTTAAAATATCTTTCTCACCCTCTCAGAGATCCAAGAGAACACAAAAATTTTTATAATTTCTTTCATACCCTATTGGAGAGCTGGTGGAATATGAAAGGTTTTACTTTTCTAAAAATTGAAAAATCTCGATCTTCGTTTTGAAGAAGGTATCTCATTATTAAAATAATCCGTAAAATCTTTGCATAGTTTGGTAGGAATTCCACACATTATTTTAACATCGGAGACATTACCTTAATTTATAAAAGATATCGAATTTTGTTAGAACATTAACAAAATAACTCAAGATGCAAACATGGTCTAAACATAAGGAACCTAACCCTAATGTGTATTTTCAATATAGAAGTATCCCAGTAATCCTATAGGACTTGGTTCTAATGCAAAATTATGAAAGTGCCCCTATGGTATACTTTTAACATAAAAGTATCCTTATTATCTTAAAGACTCAAAAATGTTAATAAAAATGTGAACCTATCCTAAATATATGCCTTTGGCCTAAAGCATCTCGATGCTTACCTAAGACTCAGTTTAAGAAAAATTACCAAAATGCCTTTAGGGTTGACCTTCAATGTTAAAGTATCTTGATAACCCTAACGGATTTTAAAATGATCTTAGAAGGCTAAACCAATCCTAAATATTCACTTTTAGTGTAAAAATATCCCGGTGAGCAAAATTACCAAAATGGCTTTAGGGTATACCTTCAATGTAAAAGCATTCTAGTAACCCTAACGAAGTTTAAAATGATCTTAGCTAAACCAATTCTAAATATTCACCTTTGGAATAAAAGCATCTTGATGAGTAAAATTACCAAAATGCCCTTAAGGTATAACTTCGACGTCAAAATATCCCATAACCTTAGTGGACTTTAAAATGATCTTAGAAGGCTAAACCAATCCTAAATATTCACCTTTGGTGTAAAACATCTCGATGAGCAAAATTACCAAAATTCCTCTAAGTATATCTTCAATGTGAAAGTATCCTAGTTCTCTAATGGACAATTTACCCTAAATAAGGAAAGTAAAATTCTAATTGATTTAAACTACGAAAATTGCAACTCATCCCTAACTTTTAAAAATTTCAATTTCATACCCTATGAAAAACCTAGGGGATATGAAAGGTTTTTAAAAATTTTTATGCCCTTACGGAATGCCATAGGATTAATGGAAATATTTAAAAGTCACAAACACAACCATTTTAGCCCTAAATACTAGAATTTGCTATTTAGTCCCTAAATGTTTCAAAAATTTATATTTAAGTCCCTACATAAAAAATCATAAAACATCATAAACATATGAAGAACATAGCAAATGCATCCCCAACGTTTCGGCCAAACACTTTGGCCTTAAAACAAGAATTTTCCATTTTTGCACAATCGTCTTTAAACTTTCTAAATTTGCATTTTGACCCCTAAATGGAAAATCATCATAAAACATCATAAAAATTCACGAAATCAAGTAAGAATCAACATAAAAATCATTGAAAAAATGTGTACGAAAATTTGGCCAAGCACTTTTAGCCATAAAGCATAATTTTCCATATTTTGCAATTTAGTCCTTAAACTTTGTAAAATTACAAAATGGCCCCAAAATGGTCTGAAATGAATAAAACACATTCAAATATGTTAAATTAACACAAAAACATTTCTAAAGCTACCTAAAAAGAATCGGCGAAGCACTTTTAGCCATAAAATATAATTTTTTCATATTTTGCAATTTAGTCCTTAAGCTTTGTAAAATTGTAAAATGACCCGTAAAATGACAAAAATGCCTACAACATGTTTTAAAAGGCATAAATCAAATATCCCATCACAGTAGGGACTCTCAATCAAGGTAGAATGGCACTAAAAATTTTTTTATGAATTTTATGAATTAGTCCCTGAACTTTTAATATTTGCAAAATAAGCAAAAAACATGAAATCATCACCAACAAACCACCCATAAGATTTGGTCAAGGCATAGAAAACATCAAGACAAAATTTTTGCATCATGAAATTTCATAAATAATATTATAGATTCGTAAACAAATATTTTTAAGCATAAAAATGCAAGAAATCACTAATAGTTCAATATAAATGAACATGAACATGAACACAACATAATAAATATTACAAAACATGTATTCATTGATGATAATATCATTATTGTTGATGCAATAATAGGGATTTTGAAGAGAAAACCTATAAAACAGTAAAGGTGCGAGAGGCACAAAGTTTAGCTCCGAGTAAACACTCCGATGCTTAAGTCAGTAAAGATACTATGAATGAAGAACAAAGAGGGAATGAAAGAATTCTAAAAGCTTATACCTCATAATGTTGATTCTGCTTCTTTATATAAGCCTTGATAGAAGTTTTATCTATTTTAAAACTCTAGGCGAGTAAAGGTTGCATGGCTATCAAACTCATAGAGTCTGAAGTTATCCAACTATCTTTCAAGACTTATTCAGGATTGAAGTTAGATTTGGTGATAGAGTTGTTGAAAGGGTATAACAATTACCCTCTAGGGCAGTGAGTGGTTATAAAGTGACCATTCACAGACCAAAAAATGTTTGTAGTGATTTGAGGACAAATGGCATACTAGTGGTGAGGTTGCCATATAAATGGCAAGCAGAAAAAAGGTACGAGTTTTTTTTTGAATTTTAAATGTTATACCATGCATTAAATATGAAACAAGGAAAACAAGACACATGGCAGTGGCTGCAAATCGTACACCATTTTTCATGAAATGATAGGACCTTTCCCTATAAATAGCCCTAAAAGAGATAATTTTTATAGTAATGAAAAACTCAAAGATTTACTATGCAACAACCTGTGCGTTCGAAGTCACCATTATTTTCGACAAATGGCAAGTTTAGTTGAGAGCACATTTCCTGGGTAGGAATCTTATTCCTATTACTTTTATAGGAAAAGTTTTTTGTTTAGGTTTTGAGTTGTAAGGGTTTGCAAAAAACTTGATTTCTATTGAAATCAATGGGAAGAAAAGGAAATCTCAAGATAATGAGTAGAAAAATAGTAAGGTAATTATTTATAATGGAGAATGTTTAAATTGGTGAGGGTAGCAAACATCCCATATCATTGTTGAAGAAAGAGGAGTTTGAAAGGAGAGTCAAGGTGTGAATGAAACAAAGGGGGTGAATAAAGAACACGACTAGGGTTTAGTTGAAAGAAACTAAGAGGAATGAGAGGGAGCACAACTAGGGTCAACACAGATAGACACCAGCGTGGTAGATTCATACACTTGGGTAATCTATATGGCAATCATGAAGGATATATTAAGAGATCATAGTTTTGATTTTGGGCAGTTTGAAGTGTCAAACCCATTATTTGGGTGACCCATATAAGGGTTGAAGGGAATAATGTGCCATTTTTTTTGTATATTTTTAGAGGTGGATTTCACTTTCCTTGCAACCATTCTTTTGTGAAGTATTGAATTGGTATGGGATATCTCCAAATTAATTAAAACCAAACACGTGGGCGATGCTGGTTATGTATTTCCTAGTTTGTTAAGAGAAAGGTTGAGACCCATCAATAGAAGTTACCAAACATATATTTTCACTGAAGAGGCAAAACAAGTCTTCGTACTATCTATAGTCAGGCACTAAGAGGATGATCACAGATATTCCATCTAATACCCATGTGGCCAATGAGTAGTTTTTTATGAGAAACGATCTACTGAAGAATGAGGCTTCCCTATGGAGTGGAATTCATATTCACCAATGAAAAATTTGAAGGTTGACATAAATGCAGCAGAGCAGAAACAAAAGAAATATTTTTGTGGTCGCTAATTAGATGTAGAGACTATCTCACTTCAAGAAAAATTCAAGAGCACTATTTAGGAGTCAACCCTACCAATCTACTAGAGGAAGATGATCACCCCGTTAGAAAAAGTAAAAGATGCTTGATAAGATAAGGTGAGGTACTTTGCTTCGTATATATAGGAAATTTTTATGCTCTAACATGATTTCTATCTTATAGAGGTTCAATCTTCTTTAGGATCATAATAGCAGGTGATTACCATACTTGGGTTGCTAAAACATGGGTGTTTCTAGATCGCCTGATGCAGAAAGGGTGAATGTAGAGGGATAGCAAATGTCAGAGAAAACATTGAAAGGAGTTGCAAGGGTGGTAGTTGCCTCGACCAGAGAAGGTACATGCTGGCAATATGTGTTATATAAAACATAGTATTTCCTAACTTAATTCATCACTTGCTTTTGTAAGTATGGATCCTGCAACTTATGCTACATTGGCTATCCATGAAGTGACTAGGGTCGTGGCTACCTAAGAGAAGAGAAAGAGGAAAAATGGGAAAAAACCAAAAAAAACATAGCCGACACAAAAGAGGGCGACTATAAATCTTTTGTAAGTACGACAGAGGTAAAGGTTGTTTCGATAGACATAACTATGACTGTCGAGGTAGCTACCATTACGGTTAGTTAGGTAGAAACTACTTTAGGTGTTGGGGTATCTGCTTACCCTTAGTTTCGGCTACTGTGCCCTTCAGGTCTTCTCTAAGGGTTCTAGACCTTTACCTTTGAAGGAATAACCTCGAACTCAACGTTGGTATACTGAGTAATAGTGTGACAGCCTGGTAGGGAAATAAGGTTGCTTCGCCAATTATATGAAGTACTTGGCAATAAGGAACTTGGTTGCTAACCTGGAATCCACTCTAGTGTGTATAGTAGAGGTAAATTTATGATTATGTTTGATTATGATATCTCTGCTCATATGTATTGTCTAAATTCTACATGGTACAGGCTTTGCATACCTAAGTGTTGATACTCATCAGATGCAAGATATATCTATAGTATATAATAATGCCCATAAGGAGGTGATGGCAAGTAAGGCTAGGGTGAATGCATTAGAAGTGAAAGTAAATGAGCTCACCTAGGAGAAAGGAATAGCTAAGGATCATGCTAAGAAAGCTGAAAAAATTAGCTAAGTTGAAAATGGACTCCAAAGAGATGAGAATAAAGCTAGAATCAGTGAACATTAAAATGAAAAAACTTTCTAAGGATTTAAAGGAATCTTGACAGGCTTATGCAACGTGTGATTTTGAGCTAATGTCTGCCATAGCCAAGATCTTTGAACAAGAGATACAGGTGGCAGGTGTAGAGGCTCGCCTATAAAGGGAGCTTTCATCTCAAAAATACCATACTCGACCAGATGATAGCTTGCGGTGGTGAGTATCATCAAAGCATTTTGTATGGCATGCAACTTCTTCGAGGCCTGTTAGATTTAAGGGATATTAAGTTTACACAACTTATTAGCCCGCCCTAAGACTTTGGCGTGTTGATGCCACCATAACAGTAAGTGGAAGAGAGGCATGTCATAGATTTTACCTTTGTTGCTCCTACCATGGATGATGAATCTAAAGAATCCAGTGAGGATGGTGGCAAATAGAGGGTCCAGCTGCATCCTGTTAGGATTTTTTGTAACAACAAACTGCTTAAATTGTAACTATTATTGGTAATTAAATTTTCAAAGTGATTTTTCTGAATGAAATAAGCATTAGGCTCAAAGTTATCTTAAATGTTTGAATCATGTGAAGTTTAGATCTTAAAAGATTACATTTTTGTTAGGGTCGATTGTGATAGGTTTATGGGGACCATGAAAGGTCAAAGGATCATGAGAGATTAATGAGTCTGTGAAAGGTCAAAAGGACCATGAGAGGTCGATGGAACCATGAGTGGTCGATAGGAACATGAAAGGTCGATAGGACCATGAAAGGTCAAAGATTCGATCAAAGGGACCATGAGAGTTAGATGGAACCATGGGAGGTTGAAGGGACTATGACAAGTCGATAGGACCGTGAGAGGTCAATGGAAAGCTTTTAAAATAGTAACCTTAGCAAACTTTATTGTAAAAAAGTACTTATACATAGTATTTTTTGATATGGATGGCATTCCATATGTTAGGTAAATATTTTCCCATCATGTCCATCAATTGGTAGGCTCCAAACCCTATCACTTTTATAATTTAATATGGTCCTTCCCAATTTGGAGCTAGCTTTTTTTCTTTGTCTTGCAACTCGACTCGTCTCATAATTTCTTAGGACTAGATTACCCACTTGAAATTATCCATGTTTCACTCTTTTGTTGTAATAGCTGGATACTTCCTATAATCTAATCGCTATGCGTATAGTGCCATCTTTTTTGCTCTTTTCGAGTAAATCCAAATTTACCCTTGTCGTAACATATCCCGAGGTGGATCTTCATGAATCTACGAATGCGATGACTTAAAATATTTTCCTGACTTAGAATGTTTTCTTGATCAAGACTTTTCCTTTGGCAATATGATAAAAATAAGAATGTATGGATTCTTGACTTGTGGTACAGTGAGGGGAACTGTAAGATGAATCGCTCATATTATTAGTCTCAGATGACCATTGTAAAATGGCCAACGCTCGGAGTCACCATCAATCATTTCGGGCTAGGAATGATCAGATGCCTATTGAAACCTATGTTTTGAATTACGAAACTCAAAACATCAATCTGGTGGTCTACATAATGCAAAGATTCACCGTTTGGGTTCAAGAGTTGGTTACTCTTGATGAGGTACGAACCTCTTCGCGACGCCCGAAATCTATACCTTACTAGCTATATCTTGTCTCAGTTTTGATTCTTTCAATTTTAGCTTGTCATTATTTTGATATAACCCCTTTTAATGCATAAACCTTGTAGAAATAGTTCAGGTTTTGATGAAAAAGATTTAATCTTATATACGCCTCGGAGAGATGGGAAATATAGAGATTTTCAATGAAAATGAACTCTGGATTTTACTTTGAAATTGGAATGTTCCACTTCAGGCACTGAAGAGATACCCACGCAGAACATTACTTTTAATTTTATTCGGAACGTTATGAAAGCATCAATGCAAATAATTATCACAAAGAAATCATGTTAGTAAGGTAATAAATGAAGAACATAACATGGATAATTTAATGCAATGATAAAGAAAAGGGTGGACTATTAAAATTTATCTCGCTATTGGCATCAATTATCTGGGAATAAACTAATCAACAATTTTCAAGATGCATCGAGGTTTCTTGATGAAACAAGATTTGTTTGACATATTCATAGAAGTCTGAGAAGGAGAAAATTAACTATGGTTGAAAGACAGAGTTGGAGTATCCTTTCAGAAAGGTGGGGTTGGAGTATCCCCATGGACAACAAATAAATTTTGATAAAGGAGGATTTTTTATCTTGACAATTTTGAAAAGTGGGTTGGAGTATCCCCTAGGAAGGTTGGGGGTCGAGTATCCCCAAAAGTGATTCGTTGACACTCTTTAAAGAAGTTGAGTTGGAAAACTTAAGTTAGCAAAGCCTTATGATTTAGGGAATGTTTGGCAAAAAAATTATTGTGAATGAGGATGGTAAAAATGTAAATGTGTTTATGCCTTGATACGAGCCTATGGGAGCTCAAAGCATATTCTCGAGTCTAATCGAGTTGACATAGAGACATTTGAATGTCTCAAGACGAAATTCGGGAAAGTAACTTAATTTTGACCAAAATCAAAAATAGGGGACTACATCACGCTATCTTGCTTCCTAAATTTATTCTAAATTGGTTCGAAGGATTTAGAAGGTGGGCAAGACACTGTTAGAAAGGTAACTCGATGAGGATCATCCTAAAAATATTTTCATTACCTAAAAAGTCACTTTCTAGGGGAATAAATTTTCACGTTTTGATTGATAGTGCAGTTGGCAGAGCATATGAGGGACAAGGTATGTCAAAATTTGAAAAATCATGTTGGACTCATTGAGTATCAAAACATTACAAACAATACCTTTTTGAAAAGGGAATTTCATGAATCTTTTAGGAAAAATGTTTAAAAAATTTGAAAAAATAATTTAGTGGGCCTGAATGGCCTAATCAGAATACATGTTTGGATTCTAGAGGTTGTAGATAGTTTAGACTTGAAAAATCATAACATTCTCATCCGGAATGATCCAGGGGTGAATAAGACATTGTTTTAAAGATAATTCTACATGCTTTGATAGTTAAATGTCAAAAAATTCATGAAAAATCGTTTAGAATTTTAAAGTGATTTTTCAGTTTGCAATAGTTGTGCTGTTAGCAGGGGACAAAGCAAAGCAGGGGATATCTCTTATTTTTTTATGTCTAAGTGTCCAAACACGAGTTATTGACATTTGAACGTCTATGACTGAAGGGAAAGAGTGGCATGAGCATCACAAACTCATTTGCACAGCCTCAAAGTAGTTTGGGATGATGAAATGGCCCATTGATCATACCACTCAAGGTTTTAACTCAAGAAAAAGGCACAAACATTTAGGGAATAATTGTAAGGCCATTTTCATTTCAAATTAGAAGATTTGAGCTTGTTTAACCAAGATTCCAGACCTAGAAAACTTAATTTTCCCTAAGATATTTTGCTAGCTTTAAGGAAAATGCTAAGTCCATGCTAATCCTCATTAGTTGAGGTTAACGTGCTTAGCTTGGGGCGAGTTTTGAAAATTAGTTTTTATCATCCATTAAACATGCATTTTGACAACAAACATACAAGGGGATGGTGCATAACATGAATGGTGGTGCTAATTTTAATAATGGCCTAGACAAAGAAAGTGTTATGCACTTTGATAAGAAAATGTTATGGATGCTAAAAATGATAATGATTCATGCAAGTTAATATGTAAATGTGCTTGAAACGTGTTAGGTTAATGATTCATACATGGATTTAGGATAACAAGATACATGGACATATCATAAAATGCATGAGCAAGAGATATCGAACTAATAGGGATGAAATAAGGCAGTTTGCACATAAAATGGGTATTAAGGCATCCAAATCATAAACTACCACGATGAAAAGCCACAATAATGCATGAAAATCATAAGAGGGTGATGGAAACATGGAGACCTCACTAAAATGATGAAGGTGCTGAAAAACAAAAAATGTGACGATAGAGTAAAAAGTTATACCAACAAAACTTAAACTTTAGCCAAATAGTTGGAGCAGCAAAGATGACTTGAATTTCCTTATTTTCCTTGTTGTTAATAAGCAAGAAAAAGAGAGAAACAATAAGGTTTTGGTTTTGGTACGGATGAGGGTGATTTTCAAAATGTGTACAAGTTGAGAGTGAGCGTTTTAGGGCTATTTTTGGGTGATGGGTGAAGAGCTACGGGATTATGGTTTTTTGGTGTAGGTATGTGCTTTGGAAGTGTAAATGGAATCTATCCTTTTTCTACTGAGATAGAAGTGTTCCATTTATACCAGCCATTTGGAGCCAAATTAGAGGTGTTTTTGGCCATTTCCCAATGGGGACAAGGTTATGTCAGCATAGTGGCTATAGGGTGGCTGTAGGAGGCAGCTTACTGCCAATGTGATGGGCATAGGGTGGCTGGTTTAAATGCTGAAATGCTTTTCCAACAAATAGGGTGGTTAATGGTGATATTGGTTAACAAGCTAGGGAGTAGAGTGATCATATGATGTTGACCTTTTTTGATCAAATTTAGACTTCAAAAAAAATGTTATGATTAATTCAAAAGTCTAAATTCGTAAGCTGATATTTGTTATTAATCTTTCCTTATGCAAAGAAATGAGTTAAAATTGAGTTTTGGATCAATGGTGGATGAGTCAAAAATGCCCGAACCATGAAAATGGCATACATGTATCGATACATTTAGTCCAAAAACCTTGATGGCATCGATAAAATGATCATTGTATCAATACTATGAGCCACTGTATAGATACTATGAACCATTGTATCGATACATGTTGATATGCATTGATACATTTCTTTACAAAATGCATGTTTTGGTCCTGACATGGCCTAATTTTGATAGATGAGGTCTTGTATCGATACAGAGGCTTATGTATCGACACATCTACTTGTTGTATCAATTCAAATGGGGAAATTTCAAATTTTTGGCATGTTAGAGCATTTTATCGATGCATGAGAACCATGTATCGATATATTCAAGTAAAATTATGAATTTTCTCATATCTTTTATCTCCGGATACCTTGGACTTCGTCATTTGATGCCACATCTCTACATTTACCTTTGATATGATCCCTAGGCCTTCTTGATATCCTCAAAATACCTTTGATATTATCGCCCCTTCTTATGTCCATGCTTTAGATTACTAAAAATTAGCTCGGACAAAATAAGGTATCTACAGATGGATACCAAAATAAGGGTAGTTTGGGTATAATATAAAGCATATTAAAGATGAATGAATGGGTTAGAAAGGAGTTATCACCTAAAGTGATATGAGGTGAGATATCCCGATTGTTCCTAGCTTATGTTAACTCGAACACCTTGGCCAAGACAATATTGATTATAAAGCTACGCATCGGATTGCAAGACTAACATGGAAATGACTAAGAGTAGACATTACACCATGCTCTTGCCTTCTCTGAGATATATGATGAAAAAATTAAATTACACCGATGTACTGTACACTAAAAGGCTTGTTAGAAACTGTATTGACTCTCCTAGCATTTGGGTGGCGATGATGCATTGCAAGATGCGATTCATGGCCTATAAATATAAGTATTCTTAATCGAATTAATATATATATATATTGCTAACACGTTAGGGCCTAATGGGTTACATATATAAAGATGATTTTATGGAATTAAAATAGGATTGGATTAAATTAAAAAGATCTTTCTAGGTTAAGTTGAAAAGTTTAATTACGTGTAAGGGTTAAAGTTCAAATTAAACAAAAAAATTTAAACTATCCTAAACCTAACTATTTAATCATGTGGTTTTACTATCCTTTTGAATTTAAAATTAATGCCACCATTTGTTATGAACATAAAGCTAGCCAACCATACATGAAACTTTATGAAGAAAAATTTTTTTTCTTGCTTTTGATTTTTAATGTGGCAAAGGCATCGATTAAGGGAAGGTTTATGAAACTTGTCACTAGCATGACTCTTGACAAAACACAATCCCAATGTTATGAAGGTTTCTCGAGTCACCCATCGGATCACAGTTGGAGGCCAGACAATTGAAGGACTTTGTTTTATAACAATTGGGCTTTGTGTGCAAGAACAAGTGGAGATTGAATTTAATTAGAGATTTTGACAATCCTGATTTGAATATGATTTTATTTTTGATGTTCATGAATTTTTATATCAGTTAAAGATGTACAAGTCGATTCTTTAAGAAATTTGGTATGTTTATTTAACTTTTCATTACAAAATTTAATAATTGTTATCAAATTTATTAATTTTATTTCCTTAAGCATAACCCAAATTCTATGTGTATTCCAATGAAGAAAACATGTTTGAGGTGCCAAATCATGAAAAAAGTTAAGATTATTCTGAGAATTTGTGTTTGCTTTATTTGGGGGATGAATGTCAATTCTAATGAAAATGGTGAAAAGAAAAACTTCGTTTGTGAAATCAAAGCATCAATCTTATGTACCCAAGGGGATAATGTGTTATTGTAGCCCAATCATGAACAAAAATGAGATTCTCATAAGAATTCGTGTTTGTCTTACATAAGGGATGAATTTTGATTCCAAGGAAATGGTGGAAACAAGCTTCTCTTATGAAACCAAAGCACCAAAATTATGTATCCCAATGAAAAGAACATGTTTATGGAGCCTAATCATGAAAAGATAGAGATTATTGCAAGAATCCATGCTCATCTCATTTAAGGGATGAACTTTGATTATAAGGAAAATGGTGGAAAGAAAACATTTTCTTGCAAAACCAAAGCATCAATATCGTGTATCCTAAGGAGGATAAGATGTTTTATAGCCCAATCATGAAAAGAATGGAGAATATTTTAAGAATCCATGTTCATCTCATTTAAGGAACGAACTTTAATTTAAGAAAAATGCTAGAAAGAAGTCATTTTCTTGCAAAACTAGAGTATCAATATTGTGTATACCAAGGAGGAAAACATGTTTTTGTAGCTCAACCATGAATAGAATGGAGATTATTATGAGAATCCATGTTCCCGTTTAGGGGGGGACAAACATTGGTTCTATGGAAAATGATGGAAAGAAAAGTTTTTCGTACAAAATCAAAGCATTAATATCATGTAGGCCAATAGAGAGATTATCTGTATGGTGCCTAATAATGGAAGGAATGGTGATTATTATAAGAATTCATGTTTGTCTCATTTGAGGGATGAACTTTGATTTCAAGGTAAATGGTGAAAAGAAAAACTTTTCATATGAAACAAAAACATCACTATCATGTATGCCAAGGAAAAGAACATGTTTTTGTAGCCTAACCACAAAAAGAATGGAGATTATTATGAGAATCCATATTTATCTCATTTAAGGGATGAGCTTTAATTCTATGAAAAATAGTGGAAACAAAAGCTTTTCTTATAAAACATAAATGCCAATACCATGTATCCCAATAAAGAAAACATGTTTATAGTGCCTAATCATGACAAAAATAGAGATTATTATGGGAATCCATGTTTCTCTCATTTGAGGGATCAACATTGATTTCAAGGAAAATGGCAAAAAGAAAACCTTTTCTTGCAAGACAAAAGCATCAACATCATGTGTGCAAAGAAAGAGAATACATTTTTATAGCCTCACCTTAGAAAGAGTAAAGATTATTTTGAGAATCCATGTTTTTCTTGTTTGAGGGATAAACTTGATTCTATAAAAAATGTTGGAAGGAAAAGCTTTTCTTGTAAAACCAAAATATTAATATCATGTATCCTAATGAAAAGAATGTGTTTATAGTGCCTAATCATGAAAAAGTGGAGATTATTATGACAATCCACGCTCATCTTATCTGATAGATGAACTTTAATTATAAGGAAAATAATGGAAATAAAAGCTTTTCTTATGAAACAAAAGCTATGTGTTTTTATAGCCCAACCATGGAAAGAATGGAGATTATTATGAGAATCCATATTCATCTCGTTTGGAGAACAAACTTTGATTCGATGGAAAATGGTAGAAAGAAAAGTTTTTCTTGCAAAACCAAGCATTAATATTATGTATCCCAATAAAAAGAATGTATTTGTGGTGCCTAATCACAAAAAGAATAAATATTATTACAAAAATCCATATTCATCTCATTTGTAAGACAAACCTTGATTCTAAGAAAAATGATGAAAAGAAAAGCTTTTCTTACAAAGCCAAAGCATTACTATTGTGTACCTAATGAAAAGAACATCTTTGTGGCACCAAACATTAGAATCCATATTCACTTTATTTTACAGATGAACATTTGATTCTAAATAAAATGGTGGAAAAAAAGTTTCTCTTGTGGAATTGAAGCATCAATATCATGTATCCCAAGGAGGTCAATGTGTTTTTGTAGCCCAATCATAAAAAGAATGAAATTCTTACAAGAATCCATGTTTGTCTTACATGAGGGATGAACTTTGATTCCAAGGAAATAGTGGAAAGAAAAGCTGTTCTCATAAAACCAAAGCATCAAAATCATTTATCCCAATGAAGAGAATGAGTTTATGAGGCCTAATGATGAAAGAATGGATATCATTATAAGAATCCATTGCCATCTTAGTTAGGGGATAAACTTTGACTCTAAGGAAAATGGTGGAAAGAAAACCCTTTCTTGCAAAACCAAGGCATCAATATCATGTATCCTTAAATGGATAATGTGTTTTTATAACCTAATCACAAAAAGAATGGAAAATATTTTGGGAATCCATGTTCATATCATTGGGGGATAAACTTTCATTATAACGAAAATGTTGGAAAGAAAAGCTTTTCTTATGAAACCTAAGCATCACTTCCTGTATCACAATGAGGGCAACATGTTTTTTAGACCAATTACAAAAAGAGTAAAGATTCATACGAGAATTCGTAGTTGCTTGACAAGAAGGATGAACTTTGATTCAAAGGAAATGATGGCATTAGAAATCATGTATCCAAATGAAAATAATGTATTTAGGGTGCCTAATCATGAAGGGAATATAGATTATTGCAAGAATCCATTTTTATCTCATTTAAGGGATAAACTTTGATTTTATGGAAAATAGTGAAAAAAGTTTTTATAAAAACAAAGCATCAATATCATGTATGCCAAGAAGAAGAATTTGTTTTTGTAGCCGAACCAGAAAAGAATGAAGATTATTACAAGATCCATGTTCGCTCATCTGGGGGACAAACTCTGATTCTATGAAAAATGGTGAAAAAGCTTTCTTATGAAACAAAAGCATTAATATTGTTTATCCATATAAAGACAATATGTTTATATTGCCTAATCATGAAAGAAATAGAGATTATTATGAGAATCTATGTTCAATTTATTAGGGGCATGAATTTTGATCCTAATGAAAATGGTGGAAAAAAAAGCTTTTCTTTCAAAACCAAAGCATTAATATTGTGTATCCCATGGAGGAGAATGTGTTTTTACAGCACAACCATAAAAAGAATGAAGATTATTACAAGAACCCATGTTTATTTCATTTGAAGGATAAACTTTGGTTTTATAGTATAATGGAAAAAAAGCTTTTTTTGTGATGCAAAAATGTCAATATTTTGTATCCTAAGGAGGAAAATATGTTTTTTCAAGCCCAATTATGAAAAGAATGGAGATTATTATGAGAATCCCTATTTGCCTCTTTTTTGAATATGAACTTTAATTATAATGAAAATTATGGAAAGAAAAAATTTTCTTGCAAAACCAAAGCATCAATAATATGTATCCTGATAATGAAAATGTGTTTATGGTGCTCAATCACCAAAAGAATAGAGATTATTATGAGAATCCATGCTTGTCTCATTTGGGAGATGAACTTTGATGCCAGGGAAAATAATGGAACAAAAAGCTTTTCTAGTGAAAACAACGCATCTATTTCATTTATTCTAGTGAAAAGAATGTGTTTATGGTGCCCAATAATGAAAAGAAGGTAGATTATTATAGATATGCATGTTTACTTCATTCGAGGGATGAACTTTGATTCTGAGGAAAACAAAAGAAAGAAAATCTTTTTTCCTATAAAACAAAAGTATTAACATTAAGTATCCTAATGAAGAGAATATATTTATAGTGCCTAGTCATGAAAACAATGGAGATTATTACAAGAATCCATCTTCATCTCATTTGGTTGTAATGTTTATTACTCTGATTTTGAGGAAAATGGTGGAAAGAAAAACTTTTCTTGCAAAGCAAATGCGTTAATATTATGTATCATAATGAAGAGAACTTTTTCATGGTGCTAATCATGAAAAGAAATAAAAGTATTACGAGAATCCATGTTCGTATCATTTAGGTGACAAACTTTGATTTTAAGAAAAATGGTTTAAAGAAAAGCTTTTTTTGTGAAACCAAAGCATCAATATTATGTATCACAATGTACACAACAATTTTTTTTGTAGATTAATCATGAAAAGAATTTAGATTCTTACAATAATCCGTGCTTGTCTCACATGAGGGACGAGCCTTAATTCTAAGGAAATAATGGAAAAAAAGCTTCTTTTAGGAAACCAAAACATCAAAATTATGTATCCCAATGAAGAACATGTGTTTGTGGTGCCTAATCATAAAAGGAATGGAGATTCTTATGAGAATCCATGTTTATCTTATTTAGGGGATAAACTTTGATTTTAAGGAAAATGGTGGAAACATAATCTTTTCTTGTAAAGCCAAAGCTTCAATACTGTGTGTCCTAAAGGGCAAAATGTGCTTTTGTAGCCTAATCAAAAACAAGAAAAGATTATTATGAGAATCCATGTTTGTCTTATTTGGGGTATAAACTTTGATTCTGTGGAAAATGGTGGAAAAAACCTTTTTCGGCATAATCAAAGCATCAATTTATGTATCCTAAAAATGAGAATGTGTTTTGTAGCTCAATCATGAAAAGAACAGAGATTATTATAAGAATCCATGTTCATCTCATTTGGGGGATAAACTTTGATCTAAGGACAATGGTGGAAGGAAAACCTTTTACTATGAAACCAAAGCATAAATATCATGTATGTATAAAAGATAACACATTTTGTAACTTCATAATGAAAATAATGGAGATTATCATGAGAATCTATGTCTATCTAGGAGATAAACCTTTTTTATAAGAAAACTAGTGGAAATAAAAGCTTTTCTTGCAAAACAAAAGTATCAATACGTGTATCCTAATGAAGAGAAGGTGCCTATAATGCCTTATCACGAAAAGAATGAAGATTATTATAAGAATCCATCTTCATCTCATTTAAGTGATGCACATTGATTCTAAGGAAAATAAGGGAAGAAAAAATTTTTATTGCTAAATAAAAGCATCAATATCATATATCATAATGATGAGAATGTGTTTATGGTAACTAATCATGAAAAGAATGGAGATTATTATGAGAATCCATTTGTATCTTAGTTGGGGGATAAACTTTGATTCTAAGGAAAATAGTGGAATTTTTTTTTTTACAAAACTAAATCATAAATATTGTGTATCCAATAAAGAGAACATGTTTATGGTTCCTAATCATGCAAAGAATGGAAATTATTATGAGAATCCTTATTCATCTTATTTAGGGGTTCAACTTTTATTCTAAGAAAAATAATGGAAAGAAAAGGTTTTCTTGTAAAACAAAAGCATGAATATTGGTATTCTAAGGAAGATTTGCACCTTTGTGACCTCATCACTAAAAGAATAGAGATTATCACGAGAATCCATACTCATCTCATTTGGGGGATGGACTTTGAATATAAGAAAAATAGTCGAAATAAAAACTTTTCTTATAAAACAAAAGTGTCAATATCTTGTATCCCAATGAAGGGAATGTGCCTACAGTGCCTTATTATGAAAAGAATGGAGATTATAGTGAGAATCCATCTTCATATCATTTAGGGGATAAATATTGACTCTAAAGAAAATACAGGGAAGAAAAACTTTTCTCGTAAAATGAAAGAATCAATATTGTGTATCCCATTAAAAAGAACATGTTTATAGGGCCTATGCAAAGAATGGAGATTATTATGAGAATACATGCTCATCTTATTTAGAGGTGAACTTTCATTCTAAGGAAAATGTTGGAAAAAAACCACTTCTTGCAAAACTGAAGCATCAATATTATGTATCCCGGTAAGGAGAACATCTTTATGGTGCTCAATAAAAAAAAAGAGATTATTATGAGAATCCATGTTCATCTCATTTGCCAGACAAATATTGATTCTATAGAAAATGGTGGAAAAAAAATCTTTTCTAGCAAAACTGAAGCATTAATATTGTGCATGCCAATGAAAAGAACATGTGTATGGTGCCTAATCATGATAAAAATTAAGATTGTTATGAGAATCCGTATTTGTCTTATTTAGGGGATGGACTTTGAGTATAAAAAATAGTGAAAATAAAAGCTTTTCTTATGAAAAAAAGCATCAATATCTTTTATCCAATGAAAAGAACACACCTATAGTGCCTTATCATAAAAAGAATGGAGATTATTGTGAGAATCCATCTTTATCTTGTTTAGGGGATAGATAGTGACTCTAAAGAAAATAAAGGGAAGAAAAACTTTTCTTGCAAAACCAAAGCATAAATATTGTGTATCCCATTGAAAATAACATGTTTATAGGGCCTAATTATGCAAAGAATGGAGATTATTATGGAATCCATGCCTATCTTATTTAGAGGTGAACTTTGATTCTAAGGAAAATGGTGGAAGAAACCATTTCCTACAAAATTGAAGCATTGATATTGTATATCCTAATAAGGAGAAAATCTTTATGGTGCTCAATCAAGAAAAATAGAGATTATTACGAGAATCCATGTTTATCTTGTTTGTGAGACAAATATTGATTTTATAGAAATTGGTGGAAAGAAAAGCTTTTCTAGTAAAACTGAAGCACCAATATTGTGCATCCTAATGAAGAGAATATGTTTATGGTGCCCAATCATGACAAGAATTGAGATTGTTATGAGAATCTGTGTTACCTTATTTAGGGGATGGACATTGTTTCTAACAAAAATGGTTAAAAGAAAAGCTTCTTTTGCATAATCAAAGCATCAATATCGTATATCCTAGGGAGGAAAACATTTATAGACTAATCATTAACATAAGCAAGATTATCAAAGAAATCATGTTCATCTCATTTGAGGAATGAACTTTGATTTTAAGGAAAATGATGGAAAGAAAACCTATTCTTGTGAAAGCAAAGCTTCAATACATGTATCCTAAGAAGTATAATGTGTTTTTGCAACCCAATCACAAAAGGAATGGAGATTGTTATAAGAATCCATGTTAATCTCATTTGGGGGATAAACTTTAATTATAAGGAAATGGTGAAAAAAAGACCTTTTTTTATGAAACCAAAGCTTCAATATTATGTATCCCAAGGAATAGAACTTGTTTTTGTAGCCCTATCATGAAAAGAATGGAAATTATTATGAGAATCCATGCTCATTTCATTTAGAAGATGAACTTTGTTTAGAAGGAAAATAGTGGAAAGAAAAGTTTCTCCTATGAAACAAAGCATAAGTATGATGTATCCCAAGGAAGAGAACGTGTTTTCATAACCTAATCTTGAAAAAAATGGAGATTATCATGAAAATCAATGCTCATCCTATTTAGGGGATGAAATTTGATTCTAAGAAAAAATAGTGGAAATAAAAGCTTTTCCTGTGAAACAGAGGCATCAATATCGTGTATCCTAATGAAGAGAATGTGTTTATGGTGCCTTATCATGAGAAGAATAGAGATTATTGCAAGAATCCATATTCATTTCATTTGGCGAATGAACATTTATTCTAGGAAAATAAAAGTTTTTCTTCTGAAACATAATATCATGTATTCGAATGATAAGAACATGTTTATGGTGCCTAATCACAAAAAGAATGGAAATTATTATGAGAATCCATGTTTATCTCATTTAGGGATGAGCTTTGATTCTAGGGGAAATGGTGAAAAAAAAAGCTTTTCTAGCAAAATCAAAGTATCAATGTCATGTATCCCAATGAAGAGAACATGTTTATGGTGCCTAATCATGCAAAGAATCAAGATTGCTATGAAAATCCATGTTTGTCTCGTTTGGGGGATGAACTTTGATTCTAAGGAAAATGGTGGAAATGTTAGAAAAATAGATCAGATATGCTACGAAATTTGAAAACTTTTTGTTTGATCATACTCAATTGTGTTATTATATACAATAAAACCATTATAATCAATTACCTGAGTTAGATTTAAAGATCTATTAAAGAATTCTTAGATCCGTATAAAAGCTTCAACCAGCTAGCCTTCTCCAATATTCTCCAATTCTAACTTGAAATAAAGTCATGGCAATTTTATTTGAATAAAATAATTATATGCTAATCATCAAAATAAAATTAACTATAGTAAAACAATTAATTTAATTGCAAATCAAAAGTAAATAAATAAAATAAGTTTTTTTTTAATTTATTTGGAATATTATTCAAATTTAATTTATAAATCAATATTTAAACAAGACTTAATAGATATCAAATTAATTATAAAAATAATTAATTTCCTATATCTATTTAGTTTAAATTAATTCCTATATTTATTAAAAGATAAATACAATTAATTTAAATTACTAATTCTTGTCTAAACAAATATTCAATCAAATTAAATATATATTCTAAATTAAAAACACCAAAAAAATCATTTACATTTATTTACTAAAGAAAACACCTACACTCCTAAAGTGACTGAATCTGGTGTACCACTTCACCATATTGAGAATCATCCAACTTCAAGTATTTTTGATTAATAACCATCTGTCAAGAAATTATATTCAACTAGCAGAAGGACTAATTGGACACATATAATTAGGCTCCAATAATTTATGTATTAATTATTTTATCCTAAATAATTAATCACATAATTATTAATCTCAAAATTGTATCACTAAAGACTTGAGGCTGTACTCCCAACTATATACCATATTACAAAAGCTTTATAAATAGCCTTTTAGTCTAATGACCTTGTCATATATGTTATACCTTTATATGATATCCGTGATTAACTTAAGGTTAAAAGTCTATTTTACCTGCTTTACCACCTTATCTTAAAGTTCCATTGTACTTTATATGTGAAAATGATTGTTAACCACATATGAACAATTTATCATTTGACATACAAATGATTGAGGCCTTGTCTATTTTCACTGTCCAGTATAATGCCTTTTAAGAGATTAACCTTAACTCTTAGGAGTTATGATTCCATGTCTATAAATAAAGCTCTCATTGAGTGTAATTAATATACACAATAAACCGATCTAGTAGCCTACTACTTTAAGATGCTTCAGCCTTTGGAATGTTAAAGTATATAAGTTATAAACATAGAGCCAATTACTTACTCAAGATTAAGGTAATTCCATAATGAACATCAAAAGTGAATTAATCTAAATAAAGGACTTATTAATAGATTAATTGCACTTGGTCTAGTCCAATATATCAGCACCTCTAGCAATATACTCACGTCTCTACTCATAAATTAGAAAATTAAAATAAAAATTAGGGAATGACTGCAAGGTGTTGTGTCACTAGACACTATTAGACGACACGACGCCAAGCAAAATGTTTTTTGGAAAAGTATAAAATGCCTATAGGTGATATTAAAGAAAAATGTAAAACGAGGCATTAGAGTCATTCAGATGAACACACATATTAATTTTCCACTATTTGTGACCTAGTTGAGAAAATCGGGAAGCCACAGGTATGTACAAGTTATATCGGTGCACAACTATTGATATAAGGATTATGTGTTGCCAAAAATTCAATTTTTTATTTGTAGTAGCGATACATGAAGGTTTAGTTTGGAAACCTAATCAGATGTATCGATACCCATCATCATTGCATCGATATAGACTTTGGCAATAGCTATAGTTGTGATTTTTGACAAAATGTATCGATACACAAGCTAGACACAAGCTCATGAAGCATCGATAGATACTTTTAAGTATAGAGACTGGAAACAAATTTATGCTCTTGGTATCGATGCATGCTTCATTGTATCAACACTCTGGGTAAAAATTGCCTTGTATATCGATGCACAAAAACATATTTGCCTAGTTCGAGCCATTTTTTAGCCATTGCACCACTAATTCAAAATCTGATTCAAAGACGTTTCTTGCACCAAAAATCATCAAAATTCATACTAGGCTTCATTTTTGGGCTTATGATTGGATTCAAACAAAATTTTAACGTCCAAATAGCCAATGACAAGGGATATTTCATGACATTATGAAATTTGTCAAAGGGTAAGGCTGAACTTGCCCAATGCTCAACTGCATATAGTCTAGATCCATTTTTTGTTGAGCAAACCAATGAGTTAGCATGGCAACTGAGCACTTTACTTGATCTCTACATGAGGTACATGCATCGAAACCCCAAAATGCCCTTGCTTTTTCATTTTTGTCTTCATAACCATATGAGCTATATAAGCCAACCGTGGACTCAGTTGAAGGGAACACTACCAATAAGAAAAAAAAGATTCCTAGCAGAAAAACTCCCACTTCTAATCATTCCTTTGATATTCCTTAGCCATAAAAAAAAAACTAAAAAACTCTTTTTCCTTTTTGGATCCCTTTAGATCTCTTTAAAATCATTACCGAAAGTTTTTCCAAAAACTTTCATTTCAATCATATTCCCTTTCAAAATTCCGCTTTATCCATACCTAACTAAAAAGCCCTTCATTTTCATTACTCTTTCATTTTTCAACCCTAAAAAGGGTGAAGTTCAAAATTACTACTCAAAGAAAAGACTAAAGCTTGAAACTTTTGGTATATTTTCTCCACTTGACTCTGCATATTCTCTGATTTTTTGACATTTCCATCATCTTAATGACCTCTCTATGTTACCATGACCTTGCTAAGGTTCTCATGCATTATTACTGCCTTATTTATGGAGTCTTAGAGTTTTGATGTTGCATAGTAGGCCAAATATATTATCTTTCTTCCTGTCACCAAAACAGCCCCCATATTTATGCATTTTCTATCATGTTTCATCTTTTTCACATGCTTAACACATGCTTAAATGTTCACCTTAACATGCCCTACTTATATTCATGCATTTTCTTGTGTTTTAAGGAGTTTTATAACATAAAATGTTATCTTGACAACTCCGGCCTGCATTCCTTTATTTAAATATGTTCATACACCTTATTTGTCATATTCTTACATTTTTGTCGCCTATTTCCACGTTAAGATGTCACATTTGTGTGCTTGAGTGTTTAGTCCTTGTTTATCTTTGTGCACGTTATGTTTTGTTCATGTCATTCCTATCAAGATGCATGCCTATTTGCTAAAAATCTGATTTTTAAAAGAAATCGCTAAGTTAAGTTCATGCTACCTCCAACAGATGAAGAATAGCATGGATTTAATGTTTTCATAAAATTAGTCTTCCAATCTTGAAGACAAATGAAATATTTTTAGTCTAGATTCATGGAAAAAAATGCAGGTTTCTTTTGTTAAAGTATTAAGCCTTGATCTTAAGTCTAATACCTTTTTTAAGGACACCGTTAATAGGTTGTTTTATCATCCTAAACTACTCCAAGATTATGGAATGAACTCATGATGCCTATGTTATTCTTTCCTCTATGTTGTGGATGTTTGAACATCTATAATTTGAGTTTGACCCCCAAGAAACCTAAAAAAATTCAAATAATCCCCTATTTTTGCCCTGGCAACACTATAGTTTGAATTTAAAAAATTATCTTTGAACCATAAATGATTTTTCTTTTTTTTTTTTTATATTTTTGCTTAACATTTATCGAAATTCCTTTCCAAAAATGTCTTGTCCACCCTCGAATCATTCTGGATGTGGGAGTTATAATTTTTTGAACTTTTATAGTCCTAAACCCTTGGAACCAGCATGCGATATTTTGTTTGGGCTATTTTGTCCCATCAGATGATATTTCAAAAATTTGTAAACATTTTTCCTAAAATGTTTATGAAATTTTATTTCTGGAAAGGTATTGTTCATGATTTAATGATTCTGAATGAGCTCGAACTGATTTTTCAAATTTTAGTGTGTCTTTTTCCTACATACGCTGCCAATGTCAAGATAAACCAAATTTTAAAAATTAATTCTGCTTAGAAAGTGATTTTATAGGACTTTTGGAAAATTTTTACATTAAACCTTATCAAGTTATCTTTCCAACGGTACCTTATCCATTACCTAAAGCCTTCGGATGAACCTGAAATAAATTTAGAGAGGGAGATGACATGATGCTATCCCCTATTTTTAACTTAATTTTCAAACCTCTTTTTTTTTCAAAACATTCGAATGTCTCGAAATGTAGCTTATTGGTTCCCCTACAGCATAAGCCTTTTAGGCTCAGATGAAGGCTAGAATACAAAAAATGATTTCATACTAGATATCTCTTTCTTCTATATTAAATTTTTTGCTAGGGGAGATAATCCAACTCTATTGCTTCGAAGGGATACTCTAACCCCATTTTCAACTCAAAACCTAAATTTTCTTTTTGGATCCACCTTCAAGATTCTTAATACTTATATGAAACTATCAAAAATTTTTATCTTTAGGGATACTTTAACCCTAAATCTTTGAAGAAATACTCTAACCCTGCTTTTACCAAAAAATCCATAATTCTCATGCGGATGCCTTAAACTATTTTGATTAAAATCATATCATCCCTCAAATTACCATTGAATCTAGATCGATCTCTAAATTATTATCCAAGTTATTCTTTAATAATCAAAGACAATTATAAGATACATTTCGATCGTTCCTTGCTTTTAGATTATTTTGTTTGCGATTGTTTGTTTATGATATTATTGTCTTTCTTTTTTTATCTTACTAAGATGTTTCCTTTTTATAGTGAATATCATGCATTTATATTTAAAATTTATTTTCCCATAAAATTTACAAGGCAATGTTCCACATTGGTATCTCTCCAGTGCCTAATATAGAACATCCAAAATTTTAAAATCTGATCCGAACATTATTTTCATAAAAATCCATGTGTTTCTCGCACCTCTGAGGCGCATAGGTGATCTAATTTTTTTTTGAAAAAATTGAATCTAAAATTTATAAAACTTTATGCAATAAAGGGAATTACATCTAAGCAACAAAAAAAAAGGAAACAGATTCAACCGAGAATGAAGTGAGACATAGTTATTTGGTACCAATTTCAATGGTCATGGAAGTGCTAATCCTTCCCCACCTGTAACCAACTCCCAAACCGAGCTAACAAATCTATAGATTTTGTAGACCTTGAGATCAATTTTTGATTTGTGACTCAAAATATTATTTTCAATAGGCATCCGATCCTGCCTATTCCAAAATGATTGGTTACGATTCTAAGTTCATGGCCACTTTGTGGTGATTATCTAATACTAGTTGGATGAGTGATTTGCCTAACGATCTCTCTCCCTTCCATATTACTATGCCTAAGCTAAATCCTGATCATGGGATTATTTAAAGGTTCATCCACCACCAACCATTATTTATATTTAAGTTGAGCATGCTACGCCTTTCAGGTTGTCCGAAGTTTTAAAGGCGGGCATGTGGCAACACCAACTTCAAAATCATGTATCCCAATGCAGAGAATATGTTTATGGTGCCTAATCATGGAAGGAATAGAGATTATTAAGAGAATCCATGTTCATCTCACTTAGGGGATGAATTTTGATTCTAAGAAAAGTGGTTGAAAAAAACATTTTCTTGTAAAACTAAAGCAACAATATTGTATATCCCATAGATGAGAACTTATTTTTGTAGTCCAATCATGAAAAGAATGGAGATTATTATGAGAATCCATGTTCATCTCATTTGGGTGAAAAACTTTGATTTAAAGGAAAATGGTGAAAAAATCTTTTCTTGTGAAACCAAAGCATCAATATTTTGTATCCCAATGAGAATAATATCTTTTTGTAGCCTAATCACTTACAGAATAGATATTATTATGAGAATCCATGTTCATCTCATTTAGGATGAACTTGATTCTAAGAAAAATGGTGGAAAGAAGGGTTTTCCCTATGAAACCAAAACATTAATAACATGTATTTCAAATAGGAAAATGCCTAATCATGAAAAGAATAGATATTATCATAAGAATCCATGTTTATGTTATTTAGGGGGACCAACTTTGATTCTAAAAAAGTAGGGAAAATAAAAACTTTTCTTGCAAAAGTAAAGCATCAATATCGTGTATCCTAAGGAGAAGAGCGTGTTTTTGTTGTAGCACAATCATGAAAAGAATAGAGATTATTATGAGAATCTATTTTTGTCTTATTCAAGCGATGATCTTTGATTCAAAGGAAAATGATGGAAAAAAGCTTTTTTGGCAAAACCAATGCATAAAAACACCAATGAAGAGAATATGTTTATGATGTTTAATCACAAAAGAAAAAGAGATTATCACAAGAATCCATGCTTACCTTATTTAAGGAATAACCTTGTACTCCAACAAAAATAGTGGGAATAAAAGCCTTTCTTGCAAAACCAAAGCCTTAATATTGTGTATCCCAAGGAGGATATTGTGTTTTTATAGTCTTAGCTATAAAAAAAATGGATTTTATTATGAAAATCCATGTTTATCTTATTTAAGGGATGAACTTTGATTCTAAGGAAAATGGTGGAAAGAAAAGCTTCTCTTGCAAAATCAAAGCATCAAAATCATGTATCCTAATGAAGAGAACATGTTTGTGGTGCCAAATTAGGAAAAGAAAAGAGATTATTATGAGAATTCATTTTTATTTCCTTTGAGGGGTGAATAATGATTCTAAGAAAAATGTTGGAAAGAAAAGTTTTCTTGTGAAACCAACGCATCAATATCATGTATTCCAAGGAAGAGAACATGTTTTTTGTAGGCCTATCATGAAAAGAATAAAGATTATTACAAGAATCCATGCTCATCTTTTTGGAGAGATGAACTTCACTTCTCAGTAAAATGGCAGAAAGAAAAGGTTTCCTCACAAAGAAAAGCTTTTCTCATCAATATCGTGTATCCTGATGAAAAAACATGTTTATGCTGCATAATCATGAAAAAAAAAGAGCTTATTACGAGAATCTATGTTTATCTCAATTATGGGATGAACTCTGATTTTGAGGAAAGTGATGGTAAAAAAAAGCTTTTGTTGCAAAACAAAAGCATTAATATTGTGGATCCTAATAAAAAGAACATGTTTGTGGTGCTAAATCATAAGAAAAACTGAGATTATTATGAAAATCCATTTTTTTCATTTGCTATATGAACTTGATTGTAAGAAAAATGGGGAGAAGAAAACTTCTTCTTGCAGAGCTAAGGCATCAATTTCATGTATCGCATTGAAAAAAACATTTTTATGGTGCCTAATTATGTACATAATGGATATTATTATGAGAACATCTCGTTTTTGGGCTAAACTTTCATTCTACAGAAAATGGTGGAAGGAAAAGCTTTTTTTTGCGAAATCAATGCACCAATATCATGTATCCCATAGAAAAGAATATTATATATGGTGCCTAATCACGAAAAGAGTGAAGGTTTTTATAAAAACCTATATTCATCTATTTAGGGGATGAACTTTGATTTAAAGATATTATGAAACCAAAGCACTGATATTGTGTATCCCAACAAAAGCAACATGTTTCTATTGCTTGTCATCAAAAGAATGGAGATTATTAGGAGAATCCATGCTTATCTCATTTAGGAAATGAACTTTAATTATAAGAAAAATGGTGGAAAGAAAATTTTTTCTTATGAAACCTAAGCATCAATATTGTGTATCCTAATGAAAAGAACATCTTTATGTCTCCCAATCAAGAAAACAATGGAGATTATTATTAAAGTCCATGGTAATCTTATTTGCAGGATGAGCTTTAATTTTATGAAAAATGGTGGAAAGAAAGCTTTTCTTGCAAAATCAAAGCATCAATATTATGTATCTCAATGAAGAGAATACGTTTAGGGGGCTTAATCATGAAAAGAATTGAGATTGTTACAAGCTCCATGTTTTCTAATTTGGGGGACAAACATTTATTCTAATGAAAATGGTGGAAAGAAAAGCTTCTTTTGCAGAACCAAAGCATCAATATCGTGCATCCAAGGAAGAGAACGCATTTTTTTAGCCCAATCATAAAAAAATGGACATTATTTGGAGAATCCATGTTTGTTTGATTTGGGGGATGAACGTTAATTTTAATGAAAATGGTGGAAAGAAAACCTTTTCTTGTGAAACCAAATACTATGTATCCCAAGGAGTAAATGTTTTTTCGTAGCTAAATCATGAAAAGATTAGAGATTATTACAAGAATCCATGTTCATCTTATTTAAGGGATAAACTTTGATTCTAAGGAAAATAGTGGAAAGAAATCATTTTTTTTGCAAAATTAAAGCATCAATATTGTGTATCCCAAAGAGAACTTGTTTTTGTAGCCAAATCACAAAAAAAATGGATATTATTATGGGAATCCATGTTCATCTCATCTTAGGCTTGAACTTTGATTCAAGGGAAAATGGTGAAAAGAAAAGCTTTTTCAATGAAACCAAAGCGTAAATATTATGTATCCCAAAGAAAAAAATGTACTTTCGTAGCCCAATCATTAAAAGTATACAGATTATTATAAGAATCTATGTTTGTCTTTTTAGGGGATAGACTTTTATTCTAAGAAAAATTATGGAAATTAAAGCTTTTCTTGTGAAACAAAAGCATTAATATCTTGTATCTAATAAAGAGAATGTGTTTAGGTGCCTTATCATGAAATGAACAAAGAATATTACAAGAATCCATCTTTACCTTATTTAGAGGACAAACATTGTTTTTAAGGCAAATGCAGGAAAGAAAAGTTTTTCTTATGAAACATAAGCTTCAAAATCGTGTATCCTAATGACGAGAACATGTTTATAGTGCCTAATCATGAAAAGAATGGAGATTTATAAGAGAATCCATGTTCCTTTTACTTGGAGGATGAACTTTGATTTTAAAGAAAATGGCGGAAAGAAAAATTTTTTCTTGCAAAACCAAAGCATCAATTTCATATATCAAAATGAAAAGAACATGTTTATAATGCCAAATCATGCAAAGAATGGTGATTATTAACAGAATCTATGTTCATCTTTTTTGGGACAAACTTGATTCTAATGAATATATGGAAATAAAACCTTTTCTGCCAAGACCTAAGCATCAATATCATGTATCCCAAAAAGAATAACATCTTTATGGTGCTTGATCTTGAAAAGAGTGCAGATTATTATGAAAATTCATGTTCATCTCATTTGCAAGATGAACTTTAATTCTATGGAAAATGGTAGAATAAACAACTTATCTTATGCATCTAAAGCATCAATATTATGTATCCTAATGAAGAGAGCATGTTTATAGTGCTTAATCATGAATAAAATTAAGATTGTTACGAATCTGTGTTTAAATCATTTAGGGACAAAGATTGATTTTAATGGAATAGTGGAATCAAAGCATCAATATAATGCATCCCAAGAAGGAAAATGATTTTTTTCTAGATCAATCACAAAAAGAATGAAGATTATCATAAGAAGCCATGTTCATCTCTTCTTAGGGATAAACTTTAATTCTAAAGAAAATAGTTGAAAGAAATCATTTCTTGCGAAACCAGGGCACCAATATCATGCAGAACAATGAGGATAATGTGTTTTTGTATGTTAACCATGGAAAGAATGAAGAGTCTTACTAGAATTTATGTCTCTCTCATAGAATGGATGAACTTTGATTTTCAAAAAATAGTGGAAAGAAAACCTTTTCTTGTGAAATCAAATCATCAATATTGTGTATTCCAATAAAGAAAACATGTTTATGGAGCTTAATCATGAAAAGGATGGAGATTAATTTTATCTCATTTGGGGATAAATTTTAGTTATAAGCAAAATGGTTTAGAAAAACCTTTTATTATGAAACCAAGAATTAATATTGTGTATCCACAGAGGATAACGTATTTTTGTAGCCTGGTCATGAAAAGAATGGAGATTATTACAAGAGTCCATGTTTCGTCTCATTTAGGGGGATGAACTTGGATTCTAACAAAAATTATGGAAAAAATACCTTTTCTTGCAAAACCAAAGCATTAATATTGCGTATCCTATGGAAGAGAACGTGTTTCTATAGCACAATCATGGAAAGAATAGAGATTATTATAAGAATCCATGTTTGTCTTATTTAGAGGATGAGCTTTAATTCAAGGGAAATGATGGACAAAAAGCTTCTCTTGCAAAACCAAAGCATTAACATTGTGTATTTCAATGAAGAGAATGTTTTTATGGCACTTGATCATACAAAGAAGAAGATCATTATGACAATCCATACTTGTATCATTTGAAAGGACGATCAATGATTCTAATGAAAATGGTAGAAAGAAAAGCTTTTCTTGCGAAACCAAAATATTGATATCATGCATCCCACATAAAAAAAGTATTTTTATCACCCAATCATAAGAAGAATAGAGATTATTACGAGAATCTATGTTCATCTTATTTTGGAGATAAACTTTAATTATAAAGAAAATAGTTGAGAGAAAGCTTTTCTTGCAATGCAAAGGCATCAATATAGTGCATCATAATAAAGAGAATGTGTTTATGCTGCCTAATCATGAAAAGAATATAGATTATTATAGGAATCTATGTTTGTGTTATTTTACAGATAAACTTTGATTCTAAGGAAAATGGTGGCAAGAAATGCTTTTTTTGCAAACTAAAGCATCAATATCATGCAACATCTGGAAGAAAACTTGTTTTTTAGCCAATCATTAAGGAACAGAGATTATTACGAGACTTGATGTTCATTTCATTTAAAGGACAAGCTTTGATTCTAAGGAAAATGGTGGAAAGAAAAACTTTTCTTGCAAAATAAATGCATCATTATCGTGTATTACAATAGAGAGAACTATTTTATGGTGCCTGATAATGACAAGAAATGAGATTATTACAAGAATCCATGTTCATCTCATTTAACTAACAAACTTCGATTCAAAGGACAATGATAGAAATAAAAGATTTTCTTGCAAAATTAAAGCATAAATATCATGTATCACAGTGAAGACTACATGTTTTTGTAGACCAATCATGAAAAGAATGAAGATTCTTATAAGAATCCATGTTTGTCACACATAAGGGATGAACTTTGATTCTAAGGAAATGGTGGGAAAAAAAGCTTTTCTTGAGAAACCAAAGCATCAAAATCATGTAACCTAATGAAGGGCATGTGTTAAAGGATCCTAATCATGAAAGGAATAGAGATTGTTATGCGAATCCATGTTCATCTTATTTCAGGGATGACTTTAATTTTAACAAAAATGGTGAAAAAAAACCTTTTCTTGTGAAATCAAAGCATCAATATTGTGTATCCCAAGGAGGAAAACGTGTTTTGTGCCTAATCATGAAAGCAATGGAGATTATTATGAGAATTCATCTTCTTCTTATTTAGGGGATAAATTGATTCTATGAAAAATGGCAGAAAGAAAACCTTTTCTTGTAAAATCAAAGCATCAAAAGCAAAGCATAAATATATATATCCCACAAAGAAGAACAAGTTTTTGTAACCTAATCATAAAATGAATGGAGATTATCATAAGAATCCATGTTTATCTATTTTAGGGGAAGAACTTTGATTCTAAGAAAAATGGTGGAAATTAAAGCTTTTCTTGCAACTTCAAAGCATTAATATCTTGTATCCTAAGGAGGAGAACATGTTTTTGTAGCCCTATCACAAAATAATGGAGATTATATAAAATTGCATGTTCATCTTACTTAGAGGACGAACTTTGATTCCAAGGAAAATGATGGAAAGGAAAGCTTTTCTTACAAAACCAAGGCATAAAATCATGTATCACAGTGAAAAGAACATGTTTATGGCCCCTAATCAGGAAAAAAATAAGATTATTATAAGAATCCATGTTTGTCCCATTTAAGAGGTGAAAAATGATTCTAAGGAAAATGTTGCAAAAAAAAGTTTTTGTTATGAAACCAAAGCATCAATATCGTATATTCCAAGGAAGAGAACATGCTTTTTGTAGCCTAATCATGAAAAAGATGGAGTTTATTACAAGAATCCATGTTTATCTTTTCTAGGATATGAACTTTAATTCTAAGAAAAATGGTGAAAAGAAAAGCTTTTTTTTGCAAAACAAAAGCATCAATATTGTGTATCCCAATGAAAAAAGTATGTTTATGATGCCTAATCATGGAAAGAATAGAGATTATTATGAGAATCCATGTTTATCTTACTTCAAGGATGAACTTTGATTCTAAGGATGGTGGAAAGAAAGCTTTTTTTGTGAAATCAAGATTATTATGAGAATCCATGTTTATCTTATTTCGAGGATGAACTTTAATTCTAAGGATGGTGGAAAGAAAGCTTTTTTTGTGAAACCAAAGCATCATTATCATGTATGCCCTTGAAGAGAATGCATGTTTTTAGCTTAATCACAAAAATAATAAAGATTATTATAAGAATCCATGTTCATCTCATTTGGGGGATAAACTCTGATTTTGAGGAAAATGGTAGAAAAAAAGCTTTTCGTATGAAACAAAAGCATCAATATCATGAATCTTAGTGAAAATAATATGTTTATAGTGCCTAATCATAAAAAAATGGTGATTATTACAAGTCTCCATCTTTATATCATTTGGGGGATGAAAAATAATGGAAAAAAGTTTTTCTTGTGAAACCAAAGCATCAATATCATGTATCCTATTAAAGAAAACGTGTTTATGGTGCCCAATTATCAAAAGAATAGAGATTATTATGAGAATTTATGTTTATCTCATTTTTAGGCTAAACTTTCATTCCAAAGAAAATGGTGGAAAGAAAAGCTTTTCTTGCAAAACCAATGCATCAATATCATTTATCCCAATGAAAAGAATACGTTTCTGGTTCCTAATCACAAAAAAAAAATAGAGTTTTCCTAAGATTCCATATTCGATTGATTTAGGTGATAAGCTCTAATTCTAAGGAAAATTATGGAAAGAAAAGTTTTTCTTATGAGACTAAAGCATCAACATCATGTATCCTAAAGAACAGAATGTGTTTATGGTGCCTAATCATGAAAATAATGGAGATTGTTATGAGAATCTACTTTTGTCTCACTGGCGGGATAAACGTTGATTTTAACGAAAATGGTGGAAAAAAAAAAGCTTTGCTTGCAAAACCAAAGCTTCAATTATAGGAGGTCTTGGGATAACAAGTAATCAGATTACAAAAATTTATAAAATAATTTATAAACATGGCAACAGAAATAATTCAAACAAACAATACTCTCTAAATAGGAACATCTTGCATGATCTTGATTAATCTTTAAAATCAAGAAACCTAGAAAAGTATTCAAGATTCAAACATATCTTAACCTTGAGAAGTTTTTTAGAAATTTCATTATCCAAGAACATGTACATCAAGCCCTATTTGCGTAAACCAAAGGCTATCCAAGCATCAAACCTCTAATAGTTATTCATACAGGTGATTTAGAAAACCTATAACAGTAAAGATACTTTATTGCCATAAGTCATGCTAGCAGCTTAGATTTCAATAAATCTTCTGTTGCACTTAGAAGACCTTGATTAAACAATCAAAGAACAAGGAAGAATGCTATTTTAGTCTTAAAGAACTAGGATGGCACCAAATCCTTTAGGGATTCTATGAAATTGGAAATCAAGGTTTTCTAAGCTTCTTGGCTAAATTTTGGAGCCTTTCTTTCACCATGAGGGACAACAATCATGGGTTTATATGGTCTAGGGTTTAAAATTTGAATTTCTAATAAATTATAATTTTGCCCCCCACCCATATAAATTAATTCAAATTAGGTGTAAGTAACCATACTACGATTAGACATATAAGCCCAATCTTAATTTGATTTTTACTAATCACCCTAATGCGTGTGACCAATTAGGCCCTAATCATATTAGCAATAAATATAAAATATCTCTATAAAAGAATATTTTATATTTATAGATCAAGATTGGCATTTAGCAATGTATTATGACCACCTAACATATAGAGAGTGTTAATACCACTTTGACAAGCCCTTTACTATTCAGTATCTTAGTGTAATAAATATCCTTTTATCATATATCTTAAAATCAGCAAGAGCATGGTTTAGTATTTACTCTTGGACCATTCCATATTATATGCAACCCCTATGTGTTAACTCTATAATCATTATTGCCTTCGCCAAGGACTTTAAGTTAACACGAGCCAGATACATATAGGATGTGTCCTTTTATATCACTTAAGGTGATGAATCCTATTTGGACCACTCATTTTCCCACCATGTGATTCATGCTATACCTAACACCACACTACTATAAGCATCCATCTATTATGGACACATTCGTGATGGAATTAAAGCATGACACTCCTTATATGAGATAACCTAGTGTCATAAATCTAAGGATCAGTTACATTATTGATACATAAGAGTATTTCCATAGACATTTGAGTAAAAGACCAAATGGAAATCTCATAGCATGTTATGTATAATGAACTTGTTACCATAAAAAAACACTTATATGATGTCCCAAAGTACTTTTATGCTTCAACTTATATATTAACTGCGTGCATCACATACAGGGAAGCTTACATATGCTAATCTTTGTGCATTGTCAATGCCTTGTCTTGACAATATGATGACCATAAATGATTTTAGAAACATGGCTTTGATGCATAGAGATCTCATAATTGTAGCTCTTTACAATTTTTTTACAAGGCTAATGTACTTTATAAGCTTTACCTACGTAAGATATTTATACCCATTATTAAATAAATTCTTGTGGATAAAGAAATAGCTTTATAAAATTAATAAAATATAATGTTTGATTACATGAAATCACTAAATGCTAATGCCTTATAAGCCATAATGATTGGCTTGCATGGCTTACACTAACAATCTTCCAGTAGCATTAAAACCAATCATCCATATGTCTAAGCCCCATGCCCTCCATATGATGATCATGTTTCTCCTAGGAGAAAAATTTAGTGAAAGGATAAACTAAGTTCTCTTTGGTGGGTACTCATTCCATACTAATATCATGTTCCTCAATAATATGTCCAATGACATGATATCATCATAATAAGGGTTTAGATTTGTGATAAGACCTTGGTTCCTTAGCTTGCACCATGGCTCCACTATTATCATAGTAAAGTGGTATTAGACCAACGATGCATGGAGATATAACTAAATCTGATGTAGAATTTTTCACCTAAACTGACTTTTTCATGGCCTCACATGTGAAGATGTATTTAGCTTTGATTATTAAGTCTATAGTTCTAGCTTTTTTGGATCTTTATTAACTAACTACAACATCATTAAGGGTAAAACACAAAGCTATTTTATAATTTACTATCATTCCATTTTGATTAAAAAGCTAGTCAGATTGGATGAGACATATGATAGATAAATAATGCAAACTAATCACTTATGTTAGTGATTCAAGGTTTCCCTTTATGTTAATGGGTTGATTGATAATTATGCAAACACTAATTGAATGAAGCTTGTGAAACCCAATGGCTCTACAAAGTTAGTAATGAGTTACAACAATGAGATCTTTATGCGTCAAAGTCATATTTCTAAAAATGTTCCTAGTCATTGTACTGTTAAGTAGGGCATTAATAATGCACAAAGACTAGCATATGCTAAGCCTTTATGCATTTGATGCATGCAATTCTTTGATCTCATAGAACTTTTCTAGTACCACTTTACTGTGATAATAATGAAGCCATAGTGGAAATTAAGGAACCACAGTCTTATCACAAATCTAAACATGTATTAATGTGATATCATGTTATTAGAGAGATTATTAAGGGTACATGTCATCTTCTTTCTCGAATTTATTTTGGACGCATTTGAAAGCTTTAGGGGTTAATAAAGTATAGTTGGAAAGGTAACTCAAATAAGTTTAATGTAAGAATATTGAAAAATCCTAAAAAATCACTTTTTAATTGGAGTTAATTTTAGAGTTTAGGTCTATTTCGATTCTAGCAGCATTTATAGGGAAAAACACACGTTAAAATTTAAAAATTCATTTAGAGCTTATCTAAGATCATTACATATGAACAATACCTTTCTAGAAAGAGAATTTCACAAACTTTTTACAAAAAAAAATCTAAAAATTTCATAAAAATCATCTGAAAGGTGAAAATGGCCTAAACAAAATATTGCACACTGGTTCCAAGAGTTTCGAATAGCAAAGGTTCAAAAAATCATAATTTCCACATTTAGAATGATCTGATGGCGGTCAAGACAATGTTCGAATGGTATTTCAATGCCATTGAATGAAGAATATTGGAAAATTCAAGAAAACTCATTCATGACTTTAAAAATAAATTTTCAAACTCTGCTAATACAAAAATAGGGGAGTTATTTGATTTTTTGGATTTTTTAGGATACGCTTAGGTTTAAGACATTCAAATGTCCATGACAAAAAGTAACATAGGTATCACGAGTTCATTCCATAATTGTTTACTAGTTTAGGATGATGAGACAACTTATTGATCATGTCAATAAAGGGAATATTAGGCTCAAGATTAAGGTTTAATACTTTAAAAAAGGTAAACAACATTTTATTTCCATAAATCTAGGCCTAAAAGGTTTAGTTTATCCTCATGATTGGAGGACCAATTTTATGAAAACATCTAGTTCTTGCTATTCTTCATCTATTGGAGTAGCATGAACTTAACTTGGGGATTTGTTTTGAATCATATTTTTATAACAAACAAGCATGCATTTTGACAAACAAATCATAAAAAAAATACAACATGCACAAAGATAAACAAGTATTACACATGCAAACACAGAAAGATGTCATTTTGACATGGAAAAGGTAACAAATATGCAAAAAGATGACAATTAAGATTCAAGGAATTGATGTGAACATATTTAAATAAAGAAAGGTCTGCTGGAGTTATCAAGAAAGCATTTTTATGTTTTGAGACTCCTTAAAATGCAAGAATACTCAATGTATGTTATAAAAAAAATCAAACATGTGTTAAGCATATGAATGTAGATGAAACATGACAAAAAAATGCATAAATAAGGGGTTGTTTTGATAACATAATGAAAGACAAGATATTTGGCCTACAATGCAACATCAAGGCATCAAGAGAACATAATGCATGAGAAATTTAAAAGGCAACATCCTATAACTACCATAAACAGGGCAACAATAATACATGAGAACTTTAGAAGGGTCATGGTAACATAGAAAGGTTAATAAGATGATGAAAATGTTAAAAAATCAAAGAATATGCAAAGTCAAGTGAAGAAAATATACCAAAAGTTTTAAGCTTTAGACTTTTCTCTAAGTAGCAATCTTGAACATCTCTTTTTTTAGGGTTGAACAGCAAAAGAGTGATGAAAATGAAGGGCTTTTTAGTTAGGCATGGATAAAAGGGAGTTTTGAAAGGGAATATAAGTGAAATGAAGGTTTTTGGAAAGACTTTTGGTGATGGTTTTGAAGGGATCCAAAAATAAAGACTACTTTTTTAGTTTTTGGTAGTTGGGGAATATTGAAAAAATGATTAGAAGTAAGATTTTTTTTGTCGAGAATCTCTTTTTTTTTCTTGTTGGTAGGATACCCTTTAGCTTAGTCCAAGGTTGGCTTATATAGCCATATGGCTATGAAGACAAAAGACAAAAATACAAGGGTATTTTGAAGTTTTGGAGTATATACCTCATGTAAAAATCAGGAACAGTGCTTAGCTGCCATGCAAACCCATTGGTTTGCTCAACAAAAATAGTAGATCTTGACTACTTTATACAACTGAACATTAGGTAAGTTTAGCCTTACCCTTTGACAAATTGCATAATGTCATGAAATATCCTTTGTCATTGGCTATTTGGACCTCAAAATTTTATTTGAATCCAATCACAAGCCCAAAGGCAAAGCCTATTATGAATTTTGATGATTTTTTATGCAAAAAAAAGTGTTTGAATTGGATTTTGAATTAGTGGTGCAGTGGCTAAAAAATTGCTCGACCTAGGCAAATATATCTTTGTGTATTGATGCAAAACATTATGCATCAATAAACAAGGTAATTTTTAGCCATGAGTATCGATACAATGAAGCATGTATTGATACCAAAGGCATAAATTTGTTTCTAGTCTCCTGGCTTAAGGTACGAATCGATACTTTATGAACTTATATCGATGCACAAGCTTGTGTATCGATGCTTTTTGTAGAAAATCATAACTATAGCTACTAGTAAGGTATGGATTGATGCAATGATTATGGGTATCAATACATGTCTTGAGACCAAACCCTTATGTATTGATACTACATATAAAAATTTAAATTTTAGCGATGCACAAGCCTTGTATCAATACTTGTACACTGATATAACTTGCACGTACTTATACCTTCCCAATTTACCTTAACTTGGTCATCAATAATAAGAAATTAATCTGTGTATTCATTTGAATGACTCTGGTGATATCATGAAAAATGGTCTCTGATGCCTCATTTTATATTTTTCTTTAATATGACCAACGAGCATTTTATACCTCCTTCAAAAAAATTTTAGCCTGGCGTTATGTTGCTTAATAGTGCTCGGTGACATGGCACTCAATATTCATCCCCTAATTTTTATTTTTATTTTATAATTTTATCATTTTCACTTGAGTCCTGGGGTGCCAAAAGTCAGCACGGATAAAATGAGGTGTTTACAGTTGCCCTCTTTAGTTATTGCTAAGCATTATGAGTAGGATAAAGATAAAATAAACACCATTTTGTTCAAGTATAATGATGTTCCTGTATGCATATAAAAAAGTAAAGAGCTATCTAGTATCATATTGAGATGGGTTGAATATACTTGCAAAAAAATTTTCAATGAGTTTTACAGGGGTCAGCTTCTCTACTAGGTTACTCTTTGGGTTTAAGCCTAAATAGATGCCACCAGCTTATGTAGGCTTTGAAGTAGGTAAGTGTCTAATTCATTATGGACTAAGGTCAACAGATGCCACTAGTTTGTGTGGGCTTTAAGGTAGGTAAAGAAAGATGTCCAGCTCTTTATGGACTAAGATAGATAGGTGCCACCAACTTGTGTGGGCTTTGAGATAGGTAAGGAAAAGCATCCTACTCTTTAAGCACTAAGGTTGATAAGGGCACCAGCTTGTGTAGGCTTTAAGATAGGTAAGCAAAGGCATCCTGTTCTTTGAGAACTAAGGTTGCTATGTGCTAGTAGCTTGTGTGGGCTTTAAGATAGGTAAGGACAGATAACTTGCTCTTTGAGGACTAAGGTAGATAAGTGCCACCAGCTTGTGTAGGCTTTGAGATAGGTAAGGAAAGGGGTCTTACTCTTTGAAGACTAAGGTCGATAAGTGCCACTAGCTTATGTGGGCTTTAAGATAGGTAAGAAAAAGCATCTTAGTCTTTAAGGACTAAGGTTGATAGGTGCCACCAGCTTGTGTAGGCTTTGATAGGTAAGAAAAGGTGTCCTACTTTTTAAGGACTAAGTGGATAGGTGCCACCAACTTGTGTGACTTTAGTAGGTAAGAAAAGGTGCCTAGCTCCATGTAGACTAAAGAAGATAGGTGTCACCAATTTGTGTGGGCTTTGTGCCAAGTAAAGAAATATGTCTTTCTATTGAAGGACTAGAAGAAAATGAGTTTAGATACCACTCTTAGAAGATTTTCAATGAGCTCATGGGTCAGAGATACTTACTTAAGGCATTTTAAGGTTTTTTGAAATAAAAAAATGTACATTAAGTTTTTTATGAATTTGTCTTTTCTATACGGAAGCCGATACCTATAGGATGCTAAATGCTGCATATGCATGGGGATGCAAGTGCCTTGCTAAATGATGAAAGAATAATGACTTTAAAAGCTTAATCTAGTGGTCAGTTTTGGCCTTCTTTGGTGAAGTGGCCTTTTGCCCTAGGGTTTATCAATTTTGCTTTAGATTTCTAAAGGCTCTGAAAGTGAAGGCTATCTTCTGAAGGTACAAAAGGTTTGTAAATGTGGAAGGATGGGCTTAACTTTAGACCACTCATGCATAGGAACTTTTACCACATTGACTTTGGTGGATATAAAGAATTCCATTCTATTAATTATGATTCAAAAGATGTCTTTGGTGGTCTGGTTAGGCTGTTTTAAATTCTGGTTAAGGATGATAGTTTAAAAAGAACTTTGGCCCCTTATTTTTAGGTTGGATTTACTAGAATAAGGTTTTGAGCATATTTTCAAGATGTAAGGCCCCAAAGCCAAATTGATTATGGCCCTAAAAGTCCCTTCTTAGTCTTTAGACATGAAACAAAAATTCCTGCAAAGTTTTATCTTTTCAAGTAATACAAGGAAATCCTATTATCAATTTTGTTCATTTATCAAGCATTACTAATTAAATAATGTAACATGGAATACAAGGTTATGAAAAGATTTTGCGATAAAATAAGTAATTGTATTTTATTCAAAGAAAAAGGGTAAAGCCATGATAAAATTTTAGACTTTAAAAGATTTTGACATATAAAAATATAAAAAAGGTCTTCCTGGTTAATTAGCCCTCAATACTGATGACATGAATCTTTCACTAAGTGCTTTTAGAGATTTCCCTAGAGTGATTAATCCTTGCGGTGTTAGTTGAGTTACAAGAAAATTCCTCAAATTACCCTATGGTAGTATAAAAGCCTCAAAGTTAGGTAGTTTTCATTTTTTAAGTACAAGTATGGACAAGATTTAGTGGGATTGGTTAGTATAGATTAAGTGGGTTGGCTTATGATTTGGTGTCTTGATCAGGCTTACAAATGCGGTGAAAAATGGTTTTAAGCTGGTGATGGTTTGGGCTTAACTTGGTTTGAGTAAAAAGGTTTGGTCACTTAAACTGCCCTCTATAGTTTTCAACTTAAGTTGATTATCTCTTTTTTCCTTCTTTTTCTTGTTTTTGTTTTTTTTTAAAAAAATGGTGGTTGAAGGAGAAATAGGATACCCTTTCGAATTTCCACCTTAAGATTCTTTCAGGCACAGTGTGTTTTAATAGAATCAAAGTTCAAAGGGTTAGGTAGGTTGCTGCCATTAATCTCGATCAAGATTAAGGCTCTTCCAGAGAATACATGTTTCACCACGTATGGTCCTTTCTAAGTTAGGTTCCATTTTCCTTGAGCATCTTTATGATAAGGAGAATTTGCTTGAGCACCAAGTCATCTTTTCGAAACTAACTAAGATGGACCTTTTTGTCATGGGCTCTCATCATGTGCTTTTGATTCCTTTGCCTATTATAGAAGGCTTTGATTCTTTTCTCTTCAATGAGATTAAGCTGTTCATGTTGGTTTTTAACCCATTCAGCCTTTTCAAGTTATGATTTCATTAAAACTCTGAGTGAAATGATTTCAACCTAGCTGGTAGGATAGCCTTAATGCCATAGAATGGGGTAGCACCTGTGGAAGTTCGTACGACTATGCGATAGGCATGTAATGTAAAAGGCTACTTTTCATGCCAATCTTTGTACGTCTTAGCCATCTTTTCAACTATTTTCTTGATATTCTTGTTGATTGCTTCAACTACCCTATTCATTTTTGGATGGTATGGGACTGAATTTTGAACATAAAGTAGACTATTTGCATCTTCTTATTTTTCATATTATGCACATTATCCATGATGATTTGTTCAGGAAGACCATACCTTCAAAGGATGTCGTATTTCATAAATTTGCATACGACCAATCTGGTGACATTGGCATATAAAGCTACTTTTATCCACTTGGTGAAATAATAGATGGCGACTAAAATAAAGTGATGCCTATTAAAAACTTTATGGGTAATCGGTCTAATCATGTCTAAGACCCATGACATGTAAAGGTGTCGATCAGACATGGATTTGTCAGTTCGAGCATAGTTAATGCAATCTTTTTCAAGAGTTAGCCAATAATATCTTGATTGCATAACTTGTTTTGCCCTTCGGTATCTGTTAGCATGCATATTGCAAATTCCTTTGTGAACTTCTTTAAGTATTCTTTTGGCTTCAGAGGAATCCATGCATCGGAGTAGCAACCGATCCCAACCTTTCTTGTACAAAATCCCACTATTCAAAATAAAGCTTACGGCTAATCGTTAGATGGTTCTTTTATCAGTTTCGGTGGTGTCTTTTAGGTATCATTGGTCCTTGATGTACTGAAGGATATCATCATACCATAGTAACTGTCCTTCTCTTCTTCAACATTCTAGGAATATGCCAAGGCTATATGGATGCTTATCTGTATAGGGGCAGCATCCAGTTCTCGACTGACTTTAAACATGGACGATGAGTGGCTAAGGCATTAGCAATTTGATTCTTTTCTCAAGGTAGATGCTAAAAGCTAATATCATCAAACTCTTTTTCTAAGTTTTGAGATAAGATTCCTATAGTTGATCAGCTTAGCATCATGTATTTGCTAATATCCTTTCAATTGGTAACTGATAATGGTTGAATCTCTAAATACTTGCAGCTTTGAATGTCTCTTTCAATGGTTGCTTGGAGTCCCATGCACATTGCCTTATATTTAGCTATATTGTTGGTATAATTAAAGTTCAACCTTGCAACAAAAGAGTAGTGGTTTCCATCAGGTGAGATAAAAATTACCCTAATCCCATGCCCTAACGCATTTGAAGCTCTATCGAAGTGCATTAAGTGCATTTTCCAAGATGAATTGCACTTAACATTGTTTTATGCATCAAATATGCACATCAAATCTTTGTCAAAAGAATTGAAGTCTAAAGGCTGATAGTCATCTATTGCTCAGCTTGCCAAGAAAGCCACTACTATGCTACCCTTGATGGCTTTCTGATTTAAGTACACAATGTCATACTCAGAAAGTACGACTTTCTACTTGGCTAACCTCCATAACAAGGTGGGACCTTCACACAAATACTTGATGGAATTGAGTTTAGCGATTAGCCATGTAGTATGGTATAGCATGTATTACCTTAACCTCCTAGCCATCCAAGTTAAAGCATAGCATAGCTTCTCTACAAAGAATAATTATTTTCATATTTTGTGAACTTCTTGCTCATGTAGAAATAGCCTATTTTTTCTTGCTTGACTCATTGTGTTGACCCAATACACAGTCGATCGACTTGTTAAAAACTGATAGATATAGATTAGCATCTAATCGAACACTAGTGGCATAAGTATCGGAGTGTTCAAAAGGTAATATTTGACCTTGTCGAAAGCTTTTTGGCATTTTTCATTCCATTCTCTAGGGTTTTACTTTTGAAGTAGTCAAAAGATTGGATCATGTTTACTACCAATTGAGATATGAATTGGGCTATGTAATTCAACCTTCCCAAGAAACTTCTCATTTCTTTTTCAATTTGAGGTGGTGGCAAATTTTGGATGGCCTTGACCTTGCTAAGATCAACTTCTATTCCTTTCTTGCTCACAATAAAGCCCAACATTATGCCAAATGTGAGACAGAATATGCATTTAGCAGGATTCAACTTAAGTTGGTATTTATGTAGCTGTTTGAAGATTTTTCATAGGTTGGCAACATTTTCACTCTCTTTCAGCAATTTGGTGACCATATCATCCATGTAGACCTTTTTTTTTATGTATAAGGTCATGGAATAATGTTACCCTCACCCTCAGATAGGTTGCTCTGATGTTCTTGAGCCCAAAAGGCATTACTTTATAGCAAAAAATTCCTCACATGGTTACAAATGGTCTTTTCCATGTCTTCAACTGCCATTTTGATTTGGCTATAGCTTAAAAACCCATCCATGAAGAAAAATAGTGCATTTTTGGCAGTTTTATCTAATAGAGTATCAATGTAAGGTAGAGGAAAATTATCTTAGTTCTTATAGTCCATACACATCTGCACTTTACCATCTTTTTGGAACTAGGACTATATTAGATACCTATTTTAAAAACTTGGCTACCTTAAGAAATCCTATTTTATATTATTTCTTCACTATTTCTTTGATTTTCAAAAGCATTTTAGGCTTCATCCTTCTAAGCTTTTGTTATATAGGATTATACTTAGGTTTGAAGGGAAGTTTATGGATGACAATGTTGGTGTCTAATGCAAGCATGTCTTGGTAGAACCAAGCAAACATATCTTGATATTCTTGAAGGAGATTTATTAGTTCGTCTTGAGTTAATAATGGTTTTATGGAAGTCTCGATTTTAACTTCTTTTAGGTCTTCTTCTTTTCGAAGGTTTATAATTTCAGTAGGTTCTTCATAAGGCAATATCTATTTTTTTTCCTGTTCAATTAGTCTTAATAGGTCTGCAAGTATGCAGTTCTCTTCAAATTCTTTTTAAACTCCACCTTACTGGCACAGATTAGTTGTTCAAAATTGATTTATGAAATTTTAGTAGAAACATTCATGTCACCTTTATCGTGGTACATAAAAATATGGAAAAGAATAATATGGGTGTAAAAATATGTAGAGAAAGGTCTAAGAGTTGGCAAAAACTATAAACACAAAGGATGAAATGCATAAAGCTTAGTCATTTTCATTAATAATACATAATAAAAGATGCCCATACAAAGGATTCTATAATGCTTTTAGGTGAAAGGATTCTACAATGCTTTTCATAGCATTACTTTGAAATAGACCTAAATAGTATAGGAATCTTAGTTTCAGTCCAAGCAATAGGAACAAATTCAAGAAGGCACAGACCAGTCTTTGAGCTTATCACTAACATCTCTGGCTTATCACTTGCATTGATAAAGAAATCACCAAACTTTTTGCTTAGTATAAGCATAGCATTAGCTGAGCCAGTATTTATTTATCCTCTTAGATAAAAACTTTCTCGAAGTGGCAAAAATATCATCCATTCATACCCTATGTCTTATCCCAACAGACAAGCTATCCTCTTCTCATAATTTTTCTAAGCTTGTTTTCTTTTTTGTTGTGCGTTAGGCTTGAATCCTAACCTTCTTTTGTCAATTTAGTTAATAACTTTCAAGGTTTTAGCAATCTTTTAGTGGTGTTTTCTAAGTCTTTTTCCTGCTTGGGCACCCTTGCCGATAGTTAACTTCAAACCTATATATGTGCTCTTCGATAGGCAAGGCCCAACCATTGGCAACCCTTCCTTAATATAGGTAGCATTGCTAAACTCAAAGGATTGGAAAGAGGATTCTAGGATATCTTCATCAGACTTCATGGGTATTAGTCAAGGTAGTGGCAATAATATCTTTTTGTCCTTCAATAGTGAAAACTTTGTTCTCAATGATGGACTTTAACTTTTGATGCAAAAATGATGGTAATGCCCTCTCAAAGTGAATCCAAGGCCTTCCTAATAGGTAGTTATACGATGGATCAATGTCCATCACACAAAAATCAACTTCATAAGTACATAGGCTAATTTGGAGTGGAATAGTGATGTTTCCCATAATGTTCCTTTAGGTTTCATTGAACGCTCGTACAATCATATGACTATCCTGGATATGAGATGCATTAGAGAGCTTATTCAAACATGACATAGGCATTGCATTTAAAGCCGACCAGTTATCAATGAGCACTTCGGACAACATGGTGCTTTTACAATATGTAAGGGAAATCACCTGAGGGTAGGACCAATATGGTAGTTGTTAGGATTAGAGGACATCTTACTTCTTAAAGGATGGTTAGTTTACTATTTGCTCTTGTTAACCTATTTCTCTTCGAGATAAGAAGAAGGAAATGAGAAAATCAAGCATATAAAGGTTGGTAGAAGTTCACCTTCCAAGAGAAGAGACTCATGGCACTTGTGGCTATTGAGGGCCATCCAATTGCTTATAAGAGCAAGAAATTTTTTTGATAAAGAAAGACCAACTAGAAAACTGGATAAGGAAAGATAGAAAACCACCAATACTGGGGAATTTTTTTGATAGACAAGTAACTCAAAACCTTAGTTAGGAGGGAAAGAGAAACTTAAGAAAAGTGGAAATGCTAGAAGGCTTTTTCTTTCTGCCTACTTTAGTAGTGCCTTGCATCTATGCTTAGGCAGCAAAAGAAAAGTTAGAGTAGGAGAAGTAAGAACCCCATATGGAGAGTTCTGTCCCTTTCGAGAATTGAAAGGGCCAACAAGTGTCTACTCATGACAAAATTTTTAATATGAAGGGCTTTATTTTTTCCTCTTCCTCCATTCAGGATTTCATCATTGCTGAAAGATATGTAATTATCAGTAGTAATGTTGCTCACTAAGTGATCCAACTAACCTCTAGAAATGTTAGGAGGGACATAAGCCTTATTCAAAACCTTGAGGAGGGCAGTCCTGTGAGCTTTATAATTCAATAGTAGTGATAACACAAATATCTTCATGGGTTGCTTATTCAACTAATCGATGATACTGTATTTGTTGTTTTTTATGAAATTGAAGAATTTTATAGCTTCTTTCTCATTCACTATCTCCTTGATAACTACTGATATGAGTTTTTAATTGTAGATTTCGTTGCTTGAGGAATGAGACTAGTATTCTCTTGCTGAGTTTCACTTTTCAAAATTGCTAGGTCATAACATCTACTATTTTGAGTTAGGTAACTTACCCTTAAAAGGTCCATGCTTGTTGCTTGCTGACTAAATTCTCTAATAATTAAGGTTTTGTTTTCATAGCTATAAGGAACCACGTTATCATCTTTATAAGGGAAAGAAGATAGAAGTTGAATGATCATCTTTGGCGTGGGCTGAATAAAGGTAGCTTTAACTCTTGACCAATTGTCATACAAGATCAATGGCCTTCTAATCTTGTAAGGAGGATTACTTTCTTTTTTTTTCCATAGTGTTGACAGACAGTGTTGCATTTGTATGCAGGGTTCACTTTTTATCATAAAATTCGATGCTGCCACTATTCATTATCCTTTAAACCATAGCGCAAAACTCTTTGCTTGTTTAAAGAGTATAGTCATAAACAACATAGAAACTGCAAAAGTCATCAATTCTTTCCTCTATCTTTGTAATTGTATCAGGCAGTTTAGCTTGCACCAAGATTTGCCAAACCAAATTCATTGGCGTTTAAACTTTTTCTATGTTTTCTACAATCTTGTAGTTCTTTTCAATAACCATTATCTTTTGATTTAACTTAGCATGAGTTTGAGATAAGGTAGCTTAAGTGTTAGATTTTGGCTGTTAACTGGCCTTTATTATTTCTTTCCCTTTGTCTTTGTAGATATTTTTTCTACCTGATTCATTTTTTATGGTCTCATCTATCATCCCATAGAATATGACTATGTCCGCAAATTTTTTTGGAAAGCTTTTTGCTACCTTTCCATAATAAGGGGCTTGCAATGTGTCAATGAATCTAACAATCATCTCTTTTTCTATCAATAAGGGATGAATATGGGGTAGCCTCTTTCATCTATCTCAAAGCATATTGCCTATAACTTTTATCAACTCTCTTTTCTATGCTTACAAGAGACAAATAACTTGAGATCCGATCATCATTAGGTCTCTACTTATCTGTGGCATTAATAGATGGACTAATGTGTTCGTCTTGCTCTTTATAAAACTTAATCTTAAATCAATCCATCATCTTTTGGACTAGTTCTAAGAATAATGGGCATTGCTACAAATTGTGCCTATGACCTCAATAACAGCAAGATGGCCTAATGATTTCTTTGCTCTGATCTTTGAAGCTGAAGACTATTTTGACTCTTAGAAAAGCTTGCTAGACTTTATTTATCAGAGTTTTGACTTCTTTAATGCTTCTTTTGATCCAACAACTTTTCCTATCAATTATCATATTCACTTTCAGTTCAGCATAGTTAAGGAGTAAATTAGCTCTAACATTAGGTCCAAGCCCTTGTTCGACCTTGATCACTTTTTTTAGTAGATAATGTACCTTTCTCTTAAATGAAGTCCATTTCTCAATGGAATGGCCTTGTGCTCCAATATGGTACTCACAATAGGCATTCTGATCGTACCATCTAAGATACAGTGGTGGTCTTAGATTTGTGAATACTGGGGCCACTAGTTTACCTACCAATAGATGAGAGTAAATCTCTTTATAGGAGTAAAGGAGTGGTTTAAAGTGCTCCCTTTCTTGGCGTTATTCATGTTGCAAGGTTATACACTTTGGGTCATGTTTTGAGTAGGTATGGCATAAAGCTCATTTTTGGTGTGAACCCGTAGCATAAACTGGTTGTGGCGTAGGTGAGTGAGGACTAAGACCCATATTCAACATGTTTGGGAGGTTATAGGGTACGCTGGATACTGACTTCGATTAAACTTGGCATGACTTTCGCCAACAACATTCACCTTCTTCTCCTTAACCTTATTAACTATCTTTTTGACTGATCTTGATGATTCTTCAATGGATATCTTGCCACTCTTGATAGCATTTTCAATCATTTCACTTGATATAATCATTTTAGCAAAATTTTTCATGACATTTCTTGTTAGTTTTTCATAGTAAAGAGCTCGCAGGATGCTGACAGACATGACCGTTATTTCTTTTTTAGTCAAAGGAGGATGAATTTGAGTCACCTTCTCTTTCTGCCTTTAAGCATATTACCTAAAGCTCTTAAAGGATTTCTTTTCCATGTTCATAAAGGAGAGGCAATCTAGAACCAAATCAGACACGTGTTTATACAAGCGATGATAGGTGAATATTGTCGCTCACTTTTGTTATTTTTTTGATAATTTCTTTAGGGTATGCTATAATGTTCTATGGCTCAGCTTTCCTTAGCAAGTAGGTAATGACGAGTGAATGTTCACACCTACGATGCCAAAAGTTCATAATCTGACGAAAATAAGTCACCATGTTAATGACTTAACATAGATATTAACGAATGAACATCATCGCTTGTTTGGTCAGGCCTATCTTTATGTGGTATTATATCATCACGTGTAAAGGCAATCTTAGCATAAATATGCTATGATGTTGTTTAATTGTTATGCTCGCCTTTATACATCATATCATCTATTCTTGGGCTAAACTTTTATGTGGCATTTTGATTTTATTGCTTTTGTTCTTTTGTGTGCTTATTTCTTTGCATAGCTATTAACTTATCATCTCTTTTTGTTCTCTTTTGCATGCATGCATCATTTCATTATTATTATTGCCATAGGACAATTGGCCAATGGTGCAGTATTCACCAAAGGGCATCTATCATGGAGCAATAGTTCGTCTCAGAGTTGAAATTTTTTGAGAAAGTTTAAGCATGGTCTGAGCAACAACAATATAAAGATGTGGACATCCTAAAACCTAGGTATATGTAGACAGTGCACGAAAAGATCAAAATAGGATATCACTAGAATGACTGGTAAGATCTAAAATATATATGGAGCAATTGGGATAATACCAATAAAGAATCATTCACGAAGAGATACAGGGACATTGCTCTCTACTCTAGGTCCATTTGGATGTTAATTTGCTGTAGCTGCTTCCTAATTTTGGAACCCCGTATATCGATGCTTTACCTTTAACCATGAAGATTTGAGCCCTACAGTAGAGGAATATACCTCGCTGCTCAACATCGAGAGCGCCAAGATTGATAAAATATATTGCAAGGCATTGAACCCTCTAACTTTTAAGAAAGATTGGCCTAAATTCTCAGTGCACCCGAAACCTGGATTGAGGGTCACATCAAGAAGAAGGGAAACAGCGAGTGCATTTCATGGGCTAGTTTGAAAGAGGCAATGGCAAATACCATCGATGTTCAAAAAATGCAAGATATATTCATTTTGGAGATATATAGCCTAGTCATTTTCCTAAAGACACTAAGTTATGTTGAAGCAATGGTGGCAGATCTCGTTTCTCGATTATGTTGCAACATTGACCCAGCACCTGCATCATCGCTGAAACCATCCGAACCTTTAATTTTTGCAAGAAAATGGGGACATGACATTTCATTGGTCGTGCACCTATGTTTCACCTATAACTTGTTAGCCATCTTTGCCTAAAAGAAAAGAAGAAGCCATACAATTTCTTCCCCATCTTCAATCCTATCTCTAAAGTCCTCGAGAAGGAATGGCTTCACAAAAAGTCGAAGGAACAATGGATCCAAAAATTTTAGAATCTCAACGGGGATGAAGTGACATGGAAGGCTGCTTGGTTTTCACCATAAACCATCATGTACAAATGTGGGGATTACAATTATGTGCAACTTATTAGGTTATGGGGAAGTACCGGTTATGCACCTATTCTGGTCTTTCGATAATTTTTGTGTTGGCAATTTATCCCCATTGTTCAAGACCTAGAGTCATGCGACGTTGAATATGGCAGGCCAGATTATAAGTCAAGAATTCCGTTAGCCTTACATGCTTAGAAACAAACTTATTACATGGAATGACACTGGAAAGGAAGCAGTGTGACCCCAGGCTATAATGAATGGAAGATACATCGCATCAATGATACCTGACCTCCATCCACTATTTTATCTATAGATGAAGAATTCCCTTCTCAAATCAAACTATTTAGACCGAAATTTGGATGAGAAAAGACAACCCTTACCAAGGAAATTGCTCTCTTAAGGGAAGAAAAGAGTCAATTGGAAATGGACCTTTATCTATGTGAACATGACATAAAACGAGTTGATAAAGAAAAAAGACATCTCAAAGAAGATCTTAAGAGTCTAAAGAAAGACTATGTGGTCGTCAGTAAAGCAAACAAATCACGGCACCAAGGTAGGTCTTCAATTGAGTGGAGAGCAAAAATTGCCACCCTAAAAAAAAACTACATCAGTGGCAAGAAGCGGCTAAAGACAGTAAAGAGAAGCTTGTCAGGGCTCGAACCCTCACATTAATTTATCAAAGGAAAAATGTAAGGTTAGAAGCTCGAGTTCGAGATTTGAAAGCAAATTAAGTTGAAAGTAAGATGTTACAAGTTAGGGTTCAAGGCTCAGAGCAGTCCTTGCAAGCTTGCCAAAACCAAGTGGATGAACTAGTACGGGCCTCAAAATAGTAGGAGCAGCAATTGTGACAAGTAGTTGATCAAGCATGCCAAAATTATCAGATTTATCATCACCATCTCACTGACCAAATTTAGATAGCTCAATTAGAGGCTGAATATAGATGGATGTGGCTCGATCTCAAGCATATAGCATCTTACCCACTAGAGCTCACGAGCAAGAATTGTTGTATTTCTTGGACCATGTAATCAAGCAATGTAACCATGTCAAACATTTTCAAATGTAATCATATGTATTCAAGACTTTGGTTGCTTTAATGAAAGACGCTATTGGTGGAGCTATTTCCTAATCCAATTATCCCACTTGCATATGCATAAATAACAATTATTCTTTTTCTGTTTTGCATTAATAACATAATTGTTTTTCTATTTGATGAATTCATATCTATCTTTATGTCATGTCATGACATATTCCAAAGGTCTAATCCATCAATAATCTAAAGTGAAGGTGTCCCAAAACATGAAATCTTTAGCTCACCATCGCTATAACACTCGTACCCACTATAAAGCCATGGAAAATAATGATCAATCCTGCATTAAGTGACTAGAACTCATGTAAACAGAATCTCAAGGACAAGTAGCTCATAGGAATGAAGAACTTTAATCTCAAATGGCAGAATTGACAAAACTATTGTCCAAAGCTTTAAAGGATAAAGGATAAACAAGCACTATTGACATTGGTAATGGATCGGCCAACCTCGAGAGTAATCTGAATGATGGTACTGAGGCTACTAATATGCATGAACAACATCCCTCAGCAGCGAGAATTCTATCAACTCAACCATTCATTTCTCTTAATCCTGCAACAACACCACATTCAGTTTAAGGCTCTTCACCCGCTATACCTATAGTACCAGATCTTGATGAACAAGCAGAACAATAAAGGGTAAAAAGGTCTTTAAAAAATGATGAAGACCTAAACAAATGCCAATCTCTAGAGAAACATCATCGAGCTTTCAAGGAAAGTGATAAATTTGAAATTGTAGACACGAAGGCTCTAGGACTTGTCTTTAGTCTCATTATTCCACACAAATTTAAGGTGCCAGAGTTTAAAAAATATAATGGGACTATAGATCCCATTGTCTATCTTCGGATGTATTATCGTAAGATGATCAAGTATGAGGAAAATGAAAATTGGTAATCCACTACTTCCAAGACAGTTTAACTAGGGCAGCTCTCTGATGGTATATAGGGGTAGAACCTATAAGAATTCAAACATGGATAGATCTGGCTTATGCATTCCTTGACCAATATAAGCACGTATCTGACTGGGCCTCATATCACCTCTCTTTCATGAACATGAAGAAAAAAGCCTCTGAGAGTTTTAGGTAATATGCCCAAAGATAGAGAAAAGAGGCAGCTGAGGTACAGCCTCTATTAATTAAAAAAGAAATGACTTTTATGTTCGTCGGCACTTTGGAAACTCTTTATGAGAAGTTGGTGGGAAATGCCATGAAGAATTTTGCTGATATGGTCATATCAATGGAGATGATTGATAATGCCATCAAAAATGGGAAAATATCTACAGAAGAATTATCTAGGTCAATTAAGAAACCAAAAGTAAAGGAAAAAGAAGTAAATGTTGCCAGTCGCAGCACCACAAAGTTTATTCAAAATCTAGGCTCAACTCAAGAGGTATATGCCCTAAGTATGTTGTATCTGAGTTTTAGCCCTTACTAAATGACATCGGCAGTTCACTCTACTAGGATTGCTCCAACAGTCACCCTCACACCAAATCTTGTTCAAAACACTCTTCAAACATGTAACCTTGTAACATGAACAATGCTAGAGCCCCAAGTAATCATCAAACACCTCGAGAAAGGGAACATTTTAACCCTTTACCATACTCATATAAAGAGATCTACAATCGCCTATTAGTTGGCTGATTGGCTGCCCTTGTATTCTTAGACTTAAAATCTTTACCATACCCCCGTTGGTATGATGTGAATGCATATTGTGAATACCATGCTAAAGCATAGGGGCACTCAATTGAGAACTATACCTTATTCAAGAGAAAGGTGCAGAGCCTCTTGAAAAAAGGCTTAATCAAAATGGAGTAAGGGCCCAAACCAAATGTTGGGGCTAACTGACTCTCTAATCATGTAAAACTAAGGGTAAATGTCATGACAGATGGGAAAGGCTATTGGATCAAAAGAGATGTCAGAGAGATCAAGATGCTAATGAGTAAAGTATGGTAAGCATTTAGGGAGGTTGGGATAATGAACCCAAGAAAGGAATTCATGAAGTTCTCTTACTACTACTATACTCAAAAGCATGATTTACAACAATGTTCATTGTTATTGAAAATGGTCCAAAGAATGATAGACCAATCCGAGATAGAATTCTATGAGGAATATCATGAACCGATTTATCCATTCGTTAATGTCATTGAAGAAGAGAAAGCAAATGGCGATGGCATCCTAATTTGTCTTTCTATTATGAGTATGGAGAGGTGGCCAAATGAAAGCTTTTGGCATTGCATTTTTAGGTCGATGGAAAAGGCTACCCAAATTCAACCACTATTGATAGAGAAGGATTTTGTCAGGTTCATTGGCACACTATAGTCATTATACTATGAAAAAGTGGCAAAAAAAACCCCTAAAAGTTGTATGAACGTTGTCATACTTTGTGGGATGATGGATAAGGCTTTAAAAAGAGAATCAAATAGAGGCAAAAGGAAAGGAAAAGTCAAAACAACACAACAGTTAAAGTTCAACAAAAGAGCTAATTTATCTCAAACCCATGTAAATGCGGACCTAGAAAGGTTTATTGCCGAGCAAGATTATGAGATAATAAAAAATATGGAAGAGGTTAAAATGCCAATAAGCACAGTTTGTCAGATTCTGGTAAAGGCCAAGTTAGTTAATAGGGTCGACAAGAAAGAGGAAAGAGTTGGCAACTTTTATGATTTCCATACAATTTATGGTCATACCTTTTAGATATGTAAAGAGTTTTGTGCCATGGTCCCAAGAATAATGAAGGAAAGCAGCATTGAATTTTATTATAAGAAGCAAACATTGAGTAATCAACCTAAAATTGCACTTCTATCTATCAACACCATAGAAGGGGATAGGGATAATCCCTCTTATGGCATCAGAAGACCATTAATCTTATATGATAATCGATCGCGTCTCAAGCCACTCTTGTTCCATCTGCATCAAGGATGGTTATTCAACTATCATCTCTATTCTTCTACGAAGACAACAAGGCTATTCCTTGGAACTATCAAAGTAAAACCTTAATTATTGGGGAATCTAGTCAACAGCCTCAAATGTTGATCTTTCAAGGGTAAGCAACTTGACTCAGAGTGGTAGGTGTTATGCGCCACCAACCTTAAGAGATGAAGCTTAGCAAGAAAATACCAGCCAGAATCTTTAAACACTCAAGTCTACAACTCAAGGGTTAGACTCAAAAGTTACCAAGAAATCAATAAGTGAAAAAAAAGCAATAGAGTTTCTTAAGTTCATCAAACATAGTGAATACAGTATCATGGATCAGCTAAATAAGAAACCTACCAAAATGTTCATGTTATCACTTTTGTTAAACTCTAAAGCTCATAGAAATGCACTATTGAAAGTTTTGAACAAGGCTATGTTTTTCCTGATATTTCTATGGGCCAGCTAAATTATCTAGTGAACAATATATTGGCTGACAATTACATATCCTTTAGCGATGATGAGATTCCATAAGGAGGAAGAGGAAATCATAAAGCCTTTCACATCACCACATATTGCAAAAGGAGCATATTACCTAGGGTACTCATCGATAACGGGTCAACTTTGAATATAATGCCTATGTCATGCCTAAATAAGCTCCTTATTAATGCAAATCACATTCGAAACAGTCAAACAATCATATGGGTGTTTAATAGAACTTGCAGAAGCATTGTGGAGAACATCATTATCCCACTCCAAATAGGCCCGTGTACTTATGAGGTTAACTTTCATGTGATAGACATTGGTCCATCATATAATTACCTTTTGGAAAGGCGTGGATCCATTCTACGAGAGCAGTTCCATCGTTCTTGCACTAAAAATTGAAGTTTGTAATTGAAAACAAAGTTGTTAGCATTAGAAGAGATGAAGATATCATTGTTGCTACCTTAATCGATACTATATATGTTGAACCTGATAAGGGCATTCCAAAACCCTCTGTTCAATCATTTGAGTTCATCAATGCCATCTATGTTAAAGAGGGATTACTCATGATTAAGCCTTATCTGTCAGGAAGCACATAAATGAGCTTGAAACTAATAGCTGACAAAGGTGCTCTAGCTAAAAAAAGGCTCGAAAGATGCCTTTAAAGAGTTGCTAAAGCTCTAAAGGTGACCCATCAAACTGACAAGAGAAAAGTGGGATTTAAACCCAGTGCACAGCAAAAAAGAAGTAAGCCCAAATGAATCAGAAAAAAAGAATAGCACGTCTATTGGGACAAGGCATGGGACATGAACCTATGGCATTTTCACCATCGCATAAGAACTTTCACTCAAGTGGATATCTGAACACTAGCTTAACAAACATCATGCTTGTGTTAAGGATAACTTTTAGGGATTTCTTCAGCAATGTAATTGAAGAGCCATTAGTAATGGGTAAAAAGATTAACTTATGCCCTCCAAAGTTTATTCCAAGTGTCTAGATTGAGATAAAAATCCCTGTATTGTTCAAAACTCTTTCAAAGTAATGCCACGAACCAAACCGACATAATTTTGCCCAAAAACATTGTAAGACCCTTTGTATGGGCACCTTTTATTAATTATTATCAATAAAAATAATAGAGCATTATGTATTTCATTTATCGTGTCCATTTTAACCTCCCTTCGCATATCTTTTTGCCTATATTGTTTTTTTTTTCATATTTTCAGGTATTCAGATGAAAATGACATGAATATTCACATTGAGACTCAGGAAATCAACTATGAGCAAGCAATCTGTGCTGGTGGGGTTAAGTATGAAAAAGATTTTAAGAAGGACCACGTAACCCTAAATTTGTTCAGATTAATTGAATAAGAAGAAAAATAGATTTTACCTCATAAAAAACCCATTGAAACCATAAACCTTGGGGCAAAAAAAGATAAAAAAGAAATTAAAATTGAAACCTTTATAAAACCATCAACCCAAAACCAATTGATAAGCCTTCTCCAAGAGTTTCAAGATGTGTTTGCCTGGTCTTACCAGGATATGCCTAGTTTGAATACTGACATCGTATTCCATAAACTTCCTTTCAAATCTGAGTGTAAACCTATACAGCAAAACCTTAAGAGGATAAAACCTGAGATACTGCTAAAGATCAAAGAAGAAGTCAAGAAACACTTTGAAGTAGGATTTCTTGAACTCGTCAAATACCTTGAATGGGTGGGCAATACAGTTCTAGTCCCTAAGAAGGATGGTAAGGTGCGAATGTGTATGAATTATAAGGATTGGAATCAAGCTATCCAAAAAATAACTTTTTTTTGCCCCATGTCGATATCCTAGTAAACAACGTTACCAAAAATACACTTTTTTCTTTCATGGATGGATTTTCGAGATACAACCAAATCAAAATGGTGATCGAAGACATGGAAAAAGCTACCTTCATGACCATGTGGCAAGCTTTTTGCTAAAAAGTGATGCCTTTTGGGCTTAAAAATGCTGGAGCAGCTAATGGAAGGGCAATGGTTACCTTGTTTCTTGATTTTATGCACAAAGAGATCGAAGTTTTTTTGGATGACATGATCACCAAGTCACCTAGGGAGAATGAACATGTAGCTTACTTGTAGAAGCTCTTCAAATGCCTTTGAAAATATCAGCTCAAGTTAAACCCAAACAAATGCATATTTGGTGTCATATCCGGCAAGTTGTTGGGCTTCATTGTGAGTGAAAAAGGAATAGAAGTGGACCTTAGCAAGCTTTGAGCCATTCAAAGCCTTTCACTACCTCAAACCTTAAAAGAGGTAAGAAGTTTTTTGGGATAATTAAACTATATAGCTCAATTTATATCTTAATTGTCTGATAAATGTGACCCAATCTTTCGGTTACCTTGTAAATAAAATCTTGGAAAATGGAATAGAGAATGTCAAGAAGCCTTCGATAAAATAAAGCAACACTTTTTAAGCCCTTTAATGCTTATGGCCTCAATCTCAGGCAGACCTCTAATTTTATACCTATTAGTTTTTGATAGTTTGATGGGCTATGTATTAGGCCAGCATGATGATTCGGGAAAGAAAGAACAGACGATCTACATTTAAGCAAGCAGTTCACAAAATGTGAAAATAACTACTCGATAGTAGGAAAGCTATATTGCATTTTAGTTTAGATAGCCAGAAAGTTAAGACAATATATGTTATACCACACCATGTGGTTGATCGCCAAACTGGATCCCATCAAATACTTATGTGAAGCCCCTACATTGTCAGGGAGATAGGCTAGGTGGCAAGTCCTACTTTCTGAATACGATATTATATATGTGAATCAAAGGGCCATTAAGTGTAGCACAACCATAGATTTATTGGCTAGTCAAGCAACAGATGATTATCAACCTTTAAACTTTTAATTCCCTGATGAAGACCTAATGTGCATATCCCAGGTGGAAGATGCAACCGATAGTATTCACCTTGGAAAATGTTTTTTGATGGTGCTTAAAACGAATTAAGCCATGGAATTGGGGTAATCTTAATCTCACATGAGGGAAGCCATTATTCTTTCACTACGAGATTAAGCTTCGACTGCACAAACAATATAGCTAAATATGAGGCTTATATCATAGGACTCAAAGCTGCCATTGAAAGGGGCATTTGAACCTTATGAGTTTTTGGAGACTTAGCCCTTGTCATTTGCCAATTGAAAAGAGAATGGTAGACACATGATGCCAAACTAACTTATTGTAAAAGTTTAATCTCAGAACTGAGAAAAGAATTTGATGATGGTAGCTTTCGATATTTACCTTGGGAAGAGAATCAAATTACTGATGCGTTAGCCACCTTATCATCCATGTTTAAGGTCAATCGAGAGTTAGACGTTGCCCCTATTTAGATGAGCACTCATTCAACACTGACATATTGCTAGAATATCGAGGAAAAAAAGATGGTTTGCTCTAGTATCATGACATCCTTCAGTATATCAAAAATCAACAACACTTGGATCATGCCATTGAAAATGACAAAAGAACCATAAAAAGAATGGTTGCAAACTTCATTTTGGATACAGAGCACTATACAAGAAGAGTTGGGACTACCTATTACTTCGGTGCATCGACGCCTCAGAAGCCAAATGAATCGTCGAGGAGTCCATGAAGGGATCTATGGTATGCATGCTAATGGACACCGAATGGTGAAACAAGTCATGCGATCAGGCTACTACTAGTTGACTCTAGAAAGGGATTACATCAACTATGCTTGTAAATGCCATAAATGTCAAATCTATGCGAACAAAATTCATGTCCCACTTACACCTTTACATGTTATGATAGCTCCATGGCCCTTCTCTCTTTAGGTTATGGACATGATTAGATCGATTACCCCCAAGGCTTCTAATGGGCATTGCTTTATTTTGGTCATGATCGATTACTTCACTAAATGTGTAGAGCAACTTCTTATGCCAATGTCACCAGATCTATCATGTGTAAATTTATGAAACAGGACATCATTTATGGATATGGTTTTCCCAAATAAATCATTATCGATAATGCACGCAACCTAAAAAACATGATAATGCAAGTAATCTGCTTTCAGTTCAAAATTTAGCGTAGAAATTCCATCCCATATCATCCAATAATAAATGAGGTAGTGGAAGCAGTGAACAAGAATATCAATAAGATAATCAAAAAGATGGCTGAGACATATAAGGATTGGCATGAAAAGTTGCTCAGCAGTACAAACTTCTGCAGGTGCTACACCGTTTTCCTTAGTCTATGGCATAGAAGTCTATCTACCCATCGAGATAAAAATCCTGTCACTTAGAGTCCTGATGGAAGCATAACTTGAAAAGGTCGAATAGGTTAGTTTGAGCAATTTAATTTTATCGAAGAGAAAAGAATCAAAGCCATCTATCATGGGCAGAGGTATCAAAAGTGCATGATAAGAGCCTATCACAAAAAGGTCTATCCTCATCAGTTCTGAAAAGATGACTTAGTGCTTAAGCAAATTCTCTTAATCCATAAAGATGTTTATAGAAAATGGACTCCAAATTGTGAAAGACCATACATGTTGAAGCGTGTATGCTTTAGAGGAGCTTTAATCTTAACCGAAATGGATGGCAACAACCTGTCTAACCCTGTAAACTCTAATTTTGTAAAAAAATACTATACCTGAAAGGACTTTAGGATGAAAACCTGAAAGGGCATTCTATTAGTCCTTCACCTACCATTCTCCAAAAAAAAAACAGAAACAATAAAGAATAAAGAAAAATAGAAAAAAAAAACCAACTTAAGTCAAAAACTCAAAACAGTGGCTTAAGTAATGAACCCATTTAAACCAAGTTAAGCCCAAACCATCATCAGCCTAAAACCAATCTTCCCCATATTCATAACTCTGACCAAGACACCAAATCATAACTTAACGCATCTATTCAATGCTAATCAAACCTCATCCACAACTGCACTTTGGAAAATAAAACTAACCAATTGTGAGGCCTCTATCCCATCATGGGGTAATTTGAGGAATCTTCTTATGATTTGGCCAATACCACAAGGATCATTTGTTTGAGAGAAAGTCTTTGAAAACACTCAGCGAAAAATTCATGTCATCAGCATCGAAACCAATCGATCGAAAAAACTTTTTTTGGCTTTTTTGTATTTCAAAAATTTTCAATCAAATGAGAATAGAATTGTTTGATTTCTCACAAAACCTTTTTGTAACCCTACATTCAATGTTGCATCATGTTTATCATTAATTGATAATGCTTGATAAATAAACAAAATTGATAATAGGATTTCATAGCATTGCTTGGAAAGATTAAACTTTACGAGAATTTTTATTAGGTCTAAAGACCAAAAATAAACTTTAGGGCCATGGTTGGTCCTACTTTCTTTGATCTTGTACCATGAGAAGTGTTCAAACTCTACCTCTAGAAAAGCTTATCATAAAGAAAAAAGGATAAAATTCTACTTCAATTGGCACCCAAACAACTAGGGTTCAACATATTTGAATGGTTAAAGAGGCTCTTTAGAGTTAGAATTGGCAAAAAAACACCACTCATGCTTGCAGTGAACTCTTTATAGCTAGAGCCTTCTAACATAAATCATCTGATTTCATAATCCTCTTATTACCATCATTGGTCATCAAGACAAGAAGCCACCTTATCAGATGTGAGAAGAATCCAAAATTGATGGATTTTGCCTTTTGAAACACCACTTTTGCATCATTTAAACATGCATACACATTCCCATGCATTCTACAAGATTTAACATCTTTTAGGTACCAATCCTTATATAAAAGGCAAATTAGTAAAAAGTGTAAGGTCGATTTTTTGTTTCCAAAAACCTCAAAAAAATCTTAGGTAAGTACCTTTGATATCGAAGCTTATTGAAAATTATCCAAGAAAAGTATCTAATCTCAACATACATTTTCTTTCTTTATCTTTAAAGAGCAAGAGGTTTCCTTTTCATGTCCTCAAAGACCAGGATATTTTTTCCCTCAAAGAGCAAGATGTTTCCTTTTCCTATCCTTAAAGAGCAGGACCTTTTGTTTCTTTATCCTCAAAGAGTAGGACCTTTTCTTTTCTTTGTCCTCAAGGAGTAGGACATTTTCTTTTCCTGTCCTCAAAGGGTAGGACCTTTTCTTTAGGACCTTTCCTTTTTCTATCCTCAAAGAGCAAGACTTTTTCTTTCTTTATCCTCAAAGAGTAAGACGATTTCTTTCTTTATCCTCAAAGAGCAGGACATTTTTTTTGTCCTGAAAGAGCATGACCTTTTCTTTTTTTGTCCTCAAAGAATAGGACATTTCCTTTTCCTGTCTTTAAAGAGTAGTGCATTTTCTTTCTTTGTCCTTAAAGAGCAGGACTTTTTCTTTTCTTTGTCCTTAAAGAATAGGACATTTCCTTTTTTTATCCTCGAAGAGCAGGATGTTTTCTTTCTTTGTCCTCAAAGAGTAGGACATTTTCTTTCTTTGTCATTGAAGAGTAGGACCTTTTCTTTTCTTTGCCCTTAAAGACCAGACCTTTTCTTTCTTTGTCCTTAAAGAGCAGGATGTTTCTTTCTTTTTATCGTTAAAGAGTAGGATATTTTCTTTCTTTGTCCTTAAAGAGTGAGACATTTTCTTTCTTTGTCCTTAAAGAGTAGGATGTTTTCTTTTTTTTTGTCCTTAAAGAGTAAGACCTTTTCTTTCTTTATCGTCAAAGAGCAGGACATTTTCTTTTCTATGTCTTCAAAAAACATGATGTTTCTTTTTTTATCCCCAAAGAGTAGGATCTTTCCTTTTCTTGTCCTTAAAGAATAGGATATTTTCTTTCCTTTTGATCCTTAAAAAGTGGGACATTTCTTTTTCTTGTCCTCAAAGAGTAGGACATTTCTTTTCTTTGTCCTTAAAGAGCAGGATATTTTCTTTCTTTGTCCTCAAAGAGCAGGACCTTTCCTTTCATTTTAGTCCTTAAAGAGTAGGACATATTTTCTTTTAAGCCTACACAATAATCCTCAAAGAGCAAGATGCATTTTTCTCTTTTAAGCCCACATAAGCTAGTGGCACTTCTTGTTTTTAGTCCTCAAAAAGTAGCACACCTTTTTTTCCTACTCAAAAAAATAGCCTAGTACATGCCCAAACAAAATGGTGTCTATTTATCTTTGTCCTATTCTTAATACTTAGCAATGGTTAAAGAGGGGTAGTTGTAGGCACCTCATTTTGTCCAGACCAGTTTTTGGTATCTTAGGAGTTAGGTAAAGGTGACAAAATAAAAAAGTAAAAAAGTAAAAATAAAGCTAGGGGATGATCGTCACTTGGCAATAAAGTTTTTTTTGGATATGGTCTAAAATGCCTATGGATCGTCTTAAGGAAAAATGCAAAAGTGAGGCATTAAAGGTTATTTTCAGGGTGTTACTAGAGTCATTCAATTAAGTACGCGAGCCAATTTTTATCTCTTTGTGACCAACATAAGATAACTCAAGGAACCAAAGGTATGCGCGAGTCATATGGGAGTTTAAACACTATCACAAGGCTTTCATGTACCAAAATTTTAAATTTCCAAGGGAAGTATCAATCATGAGGTTTTGGTATTGATACCTAGCATGATTGTATCGATACAAGTCTTGCTAGCAGCTAAAGTTGTGTTTTTTAATGAAATGTATCGATACACAAGCATGAGTATCGATACAAGTCCATAGAGTACTGATATAGGGCTCTAAAGTCTCGAGACTAGAAATTTTTTTTGTTCTTAGTATTGATACACACCTCCTTGCATTGATTCTCAAGAAAAAATTACCTTATGTATTGATACAATATGCTTTGTATCGATATAGTAATGCATTTTGCCTTGCCCAAAGCATTTTTCAACCTTCGAAAATCTAATTCAAACATGTTTTTAGCACCAAGAAACCATCATAAAGCATTACAAACCTTGGCTTTGGCCCAATGACCAGATTTAAACAAGTTTAGGGCCTAAGCAACCAATACCAAAGGCCACTTTCACAAGAGATATGGTGGTAAAGATAATGGCAGGCATATCAGCAGTTGGAAGGCTGTTGCAGCCTTTCTGATTACTTTTTCACCATGGTAGAACCAATAACAATAGGGAGGCAGACTGAGCATGTTACCTGAATGTCTCCTTGGGCAGAGAAGAAAACCCAACAATACCCTTGGTTTGTTTCCTGAAGCCATTGGCTGAGCATGAAGATAAAGGGGGCACATACCTATCTTATAAAAGAGGGCTCCCAACTATAAAAAAACTCTCTAGCAATCTTAAAAAACTCTTTACCCATCCCCACAAATCCTCCAACCATTCTTAGGCCTAAAAATACTTCCAAAAACATTGTTTCCTTAACCTCCACACTTTATTCCCGTAGCTACCCCAAACCACCACTGGAAAACCTTTAAGAACCCAACTTTCCACATATTTTGACCCTTAAAAAGCCTCACCATCAACCATACCACCAAAAAGCTACTTCCTTTCATCTTTTTCTTGCTAAATAATAGCAAGGAGAAGGAAAAAATTAAGCCTACAACCACTACTTCAAGAAAAAGGGATGTTGAAGTTTTTTGCATATCCTCTCTACTTTGATCTTTGTAGTTTTTGTTTTTTCATTAGCATCATCTTAATAAACCTTTTTTTGCTTTCATGGCCATCCTAGGACTACCATGCATTTTTTTGGCTTTGGTTGTGGTAGTTTAGGATCTTGATGTTCTTCTTGGTGCCTTCATGCTATTTGGTTAACTAAGCATGCTCCTTTGCATTTTTATCACCATAATAGCCTTTGCCCATGTACTTTTTTCCATGTTCCTTCCATATTCACGTCCTTATCTCATGTTTAAATATGCATCTTAACATGATATAAGAATGCTTAGGCTTTTCCTAGAAGCTTGATAGGCTCCATGAAATAAAAATGACTTTTTTAGCAAACTCTTTTTAAACATGTTTATCCTAAGTATGTTCATGCATCTATCTATAATCTCCATACATTTTTTTCATCTTTTCTATGAAAAATGTCATCCTTGCTTGTGCATATATGTCCTTCATAGTTTGCATCATTTTGTGGTACTTTGCTTGTGTTGAGATGAATGCTTAGTGCTAGAAAACCCAATTTCAAAAATATCCTCCAAGTTAAGCACATGCTATCTCTCGTACATGGAAAATAACATGGGGTTAAGATTTTTATGAAGTTGGTTTTCCAACCTTTAAGGCAAAGCAAGTATTCAGTTCTAGATTAATGAAAGAATGAGTATAAGAGTATTGGTTTTTCAAAAATGAAATAAAGTCTTTTAGTTAAAAAAATGTGAATCCTTGGTCCTTAGCCAAACACACTTATGATGGCATGGTCAATAGGTTGTTCCATCATCCCAAACTACTCTGGGACTATGGAATTAACTTGTGACACCCATGTCAACCCCTTATCTTGGTTATGGATGTTTGAACATCCATGGCTCGAGCTCAACCCAATGAAAAACCCAAAATACTGAACACTTCCCCTATTTTATTCTAGTAGTATAGCAGTTAGGTTTTGAAAAATTATTTAAAAATAAAAAATGATTTATCCAGAATGTATTAGTATTCTTTTTCTTGAAGAATTTTGAATTAGCTTTCCAATGATATCTCATTACCGTCAGATCATCTCGGATGAAATAGTTACCATTTTTTGAATCTTCGCTATTAAGAACCCCTAGATCCAGTAAGCAATTTACTATTTGGGCTATTTCGGCCTAGTAAACAACATTTTTGAATCCTTTGAATATTTTTCTCATGGAGTTCATGAAATTCCCTTTTCAAAAAGGTATTATGTGTATTTTAAAAATTTCGAATGAATCCTAACTGATTTTTCAAATTCCATCATACCTTAACCCTATACATGCTGCTAATGTTAAGTTGAAATTCAAAAATTAATTCTGCCTGGAAAGTGATTTTCTAGTATTTTTGGAATATTTTTACATTAATCCTTATTTAGTTATCTTTCTAATGGTACCTTGTCCCCCCGAGACCTCCGGATAAGCTCAAAATTAATTCGGAAAGAGAAATGATGCAATGTTGTCCTCTATTTCTAACCTTATTTTTTAAACCCTTTTATTGAGGCGTTCGAACGCCTCATGATCTACTCAGCTTATTCCTATTACCTAAACCCCTTTAGACTTGGATCAAGGGTAAGCAATAAAGGAACATTTTAGCCAAACCTTTGGCTCTTGATTTTCGAAGATCCCTCTAACAAAAAAAATGACCCTTTCCTAATGACATCAAAAATTTCCATTTTTGGGGATACTCTAATCCTATTACTCTGAGAGGATACTCCAACCTTGTTTTACCTTAAAATTACATTGAATTTTCATTTTTGGGATACTCTAACCCTATTACTTTGGAGGGATACTCCAACCCCATTTTTACCTTAAAATGATGTCAAATTTCCATTTTTAAGGATACTCTAACCCCACTACTCTGACGGGATACTCCAACCCTACTTTTTACTTCAAATCCAATATCAAACTTTTATTTTTAGGGATACTCTAACCCCACTCTTCTAAGGGGATACGCTAACCCCACTTTCCATATTCCTTTAAAAATCCAACCTTTTCTCCCTCTCAAGTCATCGAAACTTTTTTCTCCTTAAATTTCCATCAAATTCGATTAATTCTCAATGTTATCATCTTGGTTATTCATCAATAATCAAAGACAACTACAAGATACATTTCAATCATCTCTCTTTTTATGCATTTTGTGTGTTTATTTTTGTGTGGATTTATTTATTGCTTTTTTTTCCTATCTTACTAATATATTTCCTCTTGTAGGGACCTCGAGCATTCATGCCTTAAAAATTATTTTTAGAATCACAAAATGATATCTCATGTCGATATCTCTCCAGTGCCAGATATGAAATATTTAACTTTTTAAAGAAAACTATTCGGACATTATTTTCATCAAAAACCCTTATGTTTCTCACCTCTTCGAGGCACATAGGTGATAAAATTTTCATTAAAACTCGGACTCGTATCTTTATAAAATTTCATGCATTAGAGGGAATTATATTTAAATAATGATAAAAATGAAACCGAGGAAATCGAGATTCAAGTAAGATATAGTTAGATGGTATTGATTTTTGAGCGTTGTCGGGGTGCTAATGCTTCCTCACACATAACCAACTCTTGAACCTAACACAATGAATCTTCGGTATTATTTTCAGTAGGCATCCGATCTTGTCAACTTAAAATGATTGGTGGCAACTCCAAGTTTATGGCCACTTCATGGTGGCCATCCAAGACTAGTCGAATGAGTAATTTGTTTGACGGTCTTTACTTATTTATGTCAAACATCAAAATATTTTAAGTCGAGCATGCTTTAGCCCTTCAGATTGTTCAAAGTTCTTAAAGGCCAGGCACGTGGAATGTCAACACCTACTTGATCACCTTATCTTAAAGTTCCATTATGCTCTCCATGTGAAAATGATTGTTTACCACACGTGAACAATTTATCATTTGGCATATAAATGACCGAGGCCTATACTGTATAGTGCTTTTCAAAAGTATGACCTTAACTCTTTATTATACCTATGATAGCATATCTATAAGTAAAGCTCTCATCAAGTATATGTCATCTGCCCAACAAACTGATCCAGTAGCTTACCATTTCAAGATACTTTAGACTTTGGAAATCAAAGCATACAAGTTATACACATGGAGTTAATTAATTACTCATGACTAAGGTAATTACACAATGAAGGTTAAATATGAATTAATCTATGTAAACGAACTTATTAATGGGCTAATTGCACTTTAGTTTAGTCTAATATATCACCACTTTTAGGTAATGCATTTATTTCTTTATTTAAGAGTTAAACTGCTTTAGATGACCAAGACAAGCCATCTCTCTAATTGGATTTAGACAACAAAATAGTCTTGAGATGAGTTAATTGCTTATGTTAATCCCATAGAATATGGACTATCGATATAGACTACTTACCTTAGAATGTTGTCTTCCTGCATAGAAAGTCCATTATATGCAACATTCTAATGGTAAAGATAGTAGTAGTCAATGAGCCATATTTGCTTACATTTCTTTAATATATAAATCTAAATGAGGATGGGATAGTAATGATAAAATGATAACTTGAATATTTATAAATAATCACTTTAAATTAATGAAATACTTCAAAATGTCTTTCATCCTTAGGGCAATCCTAATAATCCCCCACTTACCCTAAGAAAGTAAATGAGTCATGTCTCATATCCCCATACCCTAAACATGCCTTACAAAACTCCTAGCCACTAAAGTTTTAGTAAAAGGATTAGCAAGGTTATCCTTAGATGTAATTTTGTATACGTTAATAACTCTTTCCATCACTAGCTCTCTTATAATATGGTATCTTGTTTCTATATGTTTTGTCCTCTTGTGGTGTCTAGATTCCTTGGTATTTGCTATTGCTACACTACTATCACAAAAAAGTGTAATAGGTTTATCTATACCAAGAATTACCTCAAGGTCTCTAAGGAACTTGTGAAGCCATGTCGCTTCATTGGAAGCTTCAAAGGCTACCATATATTTGACTTCCATCATGAAGTCAATTGCAGCAATTTATTTTACACTCCTTACACAATGATGCCTTTTCCCAGGACAAATATAGACTTGAAGGTCAATTTCCTCGAGTCCTTACAAGCTGGAAGTATAAATTTGTATATCCCATAGGTGTTAGGCCCCTTCCAAAATATAACAACATGTAACTCCTTATTCTTTTAAGATACTTGAGTATATGCTTCAGGGCTTGCCAATGCTTGTTACCAAGGTTCTACTAATATTGACTTACAACACCAACCACATAACAAATATATGGTCATATACAAAGCATAGCTACATGAGACAACCCACAACGAATACATAAGGGACTTTCTTCATGTGTTCCCTATCTTCAGATGCCTTAGAGAAATCATCCAATGAATGAGTGGATCCTGCCGTAGATGGTTGTACACCTTTCTTGACATCTTGCATTGTATACCTTTCACTAATTTTGTCAACATATGAAACGTAGGATAAAGCTATCATCATGTTCTTTCAATCTCTAATGAGATGAATGCCTAAAACATAATTAGCTTCCTTTAAATCCTTTATGTCACATTGTTGTGACAACTACAGCTTGATAGATGACAGGTTCCCTACATCATTCACAATAAATAGTATGTCATAGATGTATAAGACTAGAAAGACCATTTTGCCCCCTTTAATACATTTATAACGTAAGGTTCATCGATGTTTTGCTTAAGTCCAAAGACCTCAATTGCTTGGTCAAATCTTTTATTCCATGTATGTAAGACTCACTTTAATCTAGAAATGGACCTAAGCTATTTGCTAACTTTTACTTCTCAGCCTTTTACTACAAACCTATCTGGTTATATCATATAGATGCTCTCGTCAAGATGGCTATTTAAGAATGCAGTCTTAACGTCTATTTGCCAAATCTCGTAATTGAGAGCCATAGCAATGGATAAAAGAGTATGAATGGACTTTAGCATCACAACAAGCAAAAAAGTTTAATCTTAGTCGACACTAGCCTTTTGGATTTATCCCTTTGCTACTAGTCCAACCTTAAAGGTTTTGACTTTTCCTTTAATATTTCTTTTTTTCTTGTAAACCCACTTACACTCTATGGGTTTTACCCTTTTGAAAGTTCTACAAGTTCTCAAACCAAATAAGATTTCATCAAATCCATCTCATTACTCACAGCCTTTTGCTAAAGCTTAGAATCAACATCACTCACAGTTTCATCATAGGTGACTGGATCATCTTTACGTTCCATGGCCTCAAATTGATAAATCTCATCATTACACATGAAGAACTTAGGTTTCTTAGAAACCCTTTTTCTATAACAAAGCTCCTTCGGTGGTTGCTTGTTTATATATCTTTCTTTGAAACTTGGAATAGAATCTAAGATCAAAATCTATGGAGCAACCTTATTTTCCAATAGTTTTTCTAGCACTATGTTACTTTAAGGTTTAAAGTCATTCATGTAACTTCCCTCAAGGAAGGTTGCATTGGTTGATACAATGACTTTCTATTCCTTCAAGTTATAAAGTAGTCCCTTATTTGTTCCCTTAGGATACCCTACAAGCAAACATAATTCTGAATGAGGTTCTAACTTCTTTGCTTCCTTATGCAATACATGTGCTGGCACCCTTATGTTCTCATATGTCCAAGGCAAGGTTTCTTGCCTTTCCACAACTTATATAGAGTTCTAGAAACTAACTTACTTGGAACCTAGTTTAAAATGCAACATGTTGCTTGTAGTGTATATCTGCAGACATTTAAATTCGTCTTGGTCCTTTTTTTTATAATCCTGAATATCCAAGATTGGAAACTTAGCAGCTACCCTTATTTCAAATGATTTTTCAGATGAACCAGACATTCTCAAAACCTTTTTATTCATATTTAAATGGCCAGAAGTTCACATGATAGAAAAAATCATATTTTAATCTCTAATTTCAAATATACAAAATGAATATTTAAGAGAAAAATTATTTTTTACTGTTTTTTGTCAAAATTTTGAAAATCTATTTTTGTGAATGATATCAAGGTCAAATTTCCTAATTTTACAATTTCTTCAAGAATTTTTTATGAAATTTGAGAAATTGATTGTTGTTTTTTTTACCGATACTAAGGTAGTATTTATGCCGATACTCACTTCAAAAAATCAAAAATATTCAAGGAAAAATTTATATTGGCATTTTATACCACAAGGTGCCAGGTTGCTTGTTTTAGTAATTAATTTTGAATTTTTAACAATATCATGAGTATTATACTTGTAACAGTTTTTCTAATAAAATCATTTTGAATTTTGGATTTCCATCTCTACCATTTCGTAAATTAATATTTGAAATAATATGTTTTATTTAATTCATTTTACATAAGTTGCAATGCATTTTTTGAAAATTTTCTCGATTCTAGAATACAAAATTTCCTTTATCTATAAAATATTTGATAGAATATTCTCGAGTTTTGAATTTCAAAATTTTTTAAATATTCACATTGAACCACCATTAAATCAGTTTTTACAATTTCATTTATTTATTATAAATTTTAGGATTTTTTTATTTTTTAAATATAGAGTTTTCTACTGTATAAATTTTTTGAGTGATTTTTCTAAATTTTTAATTTTTAAAATTCTTTAAATATTATTATTTAATTTATACTAAATCATTTTTTCAAAATTTAATTTATTTTATGAGTTTTTTTAGAATTTTTTTGCTTTCAACATACAAAATTTTCTACTCCATAAAATTTTTAGCAGATTTTTATGAATTTATAATTTTTAAAATTCACCAAATATTATCATTTAATCCATGTTAAATTAGTTTTGAAAATTTTATTTTATTTTATTTTATTTTATGACCTTTGCATTTCTTTAAAATTTTTCTATTTTCAAAATACGGAGTTTTTAGCTCTGTAAATTTTTTATAACATTTTTTTGAGTTTATAATTTGCAAAAGCCTTCAAATGTTATTGTTTAAATCGTATTAAATCAGTTTTGAAAAATTTAATTTATTTTATGTGTTTGCATTTTTTTACATATAATAATATTCCCATAGGGGTTTTTCTGTTAAAATTTTATGAGTTTGTTATTTTTTACGTTTTGTTGTAAATTAAAAATATTATTTATTATTATATTAAATTAAATTGATCATATGAAATTTTGTTTAAAATACATAATTTTTTTTAGTTTCTAGAATTTAATTCTTCTAAATAATTTTTACAGTATAATTTTATATATTATATAAATGTCTTCCAAAATTATCTAGACCCTGATAATGTCATGGGTGACATGACTCACTAAAACACAAAAATTATAAATAAAAATTTTTTCAAAATGAAAAAGTCAAAAATTAATGAAAAATTAATTAATAAATAAATAAAAGAAAAAAATGTAAGGCCATTCGGCCAAGAACCTTCAAAGAGGTTTTTGGCTGATTCTCTCCTTAAAAGCAAAGGGAGAAAACTTTGATGATATGTTAATGGATTTCAAGAACTAAAAACACCAAAAATCCATTAAATTATTTAGGTTTTTTCATGTTTTCAAGCTTCAAGGTAACTGCTTTTGTAAAAAGTTTATTTTTTTATTGATTTCATGCTTGATTCCTTGTTTTATTAAGTTTTTCTGATTGGTTGAGCTCATCAGTTTAATTTCATGTTAAGAGCCTAAACATGAAAACAATAATTAAAGTTTATGGATTTCATTGATATATTGGATTTTTTTTGTATTTGTGTTGATTTTTATTATAATATTTTATGTTTATTTGTGATAATTGTTATATACCTTAGCAACTCTATCACCAAATCTAACTTTGATCCCGAATAAGTTTTGAAGGATAGTTGGATAACTTTAGACTCCATAAGTTTGATACCCATGCAACCTCTACTCGCCCAGAGTTTCAAAACAGATAAAACTCCTACCAAGGCCTATATAAAGATGTGGAATCAACACTTATGAGGTATGAGCTCTTAGAATTCTTTTATTCTCTTTTTGTTCTTCATTCATAGTATCTTTGTTGACTTAAGCATCAGAGTATTTCCCGAAGCCAAACTTTAAGCCTCTCTTACCTTTGTTGTTTTACAGGTTTCCTATTCAAAATCTCCATTGTTGCATCAATAGTGGGTGTCATCTGTGGGAACTTATCATTTTAATGGCTTAGCAATGATAGCAATCTTCTTTACCAGATACAAAGAAAAGATCATGGCTACCCAAGCGACCAACTCTGCTCCCATTACTCAAGCCGTGACAATGACGAGTCGGTGCCCGTGGAACCTCGGCCTAATTCTAGAACACCCAATCCCATGGTAACTGAAGATCTCTTTTCCATGGTTGCGACCACAGTACCCGTCCTGCCTAACTTTCCACATGTTCACCCCTATTTCCAAACACCTTTCACACCAAATCTTTAGCCTTAACCACCCAACTACTTTCAGAACCTCTAACCTCCTAATCACCACTATCGCAGCCAATGTTTACCATAATCAATCCAAATATTCATATTCAAGGAAGCCCATCATCCCCCAATTCTATGGTTGCTAGAATAAGCATTCCCAACATATCACCGTAAATGCATCGGTGGTTGACTTGGGAAACTTATTGAAAATAAACATCTCTTTGCCACTACCAGCATCTTAAGTCAATTTATAAAGTCAATTTCAAGCATTCGCCATCCGATGGCGACCCAACAAGCCCTCATTCAACAACAATATCAAAAGGAGTTGGTAGCCTAACAGATCATCATCCAACAGCAGCAAATTAATCAACTTATACAATCTGGTCACTAAAACCAATTAACAGGCATATCTAATACCAGGAACTATAGTTTGAGCACAAGAGACCGATAGACAAGTCCAGAATATTAAGAAATCCATGAGAGTTCATACTTCACTCCTGAGTGTAACCTGTATGAAAAATAAGAAGACATAGATCACTATTAACAAGGATCCCTGTTAGTCAAACAGGTGGCAGTTCTCTACCAAAAAATTAAAAATATGAAGCAGCTGAGGTAAGATGATTGGGAATGGCTAGAGATTAAGCACAATCCACTATCTTTAGCAATTTGCCAAACCCTAATTCTTGAAAAGATCAAGCTTCTGTCAAATACATATGATGGCAAGGCAGATCTAGTAAATCACTTAAATCACTTTTGTGTGTTCCACAATGCAAGATATTCCCAACAACTCTATGAGGGCTAACCCATACTTAGTGGTAATTCTTGGAACCAAGATCCATCAAAAACTTTGATCAGTTGGCTCACCAATTTCTCGCCACTTTAGTAGCTATCAAATGGTAGCCAAGGCAACGGCCAGCTTGATGGCTATCAAGCAAAACCCAGATGAAACACTCCATGAATAGTTCAAGAGCTTTAATACTGCTACGCTGGAAGTCAAAGACCTCAATGATGAATAGGCAATCCAGGCCTTCATCCCTTGGGTCTATCATAAGCACCTAAAGTATGCTTTAACAGATGCTCAGCCGGTCAAGCTATATTAGCTCTATGAGAAGGCATAAAAATACGCTGACGCAGAAGACATTGAAATCACAAATCATAAATTTGAACGCCCTTATCGAGATTGATAGGGTAATAGGTTTGGATGAAACTAGAGAAAAAAAGAGTAATTCCCTCAAAAAGGTAGATTGGATAGTCACCAAGATAATAAATTTAGGTTATAAAAAATTAAATCCAAACGAGCAAGAAGAGAGATTGGGCACTACCATATAACAAGTACAAGTTCTACACACTCCTTAATGTCAGTAGAATGCAGGTACTATATGCCATAATGAAAGATGGCCTAGTAGAAAGACCACCACCTATGAGGACAGATAAAGGCCATAGAAACTCGTGAAAGCATTATGAATTTCATAATAATGTTGCTTATAAAATGGAAGAATGTATCAGCTTGGGGAATGCCATTGAAGCATTGATTCAAAAAGGGGAAATCAAACAATTTGTGAAAAAAGATAACCAAGAATCATCCCAACTGGCTGATCGATGTTAGGGTAAGGTAGCAGGAAAATGCCAAATCATTGGAATAATTAATGCGATCATCAAAAGTAATGAGAATTGGGCGAGCATAAATCTAAGAGAAAATCACACTTGCAGTCGTGATGGCAATAAATAACCCTCGAAGAAAATAAAACAAGATAACTAAAGGGTAATGTTAAGTGACAATGATGATGAATTGGCTACTGATAATGGTGATGATCCAATTATAGTATCAACCATTGTGGGGAATTACCGTGTTGATCGAATTTTGGTAGATAATGGTAGCATGGTAAAAATTCTCCAATGGGATGCCTTTCGAAATTTGGGATATGAAGATAGCGACCTCTACCCTTTATTACCGCTATATGCATTCGTTATCAACCTATACTAATGAAAGGTTTCATCACTTTGTCGGTCACTTTTGGCGATGGAGAACACATAACCACAGTAATAATGGAATTCCTGGTAGTTGACTAGCCATCCAGTTATAATATTATTCTTAGGTGACTTGCCATGAAAAAAGCAAAAATGATTGCAGCTATGTATTGTCTCACCATTAAGTTGCCTACGTCAACAAGAGTAGGATATATGAAAGTTAATTAAGTGATCGCCCGATGCAGCCACTTAATATCTATAAAGATGACGAAAAAAGCCCCAAACACATTTGATGAGTGCATAGAAGCTCTGATGGAAAACATATAATCTATCAATACGATAACACCAACTAACCCCAATAATTTAACCCTTAAAAGTTTAGACATCTAAGATGACTTCCATCATCCAAAACCTTAGCCTGCAGAAAAAGTATCAGCAAATTCCTTGTACCGCTAGATCCTAATTTGTTTATAATGATCAAAAGTTTAATGGAACCAAAAGCCAAAAATGACCTAATAAACTTTTAATGACTCTATGCAGATGTTTTCGCTTGGTCAGTTGTAGATATATCGGGTATAGACACAAAGGTAATCATGTATACGTTAAATGTTAATCCTATAGCTAAACCAATTAAACAGAAAAAAAAGATTTGTTCTAGAGCAAATTCAAGTGATTAATGAAGAAACAGACAAACTTTTGACTACGGATATATACGAGAAGTGATGTACCCTGAGTGGCTGGCCAATGCAGTAATGGTTAAAAAGTTAAATGGAAAATGAAGAATATGCGTCGACTTCACTACTCTTAATAAAACTTGCCCTAAAGATTACTTTCCTTTACCAATAATAGATTGCCTTATCGACTCTTCAGCGAGCAATCAGTTCCTTTCTTTCATGGATGCATTCTCTATATATAACCAAAAAAGAATGAATCCTTATGATGAAGCCAAAATGTCATTCATTACAAAAGATGGTATTTTTTGCTATAAATTTATGCCCTTTAGGCTTAAAAATGAAGGAGCAACATATCAATGTTTGGTGAAAAAAATTTTCAAAAATCAAATTGGGTGATCCAGGAAGTGCACGTTGATGATACGCTCATAAAATGCCCATTGATTGAACAAGATATAGCCGATTTGAGGGAGACTTTTATAGTCCTACGAAGATACATCATGAAACTAAATCCAACAAAGTGCACGTTTAGAGTAGTTGCCAGTAAGTTCCTAGGCTTCATGGTATTATCTAGAGGGATTAAGGCCAACCCAGAAAAAATAAAAGGTATATTAGACATGATGCCTCCCAAATCAACAAAAGATGTATATCGACTAACAGGAAAGGTTGCCTCACATAACCATTTTATTTTAAAGCTCTCCGATAGATGTCTCCCTTTCTTTAAATTACTAAGGGCAGTTACTTGCTATAAATGGACAAAGGAATGCCATATGGCATTTGATAAAGTAAAATGCTACCTTTGCACACCGCCATTATTAGCTAGCCTAAAACCTAATGTATGCTTGCTCGTATACTTGGCTGCATCAGATGAAATGGTGGCAGTCATCTTAGCAACAGAAAAAGAAGGAATCCAACGACCAGTTTATTACATCAGTAGGGCATTGGAAGCTGGTGAGGTTAATTATACTAAGACTAAAAAGCTCATATATGGACTTATCATAGCTGCCAGAAAACTACGATAATATTTCCAAGCACATCCTATCATGGTACTCATTGACTACCTAATAAAAGATATGGTATAAAAAGTTGAATCTGCTAGAAGGACGATCTGATGGAGCATAGAGTTAAGTGAATTTGGGTTAACCTACAGCCCAAAAAGGATGATCAAAGCATAGGCTTTGGTAGATTTTATTGCTGAATGCTCTATCTTATATGCTGCTGAACCATTAAGAACCATTAAAAAAGCATATTGGCAAAAAAAATATAAAAAGGATGATAGCCTACGGAAAGACTTATGGGAACTTTATGCTGATGGATCATCAGGAAAAGAGAAATCAGGACCAGGTGTCCTTCTCATCGACCCCAGTGGCCATGAATGGCATTATGCCTTACCCTTTTAGTTCGCACCTCAAAGAATGCAGTGGAATATGAAGCATTGATAGCTATAATTAAATTGGCTAAAAATCTGAACACCACCTGTCTAAGGGTTTATACTAACTTCTAGTTAGTAGCAAACCAGATTGATGGGGAATACAAAGTTAAGGATCGAAACTTAGTGAAGTACCATCACATGGTTTCCTGGCTTGCCAAAGCCTTTGACTATATCAAGTTTGAAAGAATACCTCATAAAAAAATTGTAAAATAGATACAGTATGTAAAATGGTAAATAGTCTGGAAAGGACAATTCTCCTTGAGTCTATTGGATCACCAGCTTTTGATCAATATATCTTTGAAATTAATATAGATGATGGGAATGATTGGATAACAGAAATAAAAGACTTTTTACAAAAAAAATCATGCCAGACACCCCTCTTCATAAAAAGTAACTCGAGAAAAAACCATCCAGGTATGCATTAATTGATGGTATTTTGTACAAAAAAATCCTTCACTTACCCTCTACTCAGATGCCTTAGCAAGTGAAACAGGTTATGTGTTAAGGGTAATCCATGAAGGTGTTTATGGTAATCACTTGGAAGGAAGGGCATTAGCACAAAAAGCCCTACGGCAAGGATTTTTTTAGCCAACAATGAAAAAAGATGCCACCAACTTAGTTCAAAAATATGATAAGTGCCAACGATTCGCCAAAATCTCACGATAACCCACAGAAAAATTTAAACAAATTTTTAGTCCCTAGCCCTTTTGTGTATATGGCATTGATATTTTGGGACCATTTCCTCTTGCTACTGGACAATGTCAATTTTTAGTTGTTGCATGTGACTATTTTTTCAAATGCGTTGAAGTAGAACCTATAGCCACAATAACAGCTAAAATTATGGAAAACTTTATTTGGAAATTCATCATGTGTCGATTTGGCATACCCGAAGTTATTGTAGCAAATAATGGAAAATAATTGTTGGCTGATAAACTAAAAGATTTTTGCATAAGATTCTATATTAACCTTGTACATAATTCGATCGCACATCCATAATCCAACGGTCAAGTAGAGGCTATGAATAAAAACATACTCCAACCACTTAAAAAGAAACTGGATGATGCAAAAGGTGCATGGGCAGAAGAAACACCCAGAATATTATGTGCCATAAGAACCACAAAATGTCAAGCAATTAGAGCCATGTAATTTAGCTTCGTACACAACCACAAAGTCATTATTCTAGCAAAAATTAGGGTTTTCAGCATTAAATGACCTTTGTAGATCTAACATTAAATGAATCCTTTTTTAGGGCTGTAGACACTTTATTTTGTTCGAGCTAATTTTTAGCAATCTAGAGCATAGACGTGAGAGGGGGCGATGATCATTGGGCGATGTTGTCGCTTGGCGAAAAAGTATTTTGAGGAGGTCAATAAGGCTTAGGGATCATATGAAAGGTAAATGCAAAGATATGGCATTAAATGACATAGTTCAAGGTATTCGGGGACAAAAGTTATGAGAAAATTCATAATTTTACTTGAATATATCGATACATGGTTCTCATGTCTCGATACAATGCTTCAACATGCCAAAATTTTGAAATGTCCCTATTTGTATCGATACAACATGTAGATGTATCAATACACAAGCCTCTTTATTGATATAGGACCTCATGTATCGATACTAGGCCATGCCAGGACCAAAACATGCATTCTGTAAAGAAATGTATCGACACATATCAATATGTATCGATACAGTCGTCCATAATATTGATGCAATGGTTCATAGTATCGATATAATGATTATTGTATCGATACCATTAAGGTTTTTGGACAAAATGTATCAATACATTATGCAATGTATCGATACATGTAGGCTATTCACACGGTTCGAGCATTTTTTACTCATCCACCATTAATCCAAAACTCGATTTTAACTCATTTCTTTGCATCAGGAAAGATTAAAACACATGTCAAATTACAAATTTGGACTTTTAAATTAATCAAAAAAAATTTTTAAGTCTAAATTGGATCAAAAGGGTCAATGTCATTTGATCACCCTACTCTTCCCTAGTTGTTGGCCAATGTCACCATCAGCCACCTTATTTGCTGGAAAATCATTTCAGCATTTAAACCAGCCACCCTCTGCCTATCACATTGGCAGCAAGTTGCTCCCTACAGCCACCCTATAGCCACCATGCTAACATCACCTTGTCCCTCTTGAGAAATGCCCAAAAACACCTCCAATTGGCTCCAAAATGGTGGTATAAAGGGACCACTTCTATCTCAGCTGAAAAAAGGTTAGATTCCAACTTGTTTCAGCTTCCAAAAACATATTCACACATAAAAAAATCCCGTAGCTTTTCACCCACTAACTAAAAACAGCCCCAAAACACTAACTCTCAACCTCTACACATTCTAAAAATCACCCTCATCCATACCAAAACCTCATTGGTTCTTTTTTTTTCTTACTTATTTACAGCAAGAAAAAGAGGAAAATTCAAGCCATCTCTGTTGCTCAACTCTTTGGCCAAAGTTGAAGTTTTGTTAGTATAACTTCTTGCTCTATCACTTACATTTTTTGTTTTTTAGCACCTTCATTATTTTAGTGAGCTCTTTATGTTTCCATTACCCTTTTAGGATTATCATGCATTGTTGTGGCATTTAGTTGTGGTAGTTTAAGATTTGGATGCCTTAATGCCTTTTTTATGTGCAAAATGCCTCATTTCATCCTCATTAGTTTGATATCTCTTACTCATGCATTTTATGCCATGTCCATGATTCTTGTTATCCTTAATCCATGCATGAATCATTAGCCTAACACATTTCAAGCACATTTACACATTAGTTTGCATGAATCATTGTCATTTTCAGCATCCATAACATTTTCTTGTCAAGATGCATAACCCTTTCTTTATCTAGGCCATTAGTAAAATTAGCATCCCCACTCATGTTATGTGCCCTCCCCTTGTATGTTTGTTGTCCAAATGCATGCTTGATGGCTGATAAAAACTAATTTTTGAAACCCCCCAAGCCAGCTTGCTAACCTCAACCAATAAGGATTAGCATGGAAATGAGCTTGTGATGCTCATGCCACTCTTTCCCTTCAGTCATAGATGTTCGAATGTCAATGACTCAAGTTTGGACTCATAGACATAAAATATAAAAGATATCCCCTGCTTTGCTTTATCCCCTGCTAGTAGCACAACTATTACAAATTGAAAAATCACTTTAAAATCCTAAATGATTTTTAATGAATTTTTTGATATTTTTCTATCAAAGCACATCAAATTGTCTTTAAAACGATGTCTTATTCACCCCTGGATCGTTCCAGATGAGAGACTTATGATTTTTCAAGTCTAAGCCATCTGGAATCTCTAGAATCTAAACATGTATTCTGGTTGGGCCATTCAGGCCTACTAAATGATTTTTCCAAATTTTTTAAACATTTTTCCTAAAAGTTTCATGAAATTCCTTTTTTAGAAAGGTATTATTTACAATTTTTCAATACCAAATAAATCAGGGGTGATTTTTTAAATTTTGACACACCTTGTCCCTCATATGCTCTACCAACAGCACTATCAATCTGAACTTCAAAATTTATTCCCCCAGAAAGTGACTTTTTAGGGCAGTGGGTATATTTTTAGGATGACCCTCATTGAGTTATCTTTCTAACGGTGTCTTGTCCACCTTCTAGATCCTTCGAACTAATTTAGAATAAATTCAGGAAACAAGATAGCGCGATGTTGTCCCCTATTTTTAGTGTTGGTCAAAATTGAGTTATTTTTTTTGAATTTCGTCTCGAGACATTTGAATGTCTCTATATCAACCCGATTACACTCAAGAATATGCTTTGACCTCCCATAGGCTCGTATCAAGGCACAAACACATTTTACATCTTTACCATCCTCATTCACAATAATTTCTTTTGCCAAAAGTTGTTGAAAGGCTTATACATTCCTTAAATCACAAGGTTTTGCTAACTTAAGTTTGTCAACTCAACTTCTCTAAAGAGTGTCAAACATATCACTTTTGGAGATACTCCAACCCTACTTTTTTGAAGGGATACTCCAATCCCATTTTTCAAAATTATCGAGGTTAAAAAGAAACCTTCTTTTATTAAAATGATTTATCATCCACGGGGATACTCCAACCCTGACCTTCTGAGGGGATACTCCAACCCCATATTTCAAAATTGGTAAGATTAAAAAAAACTTCCTTTGTCAAAATTATTTGTCATCCATGGGGATACTCCAACCCTACATCTTCAAAGGGATACTCCAACCCTATTTTCAATGATAATTAATTTTTCTTTCATTCTCGGACTTCTATGATATGTCAAACAAATCTTGTTTAATCAAGGAACCCAAATACATCTTGAAAATTATCAATTTAGTTATTCCCAAATAATCGATACCAATTGCTAGATAATTTCCAATAGTCCATTCCTTTTCTTTATCATTGCATTGAATGATCCATGTTATGTTACTTCATTTATTGTCCTACTAACATGATTTTTTTGTGATGATTAGTTGCATTCATGTTTTCCAATCATTTCAAATAAAACTAAAGGTAATGTATCATGTGGGTATCTCTCTATTGCCCAAAGTGGAATATTTCATTTTTAAAGTAAAATCTAAAGGTCATTTTTATCAAAAATCGTTACATTCCCTATCTCTTCGGGGTGTATGTAAGATTCAATCTTTTTCATCAAAACTTGGATTTGTATTTCTATAAGATCCATGCATTAAAAGAATGTTATATCAAAATAATGATGAGTTAAGATAGAAAGAATCAAAACCGAGATAAGACATAGCTAGTAAGATACTAATTTAGGGCATCGCAAAGAGGTTTGTGCCTCATCGCGCGTAACCAATTCTCGAACCCAAATGGTGAATCTTTGCATGACGTAGACCACAAGATCGATGTTTTGAGTTTCGTAACTCAAAAAATAGGTTTCAATTCATGCTTAGCCTAAAATGATCGGTGGTGACTCCAAGCATTGACCATTTCGTGATGGTTATCTAAGACCAATAAGATAAGCGATTCACCTTATGGTCCCTTTCACTGTACCACAAGTTAAGAATCTATACATTCTCGTTCTCTTCACATCGCCAAAGAAAAGCCTCGATCAAGAGGACATTTCTAAGTCAGGAAAATATTTTAAGTCATGTGCACTCATAGATCTGTGAGAATCCACCCCCAGTACATTACGACAGTGGAGATACTCTAACCCTATTTTTAATTAAAAAAGTTAAATTTTCTTTTTGTTCCTAAATGTTTTCCTAACTTTGGGGATACTCTAACCTTATTACTTAAAAGGGATACTTTAACCTCGTTTTTCATTAAAAACCTAAATTTTCACTTTAATCTTAACTATTTTCACAACTCTATTTTAGGAGATATTGTAACCCCACCTTATTGAGGGAATACTCTAACCCTGCTTTTACCTCAAAAATTTTAAATTTTCTCTCTTTTGAATGCCTCAATCCGTTTTGATAAAAATTATCTTTTTTGTTCAAATTACCACTGAATCCAGACCGATCTTTGAAATTATCATCCCAGTTATTCTTTAATAATCAAAGGCAATTATGAGATATATTTTTATTGCCCTTCAATTTTTTATGTTCCTTTTTTGCGATTGCTTGTTTATGCTATTATTATATTTCTCATTTTTTGCCTTACTAACTTATTTCCTTTTGTAATGTTATTGTGCATTCATATTTAAAATTCATTTTCCAATAAAATTTATGGGGCGATGTTTCATGTTGGTATCTCTCTAGCACCTAATACAAAGCATCCAATTTTTAAAATCCAATCCAGACACCGTTTTCATAAAAAATCCCTTTGCTCCTCACATCTCTAAGGCATACAGATGATCTAATTTTTCTTAATAAAAAATTTGGATTCATATTTTCCTAAACTTTATGCATTAAAAAGGATTATATCTAAATAGAGACCAGATGGAGTTGATTTAATCGAGAACAAATAGAAATAATTAGTAGGTACTGATTTTAGGCGTCCTTCCCTGGATGTAACCAACTCTAAGCCCAACCAATGAATTTTTGGACTTCATAGACCTTGAAATCATTTTTTTAAGTTTAGTAACTCATTATATTGTTTTCAATAGGCATCCAATCTTGCCTAACCTAAAATGACCGATAGCGACTCCAAGTTTATGGCCATTTCGTGGTGGCCATCCGAGTCTAGTTGGATAAACGACTTGTTCGACAGTCCCTACCCCTTCATATTATCATGCCTAATCCAAATCCCAATCAAGGGATAGCTCAAAGGCATGACCACAACCAATCATCAGTTATTTTTAAGTCAAGCATGCTATGCCCTTCGAATCATCCGAAGTTTTAAAGGCCGAGCACATGGCAAGAGCATTATGATCCACTGGGGACTATAAAGAGTTTGGCCTATAACTAGCTCTTGTTTCACTCTGTTCTCAGTTTTTCAGTCTCCATGATTATTTTGATATAATTCTCTTTTATTTGCCTACTAATCTCTATTGTTTATGTTTTTGTCTTATGATTATTATGGATTATTTGTGCCTAAATAAATATTGATTCAAATAAATATGCTAATATAGGAGTGGAACAAAAAGGTTTGATTGTTTCCTTGACACACACCTTGCACTTGTATTTGCACTAGATTCATACCATACACCTTGGTGTGGTTAGTATCCCAATTATTAGGAAGAAGTGAGCCATCTGCCTTCCTAAGTAACCCTCTACATAGGCATGGCAAGACCTTTCGGGATGTAAACTACCTATGTCACTTATAAGTGCCCCTCAGCACTTGTATAAGGAAATACATCTATCAGATTGAACTTGTTCTGCTAAACTCACAATAGGCCTAGGATCAGGGTGCCTCGACTGTTTTTCTCAGACAAAGGGATGATTTGGATACAGAAATAGGCATCAACTCAAACCAATGTAGTGAATCCTATGAGCTAAACCATGTCAAGCCATGCTGGATCTACTAGAATAACCAGAAGATTAGGGCTGCCAAGGGAAACATTTCTTACCTTTACTCCTATATACCATTAGTTACGCAAGCAATGATGGTTGAACATTGTCACCTGTATTTGTCATTTTATTTTCATGATCATTCCTTGAGGATATAACCTTATGTTCGATGATAAATCCTCTTTTATAAATGGGTTAGTACAAGTGAATACCATTACCTACAATGCCATCTTATTTCTGACCAAGATAGGGCATCATGCTGCATGAACAATGGCTTAACATATATGGTGATGAACAAACATCACCATTTAGATGGTCACACTTAAGGTATCATGTTACTTCGTGAAAAGACAATTTTAATACAGGTATGCCATTATGCTATTTCTTCAATGCTTTGACATTTGTGATTATCTTATCTGCCCCTAGGCATCATACTACCTATTATGGGGGCAAATTTTATGATTCTTTCCATTTCTTACCTTATGCCTATAATTTCATACTGGTTACTAACTCATTCTTTTTTTGCTTTTCTTTTTCACCATGCATTATTTCATCATAATTACTATCATCATGGGACAATTGGCTCTAATGGATCAATGTTCACCAGGGGCCACATGTCATGGAGCAATAGTTTACTTTAGAGTTAAAACACTTTGAAAAAGTTCGAGCATGGTTAGAGCGCTAACATCATGAAGACACAGATGCTTTAAAATCGAGGAATACCTAAGTAATGCATGAAATGATCACGATAGGATACCGTCAAAGTGATTGGCAAGATCTGAGGACCATATGGACTAATTGGAATAGTTCTAAAAGGGAATCATTCACTAAGAGATATAGAGGTATCACTCTTCTGATTCAAGTTTGTTTGGATTTCAGTTTATTGCAAGCAGCCTTTCAGTTTAGGAATCCAATGTACCAGTGTTTCACTTTTAATCATAAAGACTTAATCCCCATGGTTGATGAATACACTATCTTACTCAACAATGAAAGGGCAAAGGTCGACAGGACTGTAAAGCATTGAATTCACCAACCTTTAAGAAATGATTCGCTCAAATCCTTATCAAAAGAAAAAGGAGCAGTGAATGCATCTCATGGGCCAATTTAAAAAAAGTAATGGCGAGTACTATTGACATTCTAAAAATCTAAGATATCTACGCTTTGGCAATATATGGTTTTGGTAATATTCCCAAAAACATTAGACTATGTTGAAGCTATGGTAGCATATGTCTTTTCTCGCTTATGCTATAACATTAATCCCGCACTAGCTATCCTTGTTGAAACTATTCAAACTTTTAATTTTTGTAAGAAAATGGGAATAGGTCGTTTCATTGGATGTGCACTTGTTAGTCATTTTAGCTAGGAAGAAAGTAGGGCGTTGTACTACTTATTACCCAGCTTTAGCCTTATCTCTAAGGTACTCAAGAAGGAATGGCCTCAAGACAAATCTAAAGAGCAATAGGTCTAAAAATTTTAAAACTTTAAGAGGGAAGAGGTAACATGGAAGGCTTCTTTGTTTTTGCCATAATGGTCATATACCGGTGCAGAGATTATAGTTGTGTATTGCTCATGGGATTATGAGGAAGTACTAGCCATGCCTCTCTTTTAGTTCTTCAAAAATTTTAATGTTGTTAATTTATCCCTTTCATCCAAGATTTAGAGTTATGGGATTTTGATTATGTTGAGCCTGGCTATAAGTCGAAAGTCTAGCTAGCCTTTCAAGCATGGAAACAAACCTATTGCATGGAGAGATATTAGAGAGGGAGTAGTATAACCCCAGGATATGATGAATGGATGATCCGTCACATTAATGACATCGTGCCCTTGTTTGCTGTTGGGACATCACAAATGCCAGTTAACAAATTTCCCTTTGAGGTTGAGTTGCTCAAGGAAGAGTTCAAACAACAGAAGATGACCTTTGCTAAGAAGATTACTTGATTAAAAGAGGAAAATAGTCAATTGAAAAAGGACCTTTACCTCAGGGATAGTGAGGTAAGAAGGGCTGTTAAAAAGAAAACCACATCAAGAAGGATTTTGAGAGCTTGAAAAAAGATTATATGGCCCTTAACAAAGCAAGCAAGTCCCAAAAGCTTAGAAAGTCATCGATCGAGTACAGGACAAAAGTTACTGCTCTTAAAAAGGAACACCAATGGAGAGAAACTGCTAAGGCCAATAGGGAAAAGCTTGTTAGAGCCCAGGCTCTTGCATCAACTTATCAAAGAAGGAATGAATGGTTAGAGGCTCGAGTCTGGGATTTGATAGCAAACTAAGCTAAAAATAGAGTTCTGACACTTAGAATCCAATACTTAGAGCATTCTCTTCAAGCCTGCCAAGACTAAGTCGATGTCCTAGTAAGAGCCTCCAAACAGTAGGAGTAAGAATAGCTTCAAATGGTTAATAATGCACGCCAGAATCATCAGGACTATCATCACCGTCTCACAGAGCAAATCTAGGTAGCTCAGTTGGAGGTCGAGAACATGATGGATATAGCCCGATCCCTAACACGTGATATCTTACCCATCGGAGCCCATAAATAAGAGTTGCTGTACTTATTGGACCACATAATCAAGCAATATAACTATGTCAGGCATTTTCGAATATAATCACATGTAATTAAGACATTTGTGGCTTTAATGAAAGAGGCTACTGGTGGAGCTGTCTTTTTATCCAATTGTCCTTTTTGCATTTGCATGACTAACTTAATCCTTTCATGGTTTTTATTCATCTATGATCACATATTTCCTCTCATTGCATCAAACATATGCATGAACATACTATAAAAGCCTAATCTAAAATTAATTTAAAGTGAATGTGTTCCAAAACATAGAATCTATAGTTTGCCATCAGTACAACACTTGTAATCATTAAAAAGCAATGGAAAACGATCACAAAGCCCATATTAAATGTACAGAGAATCCTAAGAGTAGGCACTCCATAAGAATGAGGAACTTCAAGCACAGATCACTGTGGTACTAAATTACTATCCAATGTGTTGAAGGAAAAGGGTAAATGATCACAGTCGAGATGGGAAAAGAATCGACCCACTGCGAAAGCAATTTGAATGGTGGTACTAAGGCCACTAATGCTCAAGAAAGGGCATTACATGGGAACCAACGTCCTACCATCTTAGCCATTTATTTATATCAATCCTAAAATAGCATCCTACTTAATTCAAGGATTTTAAGGCATGAGCTCTTCACCATCAAGGCCTATAGTCCTTGACCTTAATGAGCGAATAGAACAAGAAAAGGCAAAGAAGCCCTCAAAAAATGATAAGGAATTAGACAAGTACACTCATTAGAGAAATGCCTTCGAGCGATGGAAGGAAGCAATAAATATGGAATTATAAACATAGAGTCATTAAGGCTAGCTTTTAGCCTTATCATCCTGCCCAAGTTTAAAGTACCTGATTTTTAAAAATACAATGGGATTACTGAACCTACTGCAGAGAACAGGAAGCTGCTGATCTATTGCTTCTAGGACAGCCTGACTAGGGCAGCCCTCTGATGGTACATAAGAGTTGATCCTATAAGAATTTAAACATAGGTAGACTTGGCATGCGCATTCCTAAAACAATATAAACATGTGTCTGATTAGGTTCTAGATCATCTTTCTCTCATGAACATGGAGAAGAAATCTATTAAGAGTTTTAGACAATATGCTCAAAGATAGAGGGAAGAGGTAGCTCAAGTTCACCCTTCTCTAACTGAAGAAGAAATGATAGTTATGTTTATTAGCACCCTATGAGCTCCTTACTATGAAAGGCTAGTAGGAAGCACCATGAAAAATTTTATCAATATAGTCATATCAGGTGATATGATTAAGAATGCTATCAAAAGTGGTAGGATATCTATCAAGGAAGCATTTAGATCAGCTGAAAAAATAGCAAACAAAGGTAAGGAAAGGGAAATGAATGCTGTAGGCAAGAATCATGCTAGGTTTAATTAAAGTCTACAACCAGCACAGCCTATATACTTTCTAAACATGTTGAATACAGGTCTTACCCCTTGCTCATCAGCACCCCAACTAGTCCATGCTACTAGGTTCGCTCCTGCAATGAGCTTTGCACCAAATCCTGTGTAAAGTATGGCAAAAAATGTATAGCCCCGGAATATGCATAATACGAAAGCTTCCAATAACCAACAAGTATCCTGAGAAAGAAAGCACTTTGAACCATTCCATTACTCGTATAAAGAGATCTACTCTCGTTATTGGCAAGTAAACTAGTGGCTCTAATATTCATGAACCCAAGATGACCATCGTACTTAAAATGGTATGATAAAAATGCTTACTATGAATACCACATAGAAGCACAAGGCCACTCCATTGAGAATTGAACTTTTTTCAAAAGAAATGTGCAGGGTTTATTAGAAAAAAAAGTGATCAAGATTGAACAATATCCTGGACCCAATATGGGGCTAGCCCACTACCTAATCACATCGAACCAAGAGTGAAGGCGATAATCGATGGAAAAGGCTATCAAATTAAAAGAAGTACGATAAAAGCCAAAACCTCAATGAGTAAGGTCTGGCAAGATTTCATGAAAATTAGAATAGTAATAGATAACAAAAGTCAAAGAAAAAATACCGTTGATATGTCTTGTTACCATTGCAATCAAGAACACAATTTGCACCATTGTCTATTATTCTTGAAGATGGTCTAAGGGATGATGGATCAGTCTAAAATCGAGTTCTAAAAAGAGTGGGATGGACACGGTGATCAATCTATCAATGTTACTGATAATGAGAGACCTATCGATGGTTAGATCTCTAGTTGTCTGTCTATCATGGGCATGATGAGAATAGCTAATGGAAGTTTTAGACAGTAGACTGCAAGATGAATGGAGGAGGTTGCCTAGATTTATCCCTTACTGATAGAAAAAAAGATGATGCTTAGATCCATTGGCACGTTGCAAGCCCCTTAGTACGAAAAGGTTGCGAGAAATTTCCCAAAAAACTTCATGAATATGGTTATACTCTGTGGGAGGATCGATGAGGTCATAAAATGAATTAAGAAGAAAAGGTATCTGCAAAGACAAAGGGAAAAGAAAAATATAGGCTAGTAAGTAATCAAAATCCAACATTGAAACCAGTTCATCTCATACTCAGGCTGAGTTAGACCTAAAGGAGATGATCATTGAATGAAACTGCATGATTGTGGAAAACATAAAAGAAGTTCAGACGTCAATGAATTTGGTTTGGCAAATCCTGGTGCAAGCTAAGTTACTTAATGCAATCGAGAAGACAAAAGAAAAGATTGACAACTTCTATGATTTCCATATTATTTGCGACCATACTTTTTAAACATGCAAAGAGTTTCGCATAATGGTCCAAAGAATGATGAATGAAGGTAACATCAAATTCTATGATGAAAAGCAAGCCCCACATACTATGTTTACAAATGCAACACCATCTATTAATACACTAGAAGAAAAAAAGGGCAATCTCTCTTACGGGATTGGAAGGCTATTGATTTTATATAATAATCGACCAAAAGTTAAAGTTGACCCCATTTAGCCTCCACCAAATATGATTATTCAACTTTTATCTCCCTTCTCGTATAATAATGATAAGGTAATTCCTTGAAACTATGAAAGTAAAACCTTAATAATTAGAGAATCTAGCTAACAAATAGCAAGTGTTAACCTTTTAGGGGTAAGTCACCTAACTCCGAATGATCGATGTTATGCCCTAATAGCATAAAAAAGTAGTACTCAGTAAGAGAATGCCAATCTCATTTCTCAAGCATCGAAGTCTGCAACGGAGAACTCAGATTCGATAGCTGTCAAGGATCCGATGAGCAAGAAAGAAGCTACAAAATTCCTCAAATTCATCAAGCACAGTGAATATAGCATCGTCAATCAGTTGAACAAGTAACCTGCTAAGATATCTATGTTTTCACTATTGTTGAATTCAGAAGATCACAAGAATGCCCTCCTTAAGGTATTAAATGAGGCCTATGTCCCTCCTGATATCTCCATAGGTTAGTTAGATCACCTAGTGAACAATATCACCACTGACAATTACATATCTTTTAGCGATGAGAAGATCCTACATGGAAGAAGAAAAAATTATAAGGCCCTTTATATCACCACATATTGTAAAGGCACCATGTTGCCCAAAGTGCTCACTGATAACGGATCAGCTTTAAATATAATGCCTATGTCATGTTTGAACAAGCTCCCTATTGATGCATCTCATATCCATATGTCAAACTTGATGAAGATAGCCCAAAATCCTCTTCTAAGCCTTTGAATTTATCAAAGAAACTTATATCGAAGAAAGATTACCAATAGTTTAGCCTTCCCTATCATATGGTTTTAAAGTTGATTGTCAGTAAAGATGCCCAAGTCAGAAAGGGACTCGAGAAATGCCTTTAAAAAATTACTTAAGCCTTAAAAGTGGTCAACCAATTTGACAAAAGAGGGTTTGTATTCAAGTGATGCATAGTAGAAAAGAAAGCGAGCTCAAAAGAACCATGAAATAAGAGTGGCTCATTTGTCAGAATGAGACATGAATGATGAGCCAATGATATTCCCACCACTTCAAGAAAGTTTTTGCCTAGAGAGACATGTAAATACTGGCTCCGCTAATGCTATGCTTATATTGAACAAAGCATTCAAGGATATCTCTATCAATACGATTGGTGAGCCAAAGATGTCAACTACAAGTCTGGAGACTGGCTTATGGCCTCCAAAGTTGTTCCAAGTGTGTAGACTATGACCGAGATCATGTACTGTTCAAATCTATTTCAAAGTGATGCTATGAACTAAACTTACATGCTCGTACCTAAAAGCATTGTAAGATTCTTTGTATGGTCGGCTTTTATTAAGTATTATCAATGAAAATAACTAAGCATTTTGCATTCATTCTTTGTGTTTATAATTTTTGCTGAATTTAGACCCTTTTTTTTTTCTTCCACCTATATTGTTCTTTTCCATATTTTCAAGTACCCCAATAGAGGTGACATGAATGTTCATACTAAAACCTTAGGAACTGATTTTGAGCAACCGATTTATGTCGATGAGGTCGAATCTGAAGAAGACCCTGAAGAGAACCCCATACCCTTAGACCTATTAAGACTAGTTAAACAGGAAGAAAAACCAATATTACTTCATGAAAAATCCACTGAAACCATAAACCTTAAAATAGAAGAAAACTCAAAAGAAGTCAAAATTGGAACCTCCATAAAGCCATCAACTTAAGCTGAACTAATAAGTCTCCTTTGAGAATATCTATATGTGTTTGCTGGGTCCTATCAAGACATGCCTAGACTAGATACCAATATTGTAGTTCGCAAACTTCCCCTCAAACTTGAATGTAAACCAATCTAGCAAAAGTTAAAGAGGATGAAACCATAAATGCTCCTTAAGATCAAGGAAAAAGTCAAAAAGCAATTTGAAGCAAGATTTCTCGATGTAACCAAATATCTTGAATAGGTAGCCAACATAGTCTTAGTTCTTAAGAAGGATGATAAACTGCAAATATGTGTGGACTATAGGGACCTAAATTGAGCCAGCCCCAAGAATAGTTTTTCTCTGCCTCACATTGATACCTTAGTAGATAACACTGTTAAAATGCAATACTTTCTTTCATGGATAGGTTTTCGGGCTATAATCAAATCAAAGTGGTAGCTGAAGACATGGAAAAGACCATTTTCTTCACCATGTAGGGGATTTTCTCCTATAAAGTGATGCCTTTTGAGTTAAAGAATGCTAGGGCAACTTACCAAAGGGCCATGGTAACATTGTTCCATGATCTCATGCATAAGGAAATCAAGGTCTATGTGGATGATATTATCGCCAAGTCAACAAAAGAGAGTGAACACGTTACCAATCTATGAAAACTCTTTAAACGGCTTCATAAATACCAGCTCAAGCTAAATCCTACCAAATGCACATTTAGCTTTACCTCTAGTAAATTATTAGGGTTTATTATGAGTGAGAAATGAATAATGGTGGATCTTAACAAGGTTACGGCTATTCAAAACATAACACCACATCAAACTGAAAAGGAAGTGAGAAGTTTCTTGGAAAGACTAAACTACATAGCTCGATTCATATCTCCATTGATTGACAAATGTGATCCAATCTTTAGGTTGCTAAAAAAACCAAATCCTAGATAATGGAATCAACAATGCCAAAAAGCTTTTGATAAGGTCAAACATTACCTTTTGAACCCTCTAGTACATATGCCACCAGTGCTTGGACAACCACTAATTCTTTATTTAGCAATCCTAGATAAGTCAATGGGCTGTGTATTGGACAACATGATGAATCAGGGAAAAAAGAATAGGCTATCTATTACTTGAGCAAGTTTGCAGAATATGAAAATAATTATTCATTCATAGAAAAGCTATGTTATGCATTAGCTTGGACAACCCAAAGGTTAAAGCCATACATGCTGTACCACACTACATGGTTAATCGCCAAGCTTGATCCTATTAAGTATTTTTGTGAAGCCCTTGCCTTATCTGGGAGGTTAGCTACATGCCAAGTTATGCTTTTTGAGTACGACATCGTGTATATGAACCAAAAAGCCATTAAAGGCAGTGCAATAGCAGATTTTTTGGCAAGTCGACTCATAGATGACTATCAGCCTTTAAACTTTAAGTTCCTTGATAAAGACTTGATATGCATAACCAAGGTAGAGAACACTATTAAGTGTGGGTCATTATGGAAGATGTACTTTGATTGAGCTCTAAATGCACTGGGGCATGGAATTGGGGCTATTCTTATATCACCCGAAGGAAACCATTACCCTTTCATAGCCAAATTAAACTTTCACTGCACCAACAACATAGCTGAATATAAGGCTTACATCATGGGACTCCTTATAGCCATTAAAAGGGCCATTCAAACATTACAAGTGTTTAAAGATTCAACCTTCATTAATGTAACCTGGTGCTTTAAGGCTCACAAAAAATAGACACCAAATTAGGGAGGGCCATACTTAGTGAAACACATATTCTTTGGAGGAGCCCTAATCTTAATCAAGATGGATGGCAGTGACCTGCTTAATCTCGTGAACTCTAGTTCTATCAAGAAGTACTATACCTAAAAGGACTTTAGGATGAAAACCCAAAAAGGCATTCTATTAGTCCCTTACCTACCACTAACCAAAAAAATCCAAAATCCAAAAAAAAAAATAAAACAAAAAATAATAAAAGGAAAGAAGGAAAAAAGAAAACCAGTTTAAGTTGAAAACTTGAAAGGGTGGCTTAAGTGATCAGGCCTTCTCATTCAAACAAAGCTAAGCCTAAATTGTCATTAACCTAAAACCAATCTTCCTTATTTTCATAACTCTAACTAAGACACCAAGTCATAACCTAACCATCTGTTATGTGTTGACCAACACCACAAAAACCTCATCCATACCTACACTTGAAAAAATAAGAATCTTTAAATTTTGAGGTCCCATTCTACTATGGGGCAATTGAAAAAATCTTTTTATGGTCTGCCAACTCTAAAAGGATCAATTACTCCAGAGAAATCTTTGAAGGTAGTCAGTGGAGGGTTCATGTCATCAACTTCAAAGCTAATTAAGAAAAAAGACTCATCTTATTTGTTTTGTATTTCAAAATTTTTCGCAATCTCATAAGTTTGTCATAACTTGTACCATCTTTTTTCGAATAAAAATACAACTATTTGACTTCTTACATAACCTTTTTGTAACTTTGCATTCCATGTTGCATCATGTTTATCCTTTAATTGATAATGCTCGATAAATGAAACAAAAACTAATGATAAGATTTCCTAGTATTTCTTCGAAAGATAGAATTTTGCAAGAACTTTGTTTCTTAACTAAGGGTGAACTTTTAGGGCCACAACCAGTCTTGCCTTGGGACCCCAAATTTGGATAACATGCTCAAAACCTCCTGAGTAAGTGGACATAGATCTCCTGTACCTTTAAAGAGGGGATAATCTTAACATTTAAAGCCTTTGAAAATCTAGAGTAAGATTAATGATCCCTAGGTAAAAGGCCACCTCACCAAAGCTGACTAGCCATTGGATTAGGCTTTTAAAGTCATCACCTTTGCATTAATTAGGTAGGCATTTGCATCTCTGTGCATTATGCAGCATTTAACATATTACAGGTATTAGCTCTCGTACATAGAAGTTAAATTTGTAAGGAACCTAAGGTACCATTTTTTTATTTTGAAAAACCTCAAAAGGCCTTAATCCTCAAAGAGCAAGACATTTATCAAAGCCCACACAAGCTGGTGACAAGTACCTACCTCAATCCTTAAAGAATAGACACTTAACAGAGTCTACACAAGCTGGTGGCAACTGCCTACCTTAACCTCAAAGAGTATGACACTTAACAAAGCCCACATAAGCTGGTGGCAACTACCTACCTCAGTTCTCAAAAAGCAAGATGCTTAACAAAACCCACACAAGCTAGTAGTACCTATTTACTTTAGTCCTCAAAGAGTAGGATGCTTCTTTACCTCAAACCCTACACAAGTTGGTGGCAACTATCTATCTCAATCTTCAAAAAGTAAGACATTTATCAAAGCCCATACAGGCTGGTGGCACCACATAACCTACCTCAATCCTCAAAGAGTAGGATGTTTTCTTACCTTAAAGCCCATGAAGCTGATGGCACCTATTTACTAGCTGGACGTCTTTCTCCACTTACCTTAAAGCACACATGAGCTAATGGCACTTGTCTACCTTAGTCCATGAAAAGGTCGACGTCTTCCTTTAACTATCTTAAAGCCCACACAAGCTGATTACACCTGTTTAAAAAAATGAAAAATAAGAGATCAAACCCTATAAAACTCATCAAAATCTTTTTTATTGTAATTTGTTTAACCTATCTCGACTGATAGTAAATAACTCTCCACTTCTCAGTAGGCACACAAATCCATCACCTCATCTGAACAAAATGGTTTCTATTTATCTTTGCCCTTTTCTTAATACTTAGCAATGGCCAAAGAAGGGTAGCTGTAGACACCTTATTTTGTCCAAACTAGTTTTTGGCATCCTAAGAGTTAGGTAAAAGATGATAAAATCAAAAAAGTAGAAATAAATGTTAGGGGACAACTATCGGGTGCAGTGTCACCGGGCATTATTAGGCTACACGATGTTAGACAAAAAATTTTTTTAGGAAGGTCTAAAATACCTATAGGCTATATTAGAAAATGTAAAAATGAGGCATCAAAGTCTACTTTTCATGGTGTCACCATGGTTATTCAAATGAATACATAAATCAATTTTCCATTATTTGTGACCAAGTTAAGGTAAATTGAAAGCCGCATGTATGTATAAGATATATTGGGGGCGCAAGCATTGATACGAGGCCTTTATGATGCAAAAAACTTGAATTTTTACATGTAGTATCGATACAAGAGGGTTTAGTATTGATACCTAAGGTATGGTATCGATAACTGGCATGTTTGTATTGATACAGACCTTGGCAGTAGCTTAAGTTATGATTTTTGGCAAAATGTATTAATACACAAGCATGAGTATCGATACAAATTCGTGGAGTAATGACACTAGTCTCTAAGTCTTGAAACTGGAAACATTTTTTACTCTTAGTATCGATACATAACTCATTGTATCGATAATCATGAGTAAAAATTACCTTGTGTATCGATACAACATGTTTTGTATCGATACTTATGAGTAAAGAGTACCTTGTGTATCGATACAACATGTTTTATATCGATACACTAAGGTTTTTTTGCCTAGTTCAAGCCATTTTTCATCCTTTGAAAACTCAATTTAACCATGTTTTTGCACCAAGGAACTATCATAAAACATTACAAACCTCAACTATGGGTTCATTAACGGATTCTAACAAAATTTTGAAGTCCAAACAATTAATGACAAAGGTCACTTTCATAAGATATATGGGTGAAAAAGGGTATGGCAGACATATCTCCAACTGCTAGCTTTCATATCCTTTCTGCCTTCTTGCTCAGTATGTAAAACCAAAAAAAAGAAAGTCAACTAAGCATGGCAGCTGGAGGGTCCCCTAGTGCAGAAGAAAAAAAAATCAAAAATGCCTTTTGCATTGTCTTCAAAAAAGAGGGGCTAAACAAAAAAAACCACCTATCTAAAAAAACTCTCAACTATCAAAGAAGCTCTCTAGTAATCCCAGAAAAACTCATCTCCATCCCATAAATTTTCCAACTACTTTAGCTTCAAAAACTCACTAAAACACTATTCCATTACCTTTCACCCTTAACCAACCTCCATCTTGTAGCTCCCTAAAACCACCACTAGAACACCTTTTAAAAACTTAACCTTTTACACACTTTCATCTTTAAAACACCTTACCAGCAACCATATTATCAGAAAACTTCTTCCTTTCACCATTCTTTTGCTAAACAATAACAAAAAGAAGGAATGAACTGAGCTAAAGTCACTGCCTTAAAAAGAAGGAAACTTTAAGCCTTTGCTGGTATATTTTTATCTCGCTCCATATATTTTTTGTTTTGATCATCCATTCATTTTAGTGAACCCTTTATATTGCCATGACCCTCCGATACTCTTATGTATCTTTGTTGCCTTAGTGTGGTAGCCTTAAGATCTTGATGACCCTCTTAACATCTTGATGTTGTTAAATATATAGACTCACCATGCCTTATTTTCATCATCATACAGCCTCTTTTCATGCATCTTGTGCCATGTTCCTTCCATATTCACATACCCATTTCAAAGTTAAATGGTCAACTTAATGTGCCTTAGGTATGTTCAAATATTTTTCTTATGTTTTAAGGAAGCTCATGAAATAAAAATGCTATCTTAACAGCTCCAACATCCACTCATTTGTATAAACATGTTTCTATCATCTCCATACACCCTATTTGTCACTTTCTTACATCTATGCCACCCATTTCCATGCTAAAATGTCATTTTTGCTTGTTTGCATGTTTAATCCATGTTTGTTTTTGTTTTTGTTGTATTTTGTTCATGATATCTCCACTAAAATGCTTACTTGCCTCTTACAAACTGATTTTTAGAAAAATCCCCAAGTTAAGGTCATGCTGCCTCCAATAGATGAAGAATAGCATGGACTTAATGCTTTCATTACATTGGTTTCCCAATCTTGGGGGTAAATCAATATTTCAGCTCTTGATTTCATGGTGAAATATGTTTATTTTTCAAAAAGAAAAAGGAAATCTTTTTTAGTAGTAAACCTTAATCTTGAGTCTCATGTTCATTTTGGTAACATGGTTAACGGGTTGTTCCATCATCCCAAACTACTTCAAGATTATGGAATGAACTTGTGAAGCCCATGTTACTTTTTGTTGTGGGTGTTCGGATGTCCTAGGCTTAAGTCTATCTTCAAAAAAATTAGAATATTGAATAATCCCCATTTTTTTCTTTGACGGCACTATAGTTTAAGCTTGAAAAATTATTTTTGAGCCATAAAATGTTTCCTTTGATTTTTATAATATTTTTCCTTTAAAGAGCATCGAATTACCTTTCTAACAGTGTCTTATTTGCCTTCAGATTATCCGAGACGAGGGAGTTATAATTTTTCAAACCTCTGCTGTTGAAACCCTTAGAACCAACATGAAACATTCTATTTGGGCTATTTCAGCCCATTAGATGATTTTTATGAAATTTTCAAATATTTTTCCCAAAAATTTCACAAAATTCTCTTTTCAAAAAGGTATTATCTCTGATCTAATGATCTCGAATGAGCTTTGAATGATTTTTCAAAATCCACTATGCCCTTTTAATTGTACATGCTGCCGTGCTGAAATGATTTAACCAAAATTCTGACACCGTTTTCATAAAAAAATCCCTATGTTCCTCTAAAAAAAATCCTTATGTTCCTCACATCTATGAGGCACATAGGTAATCTAATTTTTCTTAATAAAAAACCTGGATTAACATTATCCAAAACTTCATGCATAAAGAGGATTATATCTAAATAGAGACCAAATGGAGCTGATTTAATCGAGACCAAAGTGAGATATGTCGTAACATACCCTAAGCTGGATCCTCGCGGATCTAAGAGTGCGTACGACTTAAAATATTTTCCTGACTTGGAAAATGTCTTCTTGAGTAAGACTATTCTTTGGTGATGTGAAGAGAATGAGAATGTAAGGATTCTCGACTTATTATACAATGAAGGGGACCATAAGATGAATCACTCATCTTATTGGTCTCGTATGACCATCACA
>JBBYHO010000003.1:17825092-17845458 GCA_038382025.1 Adansonia gregorii | reverse complement strand
ATCTCCTTAGCACTATCACACAAAGACACCCTATTGTACTCATTGGGGCCTAATGCACAAAAAAGTGTATGCATGGCCCTAGCATTGAGTTGAGCCATCTTGGTGTCTTTCTCATCCCGTTCCCATTCTTCCTTGGGAACTTCATGATCATCGACCTTCTTTATTGGGATGAGTGGGCCTTTCATGATTATTTTCCAAACTTGATAATCATTTGCTTAGATAAATAGCCTCATCCTTGTCTTCCAATATGCATAATCTTCACCGTTAAACAGAGGAGGCCTCACGATTGAATGTCCTTCTTGGCCCATATCGAAGATATCACCACTAGCCATTTGCTTGGTCTTTTGCAGATCTTTGCTCAATGATTTTAATCCTACAATAATGAGACACAAGCTTTGATACCAATTGTTAGACTTTTTAGTAGTGAATGAAATCAAGAGGGAGTGAATTATTTCACAAAATTTTGATAGACAAACTTGAGAAATCCAAACAATAAACCTTTGGAGTGTAATTTAGTCAATGAAAATAAACAATCAAGGCAAAGGGAAAGAAGAAGCAAACTCAATGATTTATAAAGGTTTAGCCTCAATTGCCTACGTCTTCTACCTCGACCTTACTTGCCTCGGGTTTCCACAATTCACTAACTTGAATTGTTTAACTTTCAAGGACAAGGTATAACCTTTACACTCCTTATCTTTCAAGGCTAAGATAAAAATCTTTACCCCCTATCTTTTATAGCTAAGATAGAACCCTTTCTTTACTTTTCAATGGCTAAGTAATAACATTCCTTTTTTACAAAGATATTGGTGTAAACAAATAAAACCTCTAAAGGTTAGGTGTTTACAAGAATTTTAGCTCAAAGAAAAAATGTATCTAAAGATACAAAATGAAGAATACAAAAATAGGAAGAATTAATCCTATACGAAGATGAACTAGTTAATAAAAGATGAAGGATTTGACTTTAAGCACAATCTCTTAGTTCCCCTCTTTTGTTGAAGGTGTTGGAGTGGCTTATTTATAGCCTTGATTATGATTCTAGTCGTTGGGAACATTTGGTGAAGAAATATAGCCATTGAAGCCTTTACAAGTGTTATTTCCTATTGTTCCCGTGCTTCTGTATCGATGCAATACCAATGGTATCGATACATAACTTAAAAAAATAGCCATTATAACTTATTGTATCAATACTGTAATCTTAGTATCGATACTAAGCAATCTGTATCGATACATATACCTTTGTATCGATACACATGAGGGTTTTAGCCAAACGTAGGCTACTGCCAAGCCCTGTATCGATACTCATGGGGTCGGTAACGATACTCATCAATATGTATCGATACATTTAAGGGTTTCATGCCAACTTAAGCTACTGCCAAGTTTTGTATCGATACTCAGGGATCCAGTATTGATACTCAGCAATATGTATTGATACTTACGTTCATTGTATCGATACATTTGAGGATTTTATGCATAGATCGATACACATGTTCTTGGTATCGATACTTGTTTTCAAAATTCGTTTATAAAATCATTTTTGATGACTCAAACATATCTCAATGAATTGCCTTAGTACTTTTAAGAATCTTTTTCAATTTAAACATAAGTACAAGGTCGAATATTAATTTAACTTAAGTTTGTTGGTTATATCAAAACTAAATTCAAGGTTAACATATTAGCTTCCTTCTACAGGAGATTTACTAAGAATTTTAGTTCCATTATTGCACCACTTATAGACTGCATCAAAGGAGGTAAGTTTTACTAGACAGAGCAAGTTTAGAAAAGCTTTAAGGAACTAAAAAAGCGTTTGATAGAAGCCCCTCTGCTAGCCCTTCCAAAATTTAACCAAGTGTTCGAAGTCAGCTATGATGCTTCTAATACTAGAATTGGTGCTGTTATGAGCCAGGAAGGACATCCAATCGGCTTCTTCAGTGAAAAGTTAAATGAAGCCAAACTCAAATACTCCACTTATGATATGGAGCTTTATGCCATTGTTTGAGCTTTACAGCATTGGAGTCATTATTTATTGAACAAGGAGTTCATTCTCTACTCAGACCATGAAGCCCTCAAGCATCTGAATTCTCAATAGAAGATCAACTGTAGACATGCTGCTTAGAGTGAAATTTTGCAATCTTATCCATTCCTGCTTAAGCGCAAGGCTAGAACCTTGAATTCTGTAGCTGATGCACTTAGCCGATGTTATACTTTGTTAACTACTCTTCAAGCAAAAGTTATTGGGTTTGAAGTTATCAAAGAGCTATACAAGGATGATCCTGATTTTCGTAAAGCATGGAATTACATAGAGGCACAACCTTTCCAGTAATTCCACAGGCATGAAGATTTCTTATTTAGAGAAACTCTTTGCATTCCTCAATGCTCATTAGAGGAAACAATTATTTGGGAGGCCCACAATGGAGGACTAATAGGTCACTTTGGATGAGATAAAACTGTGGCCTTAGTTTAAAAAAATTTCTACTGGCCCAAGCTTGAAAGAGATATCAATAGGCATATCTAAAGATACAGAACCTATCACTTGGCTTAGTCCGAAAGCCAAAATACGAGATTATACATGCCTCTCCCTATTCTAGATGCACTTTGTGAAGATGTAAGTATAGATTTTGTTCTTGGACTACCTCGAACTCAAAGACAAAAAGACTCCATAATGGTAGTTGTGGATAGATTTTCAAAGATGGCACATTTTATCCTATGCCAAAATATGAATGATGCTACTCAAGTGGCAGAATCATATTTCAAAGAGATTGTTCATCTCCACAGCATTCCGAAAACTATCACTTCTGATCGAGATGTCAAGTTCTTAAGCCATTTTTGGAGGACTCTATGGAAGAAAATAGGAACTAACCTTCAATTCAGTAGTGCGAGCCATCCTCAAACAGACGGACAAACTGAATCAGTTAACAGGATTCTAGGAAACCTACTTTAGAGCTTTGTCGGGAAAAATTTGAAATAGTGGGATCTTATACTCACACAGGTTGAGTTTGCCTACAATAACTCAACTAGTCAAGCTACTGACAAGTGTCCATTTGAGGTGGTTTATAGCACGCGTCCACTTAGTCCATTAGACTTAACCCCTTCATCTGACCAGCGACAATACAGTGCCGACGGAGACCATAGGGCAAAGGAAATCAAAAAGTTGCATGAACAAGTACGAGAACGAATCCAAAAGCAAAACTTAAGATACAAGGCTAACGTCACAAGCAGAGGAGACAATAGACTTTGAAAGTAGGAGACTTGGTATGGATACATTTACGAAAGGAACGATTTCCAAACCAACCAAATTCCAAGTTATCACCTTGAGCCAATCGTCCATTCAAAGTTGTGTAAAAAGATTAACAATAATGCGTACAAAGTGGAACTATCAGGTGCTTATGGAGTCTCTACTACTTTCAATGTTGCTGATATTTTGCCATACTTTGAGGACGATGTTGAGTTTGACTCGAGGGCAAGTCCAATCCAACCCGGTGAGAATGATAAGGATCAAAAGATAAATTAAAAGATAACAGAAAATGATAAAGATCACAAGATAATATCTTTTTGTAACTGATAATATTAGATAAAAATCAAATAATCTTATAAATTAAATTATCTTGTAATTGATAATATCTTCTAGGAGTTATCTTTTAGGAGTACAAATCATAACCCCCTATGAAACTAGTACAAATAGGGGTCATGCCGTTGTATTTAGCATCAAGAAATAATAAATTTTTTTCTTTCGATTAAGGGTAATTTTTCTTTTATAATTTTTGAGCCATAGTGTTTGACAATCTAAGCATGAAAAAAGTGGAATCTTTAAAGCAAGCTAGCTAGGATTCAACAATCCTTAAATTTGAAAGAGATGTGCAAACTAGAAAAGATAATCAAAGAATATCTATGTATCCTAGTAGAACAAGAGCAATTTTATTGGATGCAAAAATCCAAAGCCAATTGGATCATTTATGAGGACCATAATACAAAATTTTATCATACAGACATTATTAAAAGAGAATCAAAAATAAAATGTCCAGAATATCAATTCATGTGGCTAATAAGAAGAGGAACACAACAGCATTAAGCATACATTCTTTCACTATTTCAAGAACAACTTCAAGTTTAAGGACACCATGAAAAAGGATGAAATTCAAGCTTGCACAGGAAAACTTGAACTACCAACTCTAAGTGAAAATCATATTGAAAAGCTAAATAGGCCTTTGCCCAATGATGAAATCAAACAAACAATCTTCGAACTCATACCATTTAAAACACCAGGAATCAATGGCAAACCAACCATTCTCTCAATAGTTCTAGGATATTATGAGAGCTCTCACATTAAATCAGCATTGTCTTTTCTTAACACAAGCCATATACTAAAAGAGTTGAACAAGACTATCATCACCTTGATGCTAAAATCAAGAATCTAAAAAAGTAACAGACTTCAACCTTTCAGTCTCTGAAGCATGGTTTACAAGATCTTAAACAAAGCTATAGATAATAGACTTAAACCAATCATGAAGGATATTACAACACCTTTCCAAAATACTTTCATCAAAGGCAATCTTATCTCAAACAATATCATCTTAGGTGGCAAATTGATTAACACCATTGAAGATATAAAAAAGGGGAAAAAAACCACTCTAGGAGCTTTGAAACTCAACATGACCAAAGCCTATGATAGAATTAGCTAGGCCATTGTTAAAATAGTCTTGGAATCTATAGGTTTTAGCAAGAAATGGATACAGATAATTAATGAATGCTTTAGTACTATCTCCTTCCAAATCTCCATTAATGGAGATTTATCAGAAATAATAAAACCCCATTAAGGCCTGAGACAAGGTGACCCTTTCTCCCCTAACCTATTTATTTTATGTCAAAATTGCATGCAATAGAAAGCGAAAGAAGCCAACCAAATACAGGGAGTGAAGCTTAGCTAAAATGGCTTTGCTTTCTAGAATTTTTTGTTTTTTTTTTGGCTAACGATTGCTATTTGTTCTTCAAAATTAACACTTGAACATGTAGAATAGTCAAAAAACTTTTTCAATAGTTTTATAGAATATCGGGTAAATGATCAAACTTGTAAATTAGAACTATTCTTGAGCCTATCTAGCAAGTCAAGACCTAAAATGATAGTTTAATGGGATCATGGGATTCAAGCTTGCTAACCAACCCAGCAAGTACTAGTAATTGACTTGGTAAACTTAAATCAAAGAAAGAGTTTTTTCAACCATTGCTAGACAAAATTCAAATTAAGCTTGCAGAGTGGAAAGCTGGTTGTTTATCTCAAGAAGGAAAACTTACCATTATCAAATCCATGTTAACTACTTTACCTTTTTATATCTTCAATTACTTTAAAGCCCCATATTATATTTATGAGAAAAGTGATGAAATTATGAGATGTGTCTAGTAGGGACACAAAGCCAATGAAAGGAAAAATTATTTCTTCAATTAGGAGCACCTTTGTAAAACCAAAGAAGCAAAAGGATTGGGAATTTAACAAACTAAACTCATGAATCGAGCTCTCTTTGGAAACAAGCATGGTAGCAAATTATGCCAACTAGAGACAGGTGGTAGCACAAGCTCTTAAGGCCAAGTATATAGGAAGGCGGATTTTAAGGAAGTTATGCCTAAGCCGAGAGATTCTTGGATATGGAAGAGTATTCTAATTGGAACAGATGTAGGCTTAAAAGGGTTGGATGTACGAATATGGTATGAAAATCAGTCAATCATTAAAGATGGTAAGATCTTGTTGAAAAATGAGATAGGTGTGAATAAGCAACAAAGTCTGGGAATTAGAAGTATCATTTACCTAATTTATGAGACTTGGCATAAACCATTGAGCAAGTTTTGCTTCATCCTAATATGTCAAAAAACCTCCCAAACAGAGCTTTTTCTCTAGTCAAAGTAGAATACAGACTTGAATGGAAGTTTGATTACAAAGGCGAGTTTACAGTTAAAGCCGTCTATTGGGAATATTTTAAAGAAAAGCATACTCATGCGAATAGCTTTGAAGAAGCCATTGCTTAGCCAAAGTTATGGAGTCTTAAAATTTCCTTCCATATTATCAATTTCTATGGAAAATACTTAATGAAAGCCTCACTGTGCAAAATCAATTGCTGAAACAGAACATCTTGACCCCTAATCAGTGCCCATTATGTGAGCATAGGGAAGAAATTACGGAGCATATTTTCTTTCATTGTCCACTGATGAGAGAAGTATGGTTTGCATCTGACAAGTCACTTAGAATGCACATGTTTATAGCTAACAGATTAAGCAATTGGATCAAGCACTGGTTACTCCTTGAAGATATTAATGAAGGGGAAGCCCAAACTGTTTTGACATAGTTTGTAAGCATCTTATGGTCCCTTTGAAACCATAGAATGAGTGCTGTTTGATAACAAGCAACTGTGCTCTCTCAGAGAATTGTTTTGACACAAATCCCAATGAGCAAGCATGATGCATGCCATCTCCAGTAACCTTACTACAATTCCAGGTCAAAAGCTTCTTGTAGAGAAATTCTGCGAAAATATTGAAAAGACTCTTAGTAATACACTCCTTGGTTGTGGTTCCTTGAAATTCATAAAATCCAAATTGTGGAAGGTATGAAATTAGTGCAATGATCAAAGAACCAACAGGGCAGTCCTTTGTTACCTTCATAGCATTGACTCGTCAATAACTTACAATGCCAGAATTTTGCTTCTCCGTCAGGTACCATTTATGCTTTCGATGGAACTTTATAACATTAACACTACTATTTGTGGAGACACACAAGGAAAGTGGAGGAATATTATCTCAAGGAGAACAAAAGTGCACTAGACGATGCAACCGTCCTCGGATGACATCATGAACATAGAGGACTTGACCCAGAAGATGCTCCTCACAAAGAGCTGGCACCCTCTGGAAGCAGAGAATTCAAGAATGGCCAAGCAGGCAGCATAAACATGGACGTCTTCAGCTGGCCTTAATATGCTGTTGTTATGTTTTACTTGAATTCCTTCTCTATATTAACAAAAAAAGAAAACCATTACTTCTCCTACAATGCTGTGAACTTTAATATATAGTTTTGGACTGTCATATTTGGACATTGTCTAATTGGGATTATATTTTGATCATAATGATCTCAGAGGTGCTAAGTTCGGGACTATGGTGATTTTGGTTGATTAATATTCCATGATGAATTTTAATTAATTTGTATCACATTTTAATTACGAATAAAAACTTTTTATTATCTTATAAAAGAAAAATAAAAAATAAAAAAGAAAGATAGCAGTTTTGGATGCCAGACTTTGTTGATCAAAAAGATTTGCAGTTCCAAGTTGAGTGCAAATCCAACAGCTGAAGAATATCCTATGTTTGATGAAACTTGATAACTACTTATAGATATAAAATAAAATGTAACACAAGTTGAGTTGTATTAATCATAAGATGTGTTGTTTGCAAGAATAATAATAATAATAACATAGAGTTAGCGAGAAGAGAGTTGAGTGATAGAGAGTGTGGCAATGGAAGCTGAGGAGGCAGTTGAAGTGGACGCCTCTACTCCTGCTCCTACTCCTCCAATCCTAATTGTATCTGATTCAATGATGGTCGGCCTCGTAAGTGGTCTGCTTTCTATTGACCCTTTACTTTTCAGCAATAAAACAATTTCGGACATGCTTGGCCTCAACGCTGCTGTTGATTGAGTGCACATCAAACCTATTTCCACCGTTCTTTTCACTTCTTCTGCTTCATATTCATTTGGATCCAAGCTTTCGTCCACTAATTTTTGGTGCATGTTATTCTCGTAAAATGTCCATGCCTGCATCAATAGAACGAAATTATTATTTATTTATTTATAACAACTTACTGAAACCAAGAAGCATTTACATTTTATTTAAAATAATCGTGAGATTAGTTTCTGTGAATTTAAAATAATTTTTGTTCTAAGATTAAAATTAATGGTTAATAAATATGTTTTTGACAGTAGCATTGTTATGTTATGTGTAACACAAGTTATTTCTAGCAAAAAAAAAACTGTTAAATTGATTCATATAATTATTAAATGTAAATCTGATAACCCAATATATCTATATCCATTTGTGAAATTGAAATTTTTACACCTTAATATTCACTATATAAACCATGGTTTTATATATAGATTTTAAGGACATTCCAATGAGCACAAAAAGGAAATTATGGAAAAATCAAGGATTAATTAATTTACCTTTTTTAGGAGAAACTCAGCATCAGGATCGGCCTTGGTCTCATGACTTTTTTGACCACTTACAATTTCAAGGACAACGATCCCAGCTATAGACATCAGTTTTTTCTGATAGTTGTCCATGGATTGCATACTCTGGTGATGTGTATCCCCTTTTTCAAAACAAACCATTAATTATGGATCTCGTTAGCCCAGACCAAAGGAGCAGCAAACGACACTATCAATGTTAATCAAATTTAAATAGCGGCTATAATGCTGATTGTTATTTTGCTATTTCAATTTTTCTGTCATTATTATTTATGTTTTATATTTATCGCAACTGATAACGCTAACATTCATTATATCCGCAATTATAATAAATATGAAGTGACTGAAAACTTATTCACAGCCACAATTTAAATCGCTGACCAAGAGTATACACATTTCAAGCAAAGAAAAAAACTTACAGTGTTCCAGCAAATTTGGTGCTCAGATGACTCTTATCCTTGGGCAAAAGTCTTACTAACCCAAAATCAGCTATTTTAGGTTGGAAATCATCATCAAGAAGGATATTACTTGACTTTATATCACGATGAATGATGCATACATGGAATTCTTCGTGCAAATATGCAAGGCCTCTGGCAGTGCCTACAATTATATCAAATCTTTGTTTCCAATTTAGGGAGCCTCGTTTTTCTCCTGTTTGCATGCATTCAATAAAGACCAATCACTAATTTGAACACCAAAAGCAATACAACTAATTACCAAAGCCTTGTTGGCTTTTTACTGATGAAGGTTACAGAAAAACAGTATAAAGATATAGTAAATTTCCTCTCTTTGCAATTATAAACTAAAAACAATTCATACATGTAGATATTAGTTTTACCATTTAAGAAAATAATTGTATAAACGTTAATGGAGTTTTGATCTCATGGACTTGCTTACATGAAAATTATCACAAAATCTTAACGTGGTTTAAGCAAAACTATGAAAACCTTAACTCGTAATAAGTAAATAGATTTTGTTTTAAATATTTCAGTTAGATAAATCTGATTCAATTATGATTTTGTAATTGTGATTAAGTCATATGATAACCACAACGTCAAATCCGTGAGTGTTTTGATGATCTAGAAGATGACATGAGAAGGAGGATGAAAAGTTACCAAATAAAAATTTGTCAAGGCTACTGTTTGCCATGTATTCATAGACAAGGAAAAATTCGAGTCCCTTGCTACAACACCCGAGAAGACGGATTAGATTTCTGTGATGAACATTATTTATCAGCTTCACTTCACTTTCAAAGTCCAACTTTGCTCTTCGGGATTGCATTATGGCTAGTTTCTTAATTGCAACTATTTTCCCATTCTTTAAAACACCCTGGTGGTGACAATAGAAGAAATACTTAGTCATCCATCAAATTCAACAAATTCATTCCCTAACGTAAATCTATCTATGCCATATTTTCTATCTTTAAATCAATTTTAGGACAAATTATTAAATATGTAAAAAATTAAAACAAATATACAATATTTATATTAAACATATCATATTAATGATATTTAAACGTATCATATCATATTTATCATCGTATTTTTATATCATATTTAAAATTACCAATTTCATATTTACATCAAATTAATCTCTGTGAACAAGAGATATTTTTCTGGTACATAGACGGAAATCTTAGATTATTATTTTATACAGCAAGGTTGATTCTCAAACTTAATTACATTGTCGTCGTATTTCTATTTACTTGCATATTAGTTTATTAATTGTATACAATATAACTTGATATTTGTAACAACATTCTAACATTGCATTTGAAATTGAAAGTTTTTATCGGTATAGGATAAAAATTCATAAAATTATTTATTTCTTTTTTTTTCTTATATGTTACCTTGTAAACTTCACCAAAACCACCTTCTCCTAATTTATTTTCATCCCTAAAGTTTTTGGTTGCTGTACTCAAGTCCTTGTATTTGTAGTTTATTGGACCTTGCAACTCTGTTGCGCCTAATATGTCACCTGTTACAAATGATAGTTGTTAGAATTTATATCTTTTCAAATATTTACTTATAATTAAACGATAAAAAAATATTTTAAAATATTAAATGCCCCAACAAAGACCTATCCGTTATAGAAATAAAAAATTATTAATGATTTATTTAGAACAACCTAAAAATTTTAAACTTTAACCTGCATCAATGGTTGGAGAGATAAAGCAAAAAAGAAGGAAAAAGATATTTAATTTTTTTTAAATCAAATGTGAATATTTCATGTGTTTAATTCAGTGATCGGCAAATTAATTAAGATATAGCAAACTCATATTTTTTATCAGCTCTGTGTTCATTAATCAAAACAAGTAAGTCGATATTCTAATTGAGCTGAATTAATTTGACGAATATATTGCAAATTGAAAATTTTTAACGACATTAGACTTGAGGATTCAAATCAAAATATATAAAACGAATTGTTGCTTTTCTTAAGAAAAATGGACGGAAACAAACGCAAGCTATATGCTATTATTAGTATAAACGCCCGCGCTTTGTTGCAGGAACTATCAAAAAATTTAAAATAACTAACTACACGCTTAAACTAAATATAGCATGATAATAATAATAGTAATTAAATGTGCATAGGCAATACTGCATCTTATATAATAACGTTAGAAATTAAAGTGCATATAAGATAACAACCTGCCAGGAGCTTTATATAATTCAAAACGAACTTGCATCGATAAATGTAAATTGATTATTTCTTTCGATAGTTTCTTTGTAGAAGCTTCTTGTCCAAAAGCTTCTATTTTTTTTTCTCCTTTCTTTTTTTTTTCAATTCCAAACGGTTATAAAAGACTGGACAATCAATTAAAAGACGACAAATGTCGTCACAGTATGAAACATGCTATGCTATCAGTACCTATATATTGAAAGAATCCCTTACGTTTCTTCGGTCGCCTGCTGTCCTTTTTTTGTTAGTAAATTACAATATGAGTTATGCACTTTCAAATATTTATAAGTTAAGTGATTACAATAAATAAGTATTAATAAGGATAAAAAGAATTTTTATACTTTTTTGACAAATATGATAATGAAAGTAAAAAGTTTGATAGTGAATATTATCTCATCTGTTTTTTGCATATTTGCATATTATATTTATTATTTATAATAGACTCAAAAATATATTTGGATATGAATTTTATATATTTATTTTACGAATTCACATTAATTTTAGTTTGAATAGTGTCAGATATTTAAATTTATTATATATTCAAATCCTCTTTATTTATATAGATAACTGATTTGAATATTCTACTCCATCGTATATACATTTTCATATTTAAGTATTTCCAATTTTATAATTTTATTTTTTAAAACAATTTAATAGCTTCAGATATTTAGCTAATTCAAATTTCAACTAATATTAGTTTTTAATTGAATACTGATTCGAATAGTATTGCGAAGAAAATTTTTTGAAGAATTATAAAATTAATTAATAAATGAAAAATAGTTATTATTTATTATCATTATCATTAATAATTATTAATAAGGAAATAAAATGTTATTTTCTTGCAAAATGTGCAATGACGAGAAAAACATTTTGAAATAAGTACAAAATAAACTAATAAATTAAAAATATATTATCTACAATTATTACACTAAATAATTATTAACAAAGAAGGAAAAAATGCCAAAAAAATTTTTGAATTATTTTTCATTAATTTAGAATAAAAAAGAAATACTAACAATAGTAGCTGGGCAATTTGAACTCCTAAGTGAAATATAATTAGTAAAAAAATACTTAAGTTTTATTTTTATGAATCTGGCAATGAACAAAGTTGTTTATAATTTTTTTAAAAAAAATGATTTAATAATAACTTTTTTATTCATGATAAAGATGTAACATGAAATATTTATTTATATATTAAAAATAGAATTATTTTAATACATAAATATATTAAAATTTTTTAAAATATAAATTAATAATTATTATTTCATATAATTAAAATTATTGAAAAAATTTAATTTTCTTAGCGAAGCGGGGGAACCATTCTAGTATAGATATATACAGGATATTGAAACTTTTTGAATAAATATAGGGAAAAATTAATTATATTTTTAAATTATTACTTTAAATATTTTATTATAAATCTAATAAATTTTATATAATTTACAAATAAAAATTCTAATTTCTATTAAAATACATTCATTAAATTGATTTTATTCTATGTTAGACTTCGTGACATCTGTGAATGCATATGAGATTTTATTTTTAAAATTAAAAATAAATAAAATAAAAAGAAATTTTAATAGTGAATAATTAGACATTAATGATATAACGACACTATTTTTTCAATGTTATAATTCTTATTATTTCTTATTATCAAGTTATTACTTTAATATCGATAAAATGAAAATTAAAAAAATTATACCTTAAAACAATCTATTATTTATTCAACAAAAGAAAAAGAGAATATGTTTATGTAAAAAAAAAAAAAGAATTATCATTTTTTTTGAAAAAGAAGGAATGGATAAGTGGTTTTAAAATATTTGAAAAAGTGTAGTTATTTATTAGTAAGTGGGTTATTAAAAATATATTTATTAAAATTGAAAGTTAAATTAACTTTTAAATATATTTTTTATTTATCTATATTTTACTTTAAATTAGTTTTTTTTGACATTTTAATGACTGAATTGATATCTCATTAACTCATAACACTAAATTAGCCACTCTTTTTATATTAGTAGGGATTACCTTTTCAACACAATTTTATTTATCTATATTTTTCTTCTAATTTTTTTTACATTTTAGTGACTGGGTTAATGTCCGATTAATTTATGACACTAACTTATCAACTCTTTTTATATTACTGGAGATTAATAATTTTTTTTTAAAAATTTACAAGTAAAAATTATACTTTAATTAAAGGTTACATATATGTTAATGCAAATTTACATGTATTCAAGTTATTTGTACACAAGATATGCAAGTATTGAATAGATATTTAAGTATTATGTAAAGATAAAAAAACAAGTATTTGGAGCTACTAGTATATTTAGAATCAGGAATTTAACAAGGATAATTTTTTTCATCAAGCTAGAAAAAAAAATTAATATGCAAATTAATCTTTTTCTCCAATTTGGGTTGCATTTTGAACTTAGAGCAATTATATAGCATTACTTACGCAAATATATAAATATATTTTCATTTTATGTTTATAAATATATTAGTATTTGAGTGAAAAGAAAAGGAAAGAAAAAGGAAATGAAAAATAACTAAGGCATTAATTGTTTTATGTTTACCTCTAATTATTGATTCCTTTTTCCTTGCTGATAGTTTAAACCAAAGAAGAAATGCCATAATAAGCAAAAGAAATGCAGCACCTCCAACCACGCCTCCTATAATGTCATTCCTCTTGCTCGAACTACCTGAAATTTTTCCTTTCATCTTAAATAATACTTATTATATCCAAATAAAATGAAAAATCTTTAAATCATGTACATTTCAATAAAAACAACTACCTATATCACCAAATCTTGCCAAAACTTTTTTTTTTTTTTGTTATCTAACCTTGGGTTTGTGGATTTGCATCAACCACATCCCTCTCTCCTCCCCTGTCGCTTTCCTTCCTCTCTTCCACTCTAACCAATTTCAATTTTAAATTGTATACGACACATGAAAATATTATGTGTAACTCATACTTTTAAATGACAAACCCTTCTATAATTTTATATTATGATTTGATAATTGGATGCTTGTAACAAAACAAATTGCAAATAAAATGCTTCCTATTTTCTCATTTTTCATGATACCATTTCTTTACCTTTTTTTTTCATTTTTTATTTAAAAATCAAAAATCAAAAATATTTTTTTCATTTTCCATTTTTTTAAATTTCCAAATAAAAATTTTAAAAAATAAAAAAAATGGTGAGCTATATTTTTGTTATGTACCAGAATTTTATTTGTTTCTTTCGTCATGTTAATTAGTCGACAAAATGATTTTAAAATATAGTTGGAAAATGAAATGAGCATTTAATCTTAATTTATAGTTATATATTTTTGATGAAATAACATATATATATATATATATTAATTGTTCTCTTCTAATTATAATTACCCCTGAGAACAACTTGTTTATTTGTTTGTAAAGTTTAAAAATTTACTTATGAGCCTTTGTAAGATAAAATTTCATTGACAAAAATGAATAAATAGTCAAATTTAAAATTTAAAAGAAAATAAATATTTAAAATGAAAAAGTACTTAAAATAATACATATTTTAAATAGATTTATATTTGATGCATTATCAATTTATAAATTTATACATTCACAATAAATTATATCATATCACTTGTTAAAAACTATAATTACTATATTTATTAAGGATTTTAAAATTTTTTTTAGTGACAAGATGTCATAGCATGAATCCCTAATCATGTATGCAACTATACAATAATAGTGTATCAAATATAAACTCATTTAAAATTTACGAATGTGTATAATGATATAACATGATCTAATTGACACTATATAAATTTATATATTAATAATACATTAAAAACAAACCATCTTTTGGTTATTTAAAATGCTATTTACTTTTTTAATTTTCCTTTTATCCTCGACGGTAAAAAGTAAGCATATTTCAAACACAGAATAGATAATGAAGGGCTTATTACCAGTTCGCAGGAAGGGCGTAATGTCGGTAGTTTGGTTATCCACAAAGAAAGGTGAGTCTGAGTACCTCAAAAAGCACCCAACATCCACAGCCCTACCATTGGTATTAGGAGGGCATCTCTGAATGTCAGTAGTCACCACTTGCATGCAATCTCGGCATCCACTTTCAGTAATGGTTTCAATACACTGTGTCACGCCGTAGACGGTTGCATTTCCAGCGCCACTACCGCCGGCCACCTCCTTCTTAGTTGCAGCAAAGTAACCGTTAATCCTTGGTGTGGCAACTTGAAGATCAGCTAGCAGCCCCTGCACCGCTGCTTCAAAAGCACTGGGCTCCCGTGCAGACTCATTCCCACAGAACATCGAGTGCCCTTCCTGAGTGCTTTGGTCGTAGAAATTGTTGCTCTCATACCTCAGCTCGTCATCATCATAGTCAACACATTTATCCAATAAAAAAAAAACGAAACATAATAGTCAGCACGTGTTTACCTTTTTTCAATTTTAGACCTCTCCAAAATTACGTGGACGAAAGAGAAAATTAAATTGTAAAAAAGAGGACATTAATTTGACTGCTATGGGTTAAAAATATATGTAGTTTTTTAAAAATTATCTAATTTTAACTTTTATTTAAAAATAAAAAAAATAATTAAAGACACAAATGTGTAGTGTTATTTTTTAATTTATTTTATGGTTTGATTTTGAGTTAATATTATTTGACTCAGTATCACTAAACTCAGAACTCGATCAGACATTTTATAAGTATATATATATATGTATATATATATACATGTGATGAGGACTTAAGATATATTGGTATATTAATTTAGCTTTACACATATTCATAATTTTTTATACGATTTATATTTATTTAGTTTGATGATTATATTTTACATTATACCAATATAGATTATATATACATATATATATATATCTATCAAATTTTAAGTAAATTAAAAATATTCAAATTTTGTTTGATATAAAAATTCAACTATTAAATATATACAAAATAGCATTCTTATCCGAAACAATAGATATCAAAATGATTTGAAATTTCGCATGCACAACAATTGCTTTTATATTGTGAGCTAAATTCAACAATTAATTTATTAAAATATTAATCATATATGAAATTATAAAAGCATGTAAGAATAATTACTTTTACTCTAATCCTTCTTTATATATAATTTATTAATATTTTTTAATGCTATCTGATGGATTTTCTTAATTTTTTAAACCTTTCGAAATAAAAATAATTAATATCAATATTACCACAACCATTAAAGTTTAATTCTTTTTTAATCTTTATGTTAAATAAAGAAAGTAAATATCCGGTACTCAATGGCCAAAAAAATAAAAAGGCTTTACTAAATTGCTTTCTTTTTATTTTTTACTTTTGGAACAGAGAAAAATTGCATTTCAATATGAAAGTTATAATTTATAATTACTTAATTTTATAATATTTAGTTTACTAAATTATCAAATTTGTAATTGTAGATAACTTAAAACTCATAATATTATCAGATTACACAATTAATTATTCTATTTAATAATAGAAAGTAATATTATTACTTTTTATTTTCTCTGCATATATTAATTATCAAATTACTTTTTATTATTTTACCTGACAAATACAAAGTATTAATACTATTGATCGTTCGTTTGATTCTTATTTTTATAAATTTATGAGTGATATTATCACACTAATAGTTTGCATTTACCTATAATCTTTAATATATGTAAACAGGAATAAAGAATTTTTTTTGTAAAGATAAAAATGTCCATTGTTATTCATCATATCACGAATTTGCCATTTAAAGATTGTTTCTCAATAATAAAATTTATTTAATTTATAAATAAATAATTTAATCACATTGAAGACTTTAGTTAAATGAATTTATTTAATGATAGATAAAACTTAAAATATATATTGAATTATATTTTTTTCAAAGTTATAATTTTATCAAACAAACATTTCAAAGTTAGGATTTACTAACTAATTAAATATCATTATTTATATATGAAAATTTATATTTTAATTTTTTCATTAAAAGGCATGAAACATGTTTAGAAGCTTTATTTTTTTTTTGTTTTGAAAACAGATGGTTTTTTTGTTTTTAGTTGGAGGTAATAGCTTTTACCCACTTGTGGTCAAATTAGTCAAAATGATTTTGTGATTTTTCCTTTTAAAGTTTTGTAATCACTATTTAACTTATATTATCATAATATTTTTCTTTAATAGCATTCTATGATAAAATTTATTTTTTGTATAATTCATGTAACAACTTCTTATTGGTAAAAAGTTATTGAACATTGTCACTATCAATTAAATAGTTACAATATTATAAATAGACAACTACAAACATAACACAAATATAATTAAATAAATAAGTCAATAAATAAATAATTGAATAAATTATCATTAAAATATTATCAGTTTTAAAATAACGTAATATGGCAATATTCTTTAGTGAGCAAAATTTTAAATTTTAAAACATTATAAAATAAAAGAAATTTAATAAATAATTAACTATTATTTTTTAAAAAATTTTAATTTACATAAATATATAAATTTTTTAACCTAATATTTTAAATAATTTTTCTAATCATAATTCATCATATTACCATAGTTACATTTGGATTCCAATATATATACCATCACTTATTTAGGCCCACCTGTTCAACAATGACTAATCTCACTTTAATTACAATTTTGAATTTCACTAAAATTATCTAACAATTCATTAGCCCAAATTAGTGGGAGCACATGAAAAGCGCCCCAAAGTCAACGGCCAGCTCTAACCAGAAGGATCCTTTTGTATCTCTAGAAACAGGACAACCACCTGCCAGTCAAAGTGCTCACTGTTTTGTGGGTGTATTATAATCGGTTACTTTTCCATTGGAAAATTTGTTCCTTGAATGCCATATTTGAAACTCTAAAATCGGTGTTGCATAGGGTAGTATAAAAGAAAAATAATCCTAATATATCAGCAGTGAAATACTTTTGAATAGCAAGAAAAAATAGCATGAAACGCAAGAAATGACTTCCCAAGCATACCTAAGGAAAGAGCCATCGTAGATGACACGAGCACCATTGGCAGCAGAGCAACTGCGGATTCGGATGACAGCAGCATCAAAGCAAGCCAAGCAATCGGCTGAGGAAAGGTAGTTCCTGCACTGTACCATGGCATAGGCGGGGTCCGAACCCCTTGCTTGTTGAGCTGTTGCAAAATATCTTTTGCCGTTGAGCTGCTCTCTCAGTTGGATCAGGGTTGAGTTGAGATTGCTGGTGAAGTCTTGGAAGTTTGTAATGTTGTATTTGCTGCATCCTGAATTCAGCAGATAGAGCTGTGGGTCTGCACCAGAAACACACTCTTCCTGGAACCCCCACCATACTATAATCGTTAGCAAACAAGTTAGGCTGCAGGCTGTTTTTGGTTGCATCTTCTTTTACAATTTTGCTTCAGTTTTTAAGTAATTGTGAACAAAAATGCTCCAACAGGGAACATAGATGGGAACTAATAATCTTAGTCTCCATGGACCGAGCTTTAACCCGTCAAGTAAGTTGAACGCTGAACCAATGAGAATTGTTGGACTGTTTCTAAAGATATTTACGTGAAAATGACAACTGACATAACCAAGGCCGGCCATTTTAAAAGATATAAGCTGATGTCTGTGGATAACTTATTTATTACTCTAAAGAATATATACATATATATTACGAAATAGGGGGCTGGGAGGAATCCAAATAGATTATTATTAAATTACCTACAGGTAGCTTATGCATTAGTGGCTATTGCTTAGAAGAATGAGTAAATGGCGACTTTCAATAATTGTTCTGAAGAAAAAGAAAAGCATTATTGACTTTTCTCTTCTATTATGTTCTTCTTGGTCTCCCACTGTGTATCTGCGTGTGTTTTTTTGTGATCGGAGATTGTAGACACCCAATTTTGTCCGGATCAGTTTTTGGTATCTTAAAAGTTAGATAAAAGGTGATAAAAAAAAAAAGAAATAAAGCTAGGGGACGATCCAATGATAAAGTTTTTTTTTAGGGAAAGTCTAAAATGCCTACGGACCGCTTTAAAGAAAAATGCAAAAACAAGGCATCAAAGGTTATTTTCAGGGTGTCATTGGAGTCGTTTAGGTGAGTACGCGAACCAATTTTCATCTCTTGGTGACCAAGATAAGACAACTCGAGGAAGCTAAGGTATGTATGGGTCATATGGGTGCTTAAAAACTATCACGAGGCTTTCATATTACCAAAATTTTGAATTTTCATGTGTAGTATCGATACAAGAAGGTTTGGTATCGATACCCGAGGTGTGGTATCGATACTTGGCATGTTTGCAACGATACAAACCTTGGCAGTAGCTAAAGTTGTGATTTTTGGCAAAATGTATCGATATGCAAGCATGAGTATCGATACAAATCAATGGAGTATTGATATTGGCCTCTATGTCTCGAGACTGAAAATATTTTTTTGCTCTTAGTATCGATACACAACTCATTGTATCGATATTCAAGAGTTGTGTATCGATACAACATGTTCTGTATTGATACACCAAGACAGTTTTGCCTAGTCTAAGACATTTTTGCCTAGTTCAAGCCATTTTTCAGCCTCCGAAAACCCAATTTAAACATGTTTTTGCATGAAGAACTATCATATATGTAGACACCTTATTTTGTCCGGGCCAATTTTTAACAATCTAGAGCATCGACATTTTACACTATTTTAGAAACCCAAGGACTCAATCGCATGGATATGTAAAATACATGATTTCCAATCCTAGCAGGAAAGGGAGGGAAACGGATACTCAATTTAAAGTGAGTAAATAGAATTCCATACTCGATCTCATAGATACATATAGAATTCTGTGGAAAACCGTATTCGATGAAAGTTGTATGTACGGCTTGGAGGGAGATCTTTCATATCTTTCGAGATCCACCCTACAATATGGGGTCAAAAAGCCAAAATAAATGATTTTAGCCCTTATAAAAAGAAAAAGAAAACGGATTTTTGAACCCCTTTCACGCTCATGTCACGTCGAGGTACTGCAGAAGAAAAAACTGCAAAATCCGATCCAATTAAGGATGTCAAGAAGGACTAGGGATCATATCAAAGGTAAATACAAAGATGTGGCATCAAGGGACGTAGTCTAAGGTATCCTAGGGACAAAGGAATCCAAAAAATTCACAATTTTACTTAGATGTATTGATACATGGTTCTCATGTATCGATACAATGCTCCAACACGCCAAAATTTGAAATGTCCTCATTTGTATCGATATAACATGTAGCTGTATCGATACAAAAAGCCTCTGTATTGATACTGGACCATGCCAGGACCTAAACATGCATTCTGTAAAGGAATCTATCGATACAAATCAACTTGTATCGATACAGTGGTTCATGGTATCGATACAATGATCATTGTATCGATACAATGTTCATTGTATCAATACTATCAAGGTTTTTGGGCCAAATGTATCGATACATTATGCAATGTATCAATACCTGTAGGCCATTTTCATGGTC
>JBBYHO010000003.1:17814535-17824992 GCA_038382025.1 Adansonia gregorii | reverse complement strand
AAACTTTTAATAGTTAATGAGTTTAACTAATTAAATTAAAAAAATATGATAAATCAATAATATATTTTATCGATAACATTTTCAAAGCTCATGATATGATTTTTTTTGATAAATTATTATTTTATCATATATAGACCTGCTCAAAGGTCAGGCTACCTACCTGATCCAATTTGGTCTAGGCTTGGGTTCTCATGTTTTTATCTTAGATTAACTCGGCCTAGTTAAAACAATAATTTTAAATTAAAATAATATATATTTTATTTAAATTTAATTATAAAAAAATAAATATTAATAAAAAATATTTTTTAATATGATGAATAGTAATTATGACTTAAATAGGCAGGTCTGTGCACGGTAAATAAGAGCCTAGGCTTAACATTTCAAAAAAAATTTAGGCCGCAGCTTAGCCCGACTTACAAGTAAGTTTAATCATATATAAAATATAAATTAAATTTTAATATTTAATTAAATTATATATGGTATTAATATTTACTATTTAATTCATTTTTAATATAGTATTATCTGTTATGGCTTTCATATTTTTTTAATTTATTTTATTACTTTATTATACTATTATCAGATTCTAATTGCCATTACAAATAATAATAATAATAATAATAATAGTAATAATAATAATAATATTCAAAGAAGTATTTAAAATTTTACTGCTAACATATACAAACTCTCAATATTTAGTGAGTTTAACTAATAAAATTAAAGAAAATATGATAAATAGATAATATACTTTATTGATAATGTTTTTAAAGCTCATGGTATGATTTACTTTTTGATAAATTAATAATTTATCATATATAAACTTGTCCAAGGGTCGGACTATCTCCCAAGCCCAATTAGGCTTGGGCTCAGGTTCTCATATTTTTATATCAGATTAGCTCGACTTGACTCAAAACAGTAATTTTAAATTAATATATTTTATTTAAATTTAATTATAAAAATATATAATATTAATAAAAAATATTCTTTAATATGATAAACAGTAATTTTGGCTTTAATAAGTAAGTTTGAGCACGTTAAATAAAAGTCTGGACTTGAAATTTTAAAAAAATTTAAGCCACGACATGATTTAACCCATGAGCAAGTTTAATAATTTTTAAAATATAAATTAAGTTTTTAATATTTAATTAAATTATTAAAAAATATTAAAATAAAATTCATAATTATAGTTTTTGATTTATTAAAAATTATTTAATTATAATTTTTTAATATTTATTTTTAGTATTAAATTTGGATTCAGATTTACATTAAGCTCGAGTTCGGATCTTTTGAGTTCGTATCATTTCAGGTTTAGGTTCGTTTGAGTTTAAGTTATTTCGGGTTCATACTACTCCGAGTTCGGGCTATTGACTTTTTAGTCAAATGGGGTTCTATTCGGGTTCAGGCTTAAATTTTTTTGAATGAATTTTTAGGTCCAGATTCATTTTATCTCCTCTATACGTTATTATTAATTATTTTATTTAATATTTATTTAATATTAAAATTATTTATTTATTATTTAAAATTTTTATAACAATGATCCAGATCCAATCTATTAGATGGATCTAACTGATGATCTAAAAATTTTATTAGTTTAACATCCCATCCGAATTTTTAAAATCGAAGTTTTCTTTTTAGCTACCCAGTAAAGGTCATAATTTATTTATTATTTTCGAATAACATTCACCAATACCATTAATCTGTTTTTACTTCAAGCACAATTTTCCCGATAACTTTATAAGCCTTTTTGAAAGACACCCAGAAGAGTGTCCAAATGGGCGTTGGCCGTTCCTCCCTTTCTTCTTCGGTTGACTTACTTTGTATCACTGCCTCTATAACACAGCCAAAAACAAGCTCATTTTTCAATACCCACAGGCAAAATCCTGTCGTTCACACAAAAAAGGACTCGCTTTTTGCCACTCTAAAAATTGAAACTTTGAACTGTTTGAGAGTACCAGGGGAGATGGAAATTGAAAAGGGAATTTGCGCTGCACAAAAATCCATTGTTGATTTTCATGGTATTGATGAAGGGTTGATTCAGAAGATGGTATATGATGCTCTTGTTTGGAGTTCTCTTCATGGCCTTGTTGTTGGGGACAGAAATATTCAGGTTTATCTGCAGTGTTTCATTCTTTGTTTATTGTTTATTTTATTCAACTCTATGTTTACCTTCTGAGACATATTATCCATTTATGTTGATCATTTTTGTGGTAAACTGAGAAAAAAACTGTAGGAAGAATATGATCATCTTCTGATACTTGTTTGGTGAAAGAGAAGCCAAAATTTGAACTTAAATTGCATAGATGGATTGCTTTTTGGTTTTGGAGAACTTTTTAGTTCGTCGACTGTTAATATAGCAAACATGACATAATTGTGGTGAAATCATCCTTTGTGTCTTGTTATTTCATATATCATCCACATGTACTTTGTTAGGTTCTGCTCATTTAATTTTGTTTGCAATTTCGTCACCATCATTTGATGTTAAATTTTTATTTTTTATTTTTACTTTTGGTTGACCTCATTTAGAAAATAAGTTCGGAAACGATACTTGGATGCAAAGTTTTGAATTGTATTAATTTTTGTATGCTTGAATTTGATGTGGGTGTGTCTAATTACAGAGATCTGGGCAACTACCTGGTGTAGGCATGGTGCACGCTCCAATTGCTTTGTTGCCAATGCCATTTCCAGAATCTCATTGGAAACAAGCATGTGAACTAGCTCCAATTTTCAACGAACTAATCGATCGTGTAAGTTTAGACGGAAAGTTTCTCCAAGACTCCCTAGCTAGGTACTCTCTCTCTCCACCAATGATTTTGTAGTATGTATGTACTTTGTTCTTATAATGGCGATTAAGTGATATGCCATTTTCTGAATTATACTCCAATTTGATCATAATCCAGTTTGTCCTGTTAGAGTACTATTTTCTGTAAATTGATATTGTCAATGCTCAACATTGCAGGACAAAAAAGGTGGATGCTTTTACCTCTAGACTTTTAGATATTCATTCCAAGATGCTAGCAATGAACAAGAAAGAGGTATGTGGGTAGTATTACTAATATTTGGTCTTTAATGAATTGGGAAGGATTTATTTGATTAAGGAAGTGGAGTATGTTAATGTTGAGATTGAGATGCACTTCTAGAATCCGTGTGCTCCTACCTTTTGTTCTTCATGCTCTTTGTCTCTTTTTCAACTACTGTTCATTGTCCATTTTTGTGGTACCCTACATAATTTCTTATTCTTTCCCTGGTGTATGAAAGTATTGTTAAAGACTATTGAAACTACTTGATAAGTTGAAGATTTGATGCCCATATGTTTGATATTAGATGAAACAAGTATTATAAGGGCAGTTATCAGTATTATTAAATTGTTTTGGTATATTTGCCAAACCATATTTTCTAAATGTGCTAAACTGTACCTTGTTCTTTTTTTTGTTTTACATGAAAGAATCTAATCATGTTCAATTTCTGAAACAGGAAGTACGCTTGGGTTTACATCGATCAGATTACATGCTTGATGAGAAAACTAAATTACTCCTCCAAATAGAGTTGAACACAATTTCATCTTCATTTGCTGGTCTTGGTTGTCTTGTGACTGACCTTCACAGGTTGAGCAGCACAACTTTATTTTATTTGCTTAAGTTTTAATATTGCTGTGCTGGAATTTGCATGTTGAATGAAGCTTATTGGAAACATCATTAAAATGCTGTGTGTTTGTTCTTGTCACTTCAACATTGAGTTTAATTTTAATGAATTAGGTGAATGCAGTGTTCTTCTAACATGCGAAGAAAATGCTGTGAAGTGCAGGAATAGGATTCTTATACTTATAATCAAGGTTCTTTAATACGATTTTGATTCTGGTAGTGATCAATTACTAAAGAAAGTTTCTATCAGCCTGTATTTATTGCTAAACCAAATTGAACGCATAACCATTGTAAGTGCGAAATTTAATATAGTTATGCAATGTTGCACCTTCTTTATACCCCTAATATTTGAAATTTAGCATAAAGAGTAGTAGAAATACTTGTTAGTGTACTGCTCAAAAAAGCTTGAAGGATATTCCTAATTGCTGATGCATTGTTCAGCAGACAGAATTATCAACTGTAGTCATTTTGCAGGACCCTCCTTAATGACTATGGAGAAGACCTTGGATTAGATTGTAGAAGGATCCCAGGAAACAATGCAGTTGGTCAGTTTGCTGAGGCATTGGCTAAAGCTTGGACTGAGTATAATAACCCCAGGTTAACTTTCGAAAGAATATGCCCTGATGGTTCTTGTCTTGCCGCAATCATTGTAAGTCAATTTTCTGCTTATAATACTCTTTTTTGGGTACAGGGCTGTAGCTATGGTTGTTGTTCAGACTGAAGAACGCAATATGTATGACCAACATTGGCTTTGTACGGTATTGAAGGAAAGATATCCTTTTCAACCTTTTATATCTATTGGTTGAACAAATATGGTAAAATCTTTTCGTAGTAAACTAAACATATTTGGATGTATTTTTAAGTTAAAAAGCTTCAATCTAGAGCTCACTTGGCATTATATTCCTTAGCTTGGTATCACATATAATGTGAGTACTATAAGGAAAACAATGGCAGAAATAGATAGAGAAGGGCAACTTCTACCCGATGGCACACTTCTTGTGTATGTGTCTTCATATTGCATAGAGTTGATTTTTCTTATCTAGAAATGACCATGCCAAGCTTCTAGTTTTAATGTCTGAAATCCTTGCACCTGTAGAGATGGCCAAGCAGTTGCAGTTGTCTATTTTAGAGCAGGGTATGCACCAACTGATTATCCTTCAGAATCAGTAAGTAAAGTCACCTTTTTTGTTTTTTCTTGCTAGTTGTCACAAGTACTATTTTAATGGCTACTTTTCATTTTATTTTCAAAAAGCTGCAGTCACTAATGTGAGTTTGATGGGTACTTTTTTTTTTCTTTGTTCCTTTTTGTCATTTCCAGAGTTACTTTATATTCTTTTAGTATGAAGTAACCATCCTTGCCAATTACAGCAACGTTAAACTAATGTTTACTGTTTGTTCTTCTGCTATGTCTGTTACATTTCCAATTTCTAGGAGTGGAGTGCTAGATTGCTAATGGAGCAGTCTTCAGCCATCAAGTGCCCATCAATATCATATCATTTAGCTGGAACTAAGAAGATTCAACAAGAACTTGCAAAACCTAATGTACTTGAGAGGTAAATAATTCTATAATCTGTTAGCAATACTCTGTCCAAGTTATCAATGGATTTATTACTTAACTGAGTTAGACTTAGAAACACCACCTTGAAGGAGTTATTTCCAGTGGCTAGAAGTTGCGTTATAAATTGTCTAGGGAACTTTTTTCCCTACTAAATGAAATCTCCAAACTTCATTGCATTTACTACCTATTCTACCTCAAACATCACAACCCAGAATTATGGAACTAGGTATTGCAATATTATGGCATGTTGTTTTCTTAGTAAGGCAATTATACTAGTCTAATTTTTTAGTGAACAACTACAATGACATGAAGTTTAATGTCTTCCTTTATTTTTCTCTTCTCCATGCAAGCAGGTTCCTTGAGAACAAAGAGGATATCGCCAAACTGCGGAAATGCTTTGCTGGATTGTGGAGTTTGGTTGACTCAGACATCACCAGAACAGCAATAGAAAAACCTGAGTTATTTGTCATGAAGCCCCAAAGAGAAGGAGGAGGTTCCATAGCTTAAGACTTTAGAATATAAATATTGTTCTTCATTGTTTTCTTTCAGTTGAGAATTGTGTCTTTGATTTGGCTTCAGGGAACAATATCTATGGTGATGATGTGAAAGAAACCCTTCTACGATTGCAGAAGGAAGGGTCTGAAGAAGAAGCTGCTTATATACTTATGCAGAGGATTTTTCCAACTGCTTCTCCCACATTTTTGATTCGTGATGGCATTTGTCATAAAGATCATGCCATATCAGAGCTGGGTGTATACAGTGCTTACTTAAGGTACATCTTAGTGGTTTTGTTTCATTGCTTTACTGCAGCTTGTGTCATTTCCGTATAATGCTATTAAATTCTCTCTTCACTCAATCCTGATTGACCTACGGGAATGAAGGGGACAGAAAAGGTTCAAATGGTATTGACATCTTTAAAGCTTTACTCTTTTACTCTTTTACTCTCACATTTCTCATTTTGCATGCACTGGAGAGTTCATTGGTTTCCACTTGCAGGAACAAGGAGAATGTCATCATGAATGACAAATGTGGTTACTTGATGCGGACCAAGATATCATCATCAAATGAAGGTGGGGTTGCAGCCGGATTTGCAGTCTTAGATAGTATATATCTGAGTTGATGAACCAAGTGTTTTGGTTACCAGTTTACCATCAATCTGAGATATGCATCCAAATGTTTATCATTGCTTACATGACACTCAGTTTGGCAAATAATGGTCCTTGATGTCTTGAAACAGCTTGAAGAGCTTTTCAGGTGTTTGCTCACATGGAAAAGTTTATGGATTTCATTTTCTTTCCCTGTCATCGGCAACATGGTAAAACTGGTTGTCATACTGCTGTTTTTCTGTCATTGCAAAACGTCTTATCTGATTACAAACTCCTTCCCAACAGTTTTCATCATTCTTTCCCCCATTTCAGCTGAGTAATAACTTGATTGGGTCTTCATATCAGGTCACTGGAATGCAATAACGGATGTATTGTGCCCCTTTCCAGAATTGTTTTTATTTTTATTTTTTTCCTTTTTCTATGTATATTTTTATGAGATATACTCCAAAGTTGCATCTGCTAGCTATGCCAAAGTGGTGTCACAAATGGCTTTTCTTTGAAAACAACGTGTAAGGTAAAACTGATATCAAGGGAATGAATAAATTCAAGTAGATTTTGGAAGAATGAATAAATTCAAGTAGATTTTGGAACTATCTCATTAAGGTGCCAAGTATGCCGTTGCAACACAATTACAATGGTGACTGTTAATGGTAAGATCGGAAGACGCCGTTCAAGAGGGGCTGGGAAAAAAGAGTGTAGGCGGGCCTGGTCCATCATACATGAGGAAGGTTATGTGGCATTGCAGGGTCGAAATATATAAATAAGCAAAAGCTTGGTATGAAATAAAATAATATTTGAAAAGTATTTTAAAAGAAAGAAAATTGGTTTTAAAAAGGTATTAGTGAAAATTTACGGTTCGAGAACGTTTGCTATTGATTCGTCCAAATCTGTGGCTCTTGGATCAATTAATTTAATCGTTAAGTCATTTGGATTAATATCAGTTTTAAAAAATATTTTCAAAATATTGTAAATGATATTATAAATTATATGAATCGTTTTACCAGCTATATAATTTTAAAATAATGTGATAAGAATTAAAAATATTATTATCATTTGACAAACTGGCATAATACCCTAAACCACAAGAAAAGTTGTCTTTTGCCGGAAGTTGTAAAGGACAGAAAAAAAAATGTCCATGATAAGAAACAAAAAGAACAAAAAAAAAAAAGAAAAAGAATGTCCTTGATAAATATCATAGACAATTCTTTGACCGTTAGTTGACGGTTAGTTAGGCGAGTTTTGGTGAAAAGTTTTTGATAGACTTGACTACAAATGAAGAATTGTATTTGTCGGCATTAGTTTTACCGATGCTTTAAAGCATTGTTATATGCAAAAAAAAGCTTTTACACGCCTTTCAGAGTGCGAGTAAAAGTTATATTTGTATTGAATTTATATATATTAATTTATATATTTGTTGTACGAGTTATATTGACATTTAAAATCAAGTTAGTCAATACTGTATCAGTGAGTATATTGTTTTTATTTTGATACAGATACATATTTATATCAGTGTATTTCGGTGTATCGTTTGGAGTTTATCGGAGTTTGAATATTTTTAATTTATATACATAAAAAATATTTTCAAATATGAAATAAATGAGATTAGATAAATTTCATATCTTAAATATTCATCAATTATATATAATGTTTTAAAAAAACTTATCAAATATAAAAAAATCAATATCAATTAAGTAGTAAAGCTAAAATTTTTTAATGATTGTTAAATTTATGAATAATTATGTCTAAAATTAATTAAATTTATGAGTAATTATGTATAATATTCATTAGATTTAAGATTAATATTGGTTTAACTTTTTATTTACAAGCTTATATTTTGTATCAGTCGGTACAGCTATTTTCGACCAATACTACCAAAACAGGCTGGTACCTACCAGTATGACTAGTATACACTGAAAGTAAGACCGAAATAAAATCAACTATTAATACCTTAATATCAAAATCGGTATGTGACGATATCGATAACACTATTTAAAACTGATTTTACAAGTTAATAACCTTTAAAGGCAATTTAAATTACTATTACAAATAATCATCTTGTTAATATGAGTCTATATTTATATTTGATTATAACTCACTATATAGCTATAGGGTTGATGGCTAAAATGTGGCAAAAAATAAAACTAAGCGAAGGTGAATAGATACGTTAGGAGTTTTGTATCATGTATGTTACAATGTCAAAAACATTTGCATGTAGCATTACACTATCGGATTTATAGCTAATGTGACATTAGAAGCATTCTGATAGCTTGATTTTAAGAAAAATGCCGTAAAAAGAATCAATGCCCTGAATTAAGACCATGTATTAACAGGGCTAGTCTTTTAGAGTCTGGTTCTAGGGGTAAGTACCCTAATACTAAAATAAAGTATCCACCCAATTTCAAGAGGCTATAAAGCCTAGGAACAAAATTTTAGCACCATTTGAAATATTTGAATTATATTGAGGGTGGCTAATCCATAATTTTTGTTGCCTTATTTGTTTGTCTTGCATGTATTTTAGCATCATTATTGTGTATCTGTAGGCTATTAGTAAAAAAAAAGATAGTGTCTATCCCAAGGGTCACTTGGAATAGAGGAATGTATGGTCTTAGGAGAGAAAAAAGTAATTCATAGTCAAAAAAGATTTGAAAACAACATGAGGATGCTCTAAAAGTCATGTATGTCTCATTATTTCCAATCTAAGTCAACATTGAGTTCTGACAGAATGATTTGATTGTTTACGAGCCAATAGGATTAGTGGGATAGCACTAAGAAAGATATGTTCATCTAGAAGTATGGAAATATAGCAATATTCATTTAAGTTAGAATAGGTGAGGGTTGACCTAAGCTGTGGCTTAATTTTAGAATTTGAGACATTGATGTTTCACTTTCAACAGGGAGGATATTATCCTAACAATCAAAGAATAAACTACCTTCTTGCGCATTAAACGTAACATTCCCGATTTAGTGTATATTAAAAAATCCATTCCATAAACACTGAAGAGACAGCTGGCCAACATTACTGGAGTATTTAAGGCTCAGATTAGGGCATATGTGGTCCAAAACTTGTATATCATGGCATAAGTTGCAGGATTTGATAGATGGCTGCTTTAACTAAAAAAAAAATTATTTATGTTATTAGCTACTTAAAAATTATTGGTATTCCCTATGACTAGGGTATATTAATATAGCCTCTCTAATTAATTGAGGTATAATATCAGCTCGGCTGTAGTGATTTTCATTAAGATGATATAGTTTTTAAACTTCTGCAAGAGATGGTCAGGGAGTAGATTTCTCAAATATGCACAGTTGTTGCAGATATGGGTCCATAGTTACTTTTGGAAAGATGTAAAGGTCAGTATATAAGTGTCTACTAGATTTTTCTCTCTGATTATCAAGTTTTTTTTAGAAAAAGTGGTTATGTGATTAGACTAAAGATTAGTAGGTAACCTAAAGAAAAAATGTTGCACAGAGAGCACCATATATGTTTGCTTAGGTTATGTTGTATCAATCTAAATGCCAAAGTTAGGTACCCTTGTTTGAGATATCAGGTTTTGTTGGCTATGCTCATTTGCTGGTTCAAAGGCAGTTTTAGTCTTGACAATTCATTGATGCATGATTTAGGTGAGTTCAATTTTGCATATAAAGGAAATGGTTATACAAAAACAATACAAGCTGTAGCTTACTAATGGAAAGGGACTAATGGCATGCAATTGGCTCAGTATCAGGGTGATATGATTCTTACTTATAAGGTTTATAGAGATAATCGATTTTACTTTATTAGTACTTAATGTCCCTATTAAGGAAAAAGAATAAAAATAGGGCACTGTCTTGATAGATGAACAAAATTAGTGATTAATTAGACTTCTTTTAGGGATGTATCTATACCTTTCTCTGTGAATGGACCACTATGAAATCAAATTTTCTTGATGTAATAATTGGATTCTAAGTATTAGTTTTATATTGGAGTTGTTGGCTTAGCCAATGCCTTTAATATGTTTGGCTATTATTCATGTTATTGCATTCTTACCAACTTATTCTTTTGTATTTGTGCATTTGCATTCATGTCATGGCATGCATGATAATTGTTAGACCTTTAGGTGGTGAATGAAATCAAGAGGGGGGTGAATTGATTTCACAAAATTTTGATAAATTAAAATT
>JBBYHO010000003.1:17756447-17769664 GCA_038382025.1 Adansonia gregorii | reverse complement strand
AATAATAATAATAATAATAATAATAATAATAATAATCATAAACTCGAGACTAATTTAACTTGTTCTTATGGTCACTCTTAATAGTTTAATAGATTTAAAATTAAAACCCTAACAATTGCATCCTTTTTCTTTTTTCTAAAATGTAACCTCCTTTATAACCAGGGGAAGAAAAAAATCTAATGATATTGTTAAATCACATATAAAAATGTCACCATTGCGTATCACTGAAGATTGGCACACATATTCTCTGGCCAATCATGCTTCACATATTACAGTGTATATGAAAATGATTTCCATCACTATAAATGCATAAATATATACGGGGAATCTATAAAATTAGGGTGTGGGGTGGAGATGTCAACAACAGTGCAATTGATGATCCAATCATTTCCTGTTCTTGCCTCCATTGCGGCTGCATATCATGTTATTTAATTGTACTCCACGGTGCATTCCAAATTTACCCACTCGTTTAAGGCACGAAGGCATTTAAGTACAGAATTGTTTTGTAACAGTGAACTGTACAATGAATATAATGTTTTTCAAGATTGATATTATCACAAACCCCTCACATTGCAATTACCGATCACAATGCCAAAGTTTCTCAGAAGTTTGGTCATAGCTTTGACCTGCTATCTTCCATTTTGATATCATACAGTTTTAAGTTAGCCCCATCTCCGAACTATGATCGCGTCGTCTTCCTGAACAATTTTTTTTTTATGATGATTGGTATCCTGATTCTGGACCCAATAATCATACCGCATCTGATCTCAGCAATTTGTTGGTTCATTCAGAATATCAGGGCTCGGATTGTATGAAAGTTGGTAGCTGACTAAGTTTGCCTATTTAAAACAATGGAAACTCAAAACCTTTCTATAGTTTATCTCATCCTCTTCATTGAAAACATATCCTTCTTGTTCCTTTTATCACTGAAAACACGTTGGTCCGGAAACTGAGAAAATAAAAATAAATAAATGTTGAAAAATTAAGTTTGGAATTTTTAATATTGAATTCGTAAGTATTGAATTCGCATTATAAAAATTATTTGGTATTTTACTAAAAATTAAGTACTAGATTTAATCATATTGTTTAATAACTACAAATGTTAAATTCTGAAAATTATTAATTTAAAATTTTTAGGTATTAACATAAAATTTTATATTATTCTAAATAGTTTTAAATAAAAATGAAAAAGATATTTAAATATTTCATCTTTTGCAATAAAAAAAGAGTTAATTTAGTTTAATATATTTTAAAAAAAAAATTGACTTAGCATATTTTATATTTTCTACCTACTTATTCCATTCAATTTTTTTACTGAAAATTTTTCTATTAATGATATTTAATATAAATTATAAATATATTTAAAAAATTAAACCATTAAAAATTTTCTTTTTCAATATATTATCAAACACACTCGGTTTTCTCGATTTCCCCTCATACCATTAATATAAAACCAAAATAAGATGGAATCATTAAAAACGAAAAACTAACTTCATAGCAACGTAAGGAGCATAATTTTACTGTTTCTGGTGTTCCTACTCTCTCCCCTTATCTAGGAATTTTTGCTTCCCGAACTGTTTCTCTTTGGGTCTCATTATCAGCCTCTCTTTTCGTTTGATTTCTTTAGAAATGCTAGGTGTTTTCAAGCAAAATTTCTCTTTCGTCCTGTAGGGATTTTTTCAAAGCTCACTTTGATCTACCATCGATTACTACTAGGCTTTCTTTCCTTCATTGGTTTTTAATTTCTCTCACTCCATCGCCTTTATGTTCTTTTATTGTAGAAAAAGAAGTAGATGAACACAGGGGGGGTATGGGCATTGAAGAAGATATTATTACAGACCTTGATGTCTTTAGAGTTAAGCACAGATGATGAAGTAAATGCTCAGGTAAAGTAACATTCATTGGTTGGGAAAATCATTACTAACAAAACAATTAAAATTGGACCTCTGCGTGCAATTCTTGATAAGGCCTGTCCATTAAAAGACAAGTTTGAGGTCCATGAGTTAGGGAGGAAAACTTTTCTGTTTGTATTCAAAGAGAGCAGGGATAAGCATAGGGTTTTATGTCAAGCGCCTTGATCTGTGATGGATAGCCATATCATCCCAGATGAGTGGCCTTTTAAAGCTATCTTAGAAGAGGTGGATTTCTCCACAACAGAATTCTGGGTTTAGGCACATAATCTCCCTTTAGCATATCTAATAAAAGCAAAAGCTGGAAATATTGCATTAGTTTTTCAGGAGTTGATTGAAGTTGAATTTAATTCGCATGATAGGGTTCAACGGAATGGACTCCTAAGGATGAAAGTGGCAATCAAAATCTGGACCCCTCAAAGTCGGGCTTTAATCCGCAAAGGAAAGATCGTCCACTAATTGATGTTTCTTTCGAGTACGAAAGACTACATGTTACAATCAAATCATAAGGGGATGAGAAAAACGAACAGTCAAGAAATCAATAGGACATCTACGAAAGCGAAGATGGAAAAAGAGGAGAAACATGAAAATAGCAGAATGAAGGTGCATGAAGATGCAAAAAACTCACAACCTCTGGAGAGAATTTAATGAAAAGTCAATTAGTGCCTGCTATTCTGATGCAAGCAAGGAATATGAGACTCGGCTTTTAAGGAAACACGATGTTCTGGCAGTAAGGTGTACAGTAGTCGACAAGATAAGGGGGTGGGCTGAATTATCGGTCATGAGGAGTCCTGAAAGAGACGTAATGCTGGGCAAGGAATTGGGCCATGTAGCCGAATAGAAATAGGTTCAAGAAGAAGAGGTCAACAGAAATAGTGGGCCAAGATAAGAAACAAATAACATAATTGATGGCCCAACTCCAAGAATGTGTCTGTCAAACACGACCAGGAATGTGGAGATTGATGCAAATCGAGCCAGTTCAAGTGCCCTTCTTAAAGAATATTTGGGCATGGAAATCAAGAAACGAACTCACCAATGATGGGTGAGTGGGACGTTTTGTCAAAAGGGGGAGTGCGAGGAAATAAAAGACTGCTTCAGATCAAGAAAAGCAGTAAGTGCTAGAGCAAGGCAGGAAAGGTAGAGGTTCTTTGCTATGAGAATGGATTTGTATGAGCGTAAGACTCAACCACAGGAAAATAATGTGTATAAATCCCCAAAGTATGGAATTAATGGAGATTACGGAAGACCAAACTAGAACAAAAAATGAAAGGGTAGGAATGGTTGTCCTAAAACAACCAGACGAGGATCAATGAATGTCCTAGCTTGGAATTGTCAAGGGCTTGGACAACCCTTGGCAATTCGAGCTCTTAGGGAGCTTACGCATAGACACTGCCCTCCATTTTGTTTTTAATGGAGACGAAACAAAAAGGTTCTAGTTTAGGAAGATTAAGAAATCATTCATGTTTTCGTAATTTTTCTATGTTAAGCTAGAGGCCGAGCTGGGGGTTTGGCACTTTGGCAGACTCATGACACTTCAATGGAAGTTTTAACTAACTCAAGGTTTTTTATTGATGCCCACATTGAAGATTCAATGGGCTTGGTGATCCAAGACAAAAAGGGAGGAAAGATGTCTGGGACCAAAGGAAGATTGAGAAGGTAAGAGGAATTAAAATGGTGGTGTTTGGATGATTTTAATGTTGTTTGCAGCCAAGAAGAAAACATAGGGGGAGGCTGATTGATCAAGACAGGTTGATTTTGTTAATGATTTGAGGTTGATCTAGATGGAGCTTCATGGGATTAGTTTTACATGAGCAACAATAGATTGGTGGAGGCAAATTCTAACTACGGTGGAATGGAACAAAGTCTATTCGAAAGCTTAAGGTATTTGCAAGCCTTGTTTTTCCCTTTGACAATCGCTTGATTTTTCTCCTCCTTGAAGTGAATAGGAGAAAGACAAAAAGGAGATTTCTGTTTTGAATCAAAATTGCTAGTGAATCAGGATTGTGATAATTTGGTTTAGGAAGCTTAGAGGACCAAGGCCCAAGAATCCGGTATGTTCCATTTTCAAAGCAAATTAAAGTCTACTAAGAGGAACCTTTAAAACTAGAGCAAAATGAAATTCCTGTACCCAAAGCTTGAAGTTAAAACGCCGCTCAAGCGAATTGTAAAAATAAGTCGATATCGCTCACAGAAGAACTCAACTAAGAAAAAAAAAAGACTTCTGAGACAGGTGGATGAGATATCGCAAATGGAAGAATGATGTCGGCCCCAACGCTTTAGAATTAATTGGGTGCGATATGGTGATCGGAATACCAAGTCATTTCATTCCACTATTATTCAACGGCAAAGGAGAAATGTGATATTAAGCATTAAAAATAACAACGTGGAATGGTTGTATGAGGAGAAACAGATTGTTGAGTTTCCTTCAGATTTTTATAAGGACCTGTTTCAATCAAATGCGATTTCTAATATGGATGAGGTCTTGGGATCTATTCAAACTGTTGTGGCAGCTCAGATGCACCGTGATTTTTGCAAGGAGATCACTAGTGAGGAGATCGAGGAGGCTGTTTTCGGTATGGGATCTATTAAGGCTCCAGGTTCGAATGGGTTCTCGAGCTGTTCATATCACCATTTCTAAGATAGGGTAAATGATTATATATGTAACTGTGTGAAGAGTTTTTTCAATGACAGACATACAATTAAGAAGCTGAATTGAACAAATATTGTCTTGGTACCGAAAACCAGATATTCAAAAGACATTTCCTGGTGTCATCCTATTAGCTTATATAGTTTTAGCTACAAAATTATTTCAAAAGTTCTTGTCAATATAATGAAAGTGTTGCTCCTGATCTTGTTTCACCTTTTCAATTTGCTTTTGTTCCGGGCAAACAAATACAGGATAATATTTTAATGGCTCATTAGGCTTTTCATGCTATGAAAAATAGGAAAGGAGTTCGAAAAGAGTTATGTCTTTAAAATTATATCTAAGCAAAGCCTTTGATTGGGTGGAGTGGAGTTTTTAGAAAGACTTATCCTAAAAATGGGTTTTTCCTCCTTTCCGGTTAAACGAATTATGGAGTATGTCTCTACTAGTCAATTTTCTGTTATTGTGAATGGAGAACGAGGTGAGCCCTTTTATGGGTTTAGGCAAGGTGACCCTCTCTCACTTTATCTCTTGATTTTAGTGGTTGGTGTGCTCTCTCAAATGATATGTTCTACTATTAATCAAGATATTTTGAAAGGTTTTCGAATTAACAGGAGATGTCCCCTCTTGAGCCACTTAATGTTTGCTGACAATTGCTTTTTGTTTGCTGTAGCTACTTCTCAAGATTATCACACTATTTTAAGCATTCTTCTACTGTTTAAAAATGTTACTGGTCAACTGTCAAATTTCTTTGAGTCAGCAGTTTTCCCTAAAAATAAAAATTATCACTCAAGGCTTTCAATTAAAAAGAGCTTAGGAGTTCAAGAAATGATGTCTTACAGCAAGTATTTAGGCTTATTTTCCATTTGGGGAAGATGAAATGAAAAGGCGCTCAATTTTGCATTGATAAGGTGAAGAGTAAAATTCAAAAAAAGTCTTATTAAAAGTAGTAGGCATCGTTGTTCCTATTTTTGTTATGCGGTGTTTTAAGCTTTTGAAGACATTTTGCCAAGATCTTAACAATCTTCTCAACAAGTTTTGGTGGGGGGGTTCGAAACATGATTAGAATAGCATCCATTGGATGAGGTGGAGTAAACTGGAGAAACCAAAAATTGTGGAAGTGTAGGTTTTCGTGAGATTAAGGCTTTTAATTATGCTTTGCTTACTAAACAGGCTGGGCGAATTACTACAAATCTTAATGATTTGGGGTAAGATTTCTCAAGGAAATCTATTTTCAGAGTTCCTCTTGCCTTGAGGCCTCTCAAAGAAGGACTTTTTCTTAGGCATGGAAGAGTTTGTTTGAGGGGATGAAATTTTGAATATTGGAAGTTAGATGGAATGTATGTAATAGTAAAAATATCATGATCTGGCAGGATAGATGGGTTCTGGATCCCTTTTTCTCCCTCTAGAAACAAAGGTTTTCATTGTTAAAGATCTTCTTGATCAGATCAGAAGGACTTGGAAAATGGATTTGCTTTAATCCTTGTTTAACGAGAATGAGTACAAGGCAATTGTCAAGATCTCTATTGGCCCTCAAAATGTCCAGGATTCAATGGTGTGGCAATTCTCAAAAGATAGAAGCTAAAATGTACACTCTGATTATAAGCTTCTCCTTAGTGTTTCACAAGGCTCTAGTGTGACAGGGAACAGTGTAGGATTTGAATTAAATGGTAAGGTTTGGAGCATAATTTGGGATTTGAAGGTGGCTCTCAAAGAACTTCACTTAGAGAGCTTGCCACAGTGTGGTGGCGTCTCGAGAGAATCTCGTTTAAAGGAATCTTAGTTTTAATTCCATTTGTCCTAGATGTGACAGAGAAGTTAAAACTTTAGAGCATACCTCATTTTTCTGCCTTCTTAAAAAGGAAATGTGGGGAACCTCAGGTTTTAATTATAAACCAAGAAGATAAGTCTTTTATGATTCTAAAACCTGGTGGAGTGAGGTTGTTAGTTTTGCCCCCGCTTTTGGTCTCTTCAGAGTGAATGACTCATTTATGTCCCCTGTTGGCATATTTGGAAAGCGAGAAATGAGTTTGTCTTTCAAGGAAAGATAGGAGACCCAATTTTTACTTGGTTGCAAGCTCCTCAAGAATTTTCTTAGGGGTTTTGTAATGCCTCCCTTTTCTCTGTCTGGTTGTCACTAGGTGAGGGCTTCATCATCCTTGCAACGGCCGCCCCCTTTGTTTCTAAAGCTTAAATGTGATTGTTCTATTGATGTCTCTTACTCTGCTGCTGGTATTGTTGTTTTCTGCAAAGGTTAATTTGGAAATTTTATTGATGGCTTGAATGCTCATGTCCATGCCAATTCTGCTGAGGTGGCTGAAGCTTTAGTAGTTAGGTTGCATATCTGCTTGCAAATCGAAGAAATGGCCGCGTTTAATTTTTTAGTTTGATTGTTTAGAGCTGATTAACCAGCTTAGGAAATCTGCCTTAATCCAAAATTATAGAACTAACGCCATTGATGAAGACACCAAGTTCTTTCTTTCCTTAATCCCTGTAAGTGCACCTCTCTCATGTGAGGAGGGAAGCAAATAGGGCGATCGATTCGGTGGCTAAAATGACTAGAAGTCGTAAATGTCTAAATGATTGGGTTGTTTCCCACCTTATTTTCTTAAACTTTTGTAAATGTAATTCTTTACTGCCGAATGGTTAATACCGTTTCCTATTTGAACAAAAAAAAGCATAATATTACTTAATTTGCTACTATACTGAGGCCTAATATTAAATTGTTATTATTATACTTGGATTTTTTTTTTTTACTTTTAATATGATATTTTTAAATTTTTTATTTTTTTGATAAAAAAGTAACAAAATTACATTATTTTGAAGAGAATATTTAATTTGTGCAAATGGTAATTTTGTATTAATTTCGTTGATTTTAATTCAAAATTTTCAAAAATTAAAAGCATAAAACAAATTTCAATAAAATTAAATACCAAAAGTCAATATTGATATAATAGAGTAGCAAATTTGATGTTTATTTCATTCAAACATTTCATTATTCATATAAATAATAACCCCCGATACCCATCCATCCATGATGTTTCTATCCAAGTTAAATCAATCTTAAAACAAGCAAAATATCAAATGTTATAAGTGCTACTTAGAGGTCGTAAAATAAACTTGAATCTAAAATTTATTCGAAAAATTCGAGTCTAAATCCGATTTGATCAAAAAATCAATAGTTAGAACTCGAAACGGCTTGAACTCGAAAGAACTTGAACCCGAAATGATCCAAACCCAAAAGAATTCAAACCCGAGCCTGACCTGAACTCAAACTCGGATTTAATACTAAAAATAAATATGAAAAAACTATAATTAAATAATTTTTAATAGATCAAAAACTTTAATTATGAATTTTATTTTAATATTCTTTTAATAATTTAAATAAATATTAAAAACTAAATTTATATTTTAAATATGATTAAATTTGCTAATGGGTTGGGCCAGGTCATGGCTTAAAATTTTTTTAAAATCTCAAGCCTAAACTTTTATTTAACGTGTCTAGACATATCTATTAAAGCTAGAATTACTATTTATCATATTAAAAAATATTTTTTATTAATATTATATATTTTTATAATTAAATTTAAATAAAATATATTAATTTAAAATTATTATTCTTAGCTAGGTCGAACTAGTCTGATATAAAAAATATGAAAACCTAGGCCCAGGCCTAATTGAGCCTAATAGATAACCCGACCATTGAACATGTTTATATATGATAAAATATTAATTTATAAAAAAAATCATATCATGAGTTTTAAAAACATTATTAATAAAGTATATTATATATTTATCATATTTTCTTTAATTTTATTTATTAAACTTATTAAATATTAAGAGTTTGTATATGTTAGTTGTAAAATTTTAAATACTTCTTTGAATAATAATAATAATAATAATAATAACAGAGTAATAAGATAAATTATTATTTGTAATGGTAATTAGAATTTTATAATAGTATAAAAGAGTAATAAGATAAATTAAAAAAATATGAAAGTTATAACAGATAATAGTATATCAAAAATAAATTAAATATTAAATATTAATACCATAAATAATTTAATTAAATATTAAAAATTTATATAATTAAACTTCCTCCTTCGTCGAGCTGAGTTGCAACCTAAATATTTTTAAAATTTCAAGCCTAGGATCTTATTTAAAATGCCCAGACTCGTCTATCTAAGCCATAATTATTATTTATCACAGTAAAGAATATTTTTTTATTAATATTTATATATTTTATAATTAAATTTAAATAAAATATATATTATTTTAATTTAAAATTATTGTTTCGATTGGGTCGAGCTTATCTAAGACAAAAACATGAGAACCCAAGCCCACAATAAATTAGATTAAGTGGGTAGCCCAACCCTTGAGCAGGTTTATATATGATAAAATAATAATTTATCAAAAAGTAAATCACATGATGAGCTTTGAAAACGTTATCAATAAAGTATATTATTAATTTATCATATTTTTTAAATTTAATTAGTTAAGCTCATTAACTATTGAAATTCTATATATATTAGTTGTAAAATTTTAAATATTTCTTTGAAGAAAAATAATAATAATAATAATAATATTATTATTATTATTATTATTATTATTATTATTATTATTTGAAGTAAGGATAATTAGAGTCTGATAATAGTATAACAAAATAATAAGATAAATTAAAAAATATGAAAGCTGCAATAGATAATACAATATCAAAAATAAATCAAATATTACATATTACATATTAAATATTAATGTCATATATAATTTAATTAAATATTAGAAACTTAATTTATATTTTATATGTGATTACACTTGCTCATGGATTGGGCCGAGCTGCGGCTTGAATTTTTTAAAATCTCAAGCCCAAGCTCTTATTTAATGTGCTTAGACCTATCTATTCAAGCTAGAATTATTGTTTATCACATTAAAAATTTTTTTATTAATATTTATATATTTTATAATTAAATTTAAATAAAATATATATTTTAATTTAAAATTACTATTTCAAGTCGGCTGGGCTAGCCTAAAATAAAAATATGAAAACCCAAGCCCAGGCCCATTTAGGCTGAGTGGGTAGCTCGATCTTGAGCAGGTTTATATATAATAAAATAATAACTTATCGAAAAATAAATCATATCATGAGTTTTGAAAATATTGTTAATAAAGTATATCATCCATTTATCACTTTTTTAAAAAAATAAATTAATAAGTTAAACTCAATTAATATTGAGAGTTTATGCATATTAATATTAAAATTTTAAATATTTATTTGTATATTATTATTATTATTTTCAAGTAATAATAATTAAAATCTGATAATAATATAACAAAATAATAAGATAAATTAAAAAATATAGAAACCATAATAGATAATATCATATCAAAAATAAAAAAAAAATCACATATTAGGCTAACAACTAAATCTGCCCATGGGCCAGACAACTTGCCCAACACGATCAGACCCAAGTCTTAGATTTTAAGTTTCAAGCACGCTCGACCTGAAACAATATTTTTTTAAATAAAATAATATATTTTATTTAAATTTAATTATAAAATATCTAAATATTAATATAAAAATAACTTTTTAATATTATGATTTATAAACAATGATTTGTACTTAAATGGTCAACCAGGTCAAATTCGACCCTAAACTTAGAATTCAAAATTTTTTTCAAGCCGTGGCTAGACCCATAGAACCGAATCAAGATATTTTCATACCAGACCAAGCCAAATTCAAGTCTAGTCTGAGAATTCAAATTTACGTAAAAGTGATTGTATTTAACATAAAATAAAAAAATACTGTAAAATTTACTCAAACACAAACTTGACTTGAGTCCGAACTTAAACCTGAATAGATCCGAGCTCGAATGAACCTGAAACTGAATTGACTCGGGTCTGAAAAAACTTAAACCTAAACAAACTTAAACTCGAATCAATTCACACTCAAAAAAATTTAAACTCAAAATGATTCACCCCAAACTCACTCAATTATCACCTTCTAATGCTACCTTTGGACGAAAACGATGAACGACAAAGACAGATCAGGACTGGTAACAATGATGGCAGACAAAAATAGGTCAGAGCAAGGCTCAACAATGATAACAGATGCAAAAATGAAAAGCAAGGCTGGACGATGACGACAAACGACATAGATTGATTGACTAACAGTGAAGATTCATGGGGGATGAGGTGCTGGAGAGAAAGAAAATAAGAAGGAAATAGTGCTTTACAGCTTAAGTGTCGATGAAAATAAAGAGGGTGTAAATGTGTTTTTCGTCGTTTTTTATTAGAAGTAATAAAATGATTTTAAATTTAAAAATTTATTTAAAAAATTTTAAGTCTGAGCTTGAATTGAATTCAATTTCATCAAAAAGTAAATAGTTCAAACTTGAAATGACCGGATCTGAAATAGCTCAAAATAAAAAATAATCCAAACCTAAAAAAACCTGAATCTGAAAGGATCTAAACACGAAAGAACCTGAATCCAAATTTAATAGTGAAAATAAATATAATTAAATTATAATTAAATAATTTTTAATAAAGTAAAAACTTTAAATATCAATTTTATTTTAATATTCTTTTAATAATTTAATTAAATATTAAAAACTTAATTTATATTTTATATATAATTAAACTTGATCATGTGTCAGATTGGGTTACGGTCTAAATTTTTTTAAAATCTCAAGCTCAAGACTTTATTTAACATATGCAAACTCGCTCATTTATGCTACAATTACTATTCGTCACATTAGAAATATTTTTATTAATATTTATATATTTTATAATTAAATTTGACTAAAATATATATTATTTTAATTTAAAATCACTGTTCAAAATTAGGTCAGGCTAGTCTGAAATAAAAATATAAGAACCCAAACCCAGGCTCAATTGGATCGGGTGGGTAGCTAACAGTTGAACATGTCATATATGATAAAATAATAATTATTAAAAGTAAATCATATCATGAGTTTTAAAAATATTGTTAATAAAGTATATTATCCATTTATCATATTTTCTTTAATATAATTAGTTAAATTTATTAAATATTTAGAGTTTATTTATGTTAGTAGTAAAATTTTAAATTTCTTTGAATATTATTATTATTATTATTTCAAATAATGATAATTAGAATTTGACAATAATATAACAAAGTAGTAATGTAAATTGAAAAATATGAAATTCATAATAGATAATATCATATCAAAAATGAAAAAATAATCACATGTTAGACTAGCAACTAGACCTACCCATGAGCCGGATAGCTCGCCCAACCCAATAGCCTCAATAAGAACTGGCCCGACTCTCAGATTTTAAGTTTCAAATATACTCGATCTAAAACAGTATTTTTTTAAATAAAATAATATATTTTATTTAAATTTAATTATAAAATATATAAATATTGATATAAATATAACTTTTAAATATTATGAACGGTAATTTATACTTAAAAGAGCAGGTCAGGCCAAATTCGACACTGAATTTAGAATTTAAAATTTTTTCAAGTCGCGACTAAACCCATGAAACCAAACTAAGATCATTTCGGGCTAAATTTAACCATAAAAGTGATTATATTTAATATAAAATAAAAATAACTTAAAACATACTCGAACCTAAATAGATTCGAACCCGAATTTACTTGAACCTAAACAAACCTGAACCCAAACAAGCCTAAATCCTAAAAAATTCAAATCCAAAAAAATCGACACTCAAATCAATCCAAACAAAATAAATACTTAAAATAACCTAACTTAAACCTATCCAAATCCGCTGAATTACCACCTATAGATTTTTCTGTCAAGATGCTCGTCACTGCATCACCACATCAGTAATCAATAATGAAAATATTGTTGCTAAATCTATCACTACACATTATTTATCAAAAATTAATTTTTAGAAACAGTAAATAAGTTAATTGAATCTATTATAGAGCCATCACCAATTTCTATCACTATCTATATTTTCAATTTATGTGACGGAATCATCCTTAACAAATATTCTATCTCTAACTTAGAACTTTCATCGCAAAAATTTTATCAAAATTTCATTCATTTATAAAAAATTTTAACAAAATAAACAAATTAATTAAAACTGTCACAACTGCATCGTTGCATGTTGTGACCGTTTATGATTTTCATAATTGTGGATGAAGTTTTCATCACAATGTCTACGGAATTAATTTTAATTGCGACCAAAATTTTACAACTGATTTTTTTAATTAAATTTTTAACTTAGTCACTTTCTTTTTCAGAAGTCTTCACTACTTTTTATCACATGAAATGACTCATATTTAAAGATTATTTTCATCATTACTCCATCACTATTAAGATGTATTAGTGGCCCTTTTTCAGAAGTCTTCACTACTTTTTATCACATGAAATGACTCATATTTAAAGATTATTTTCATCATTACTCCATCACTATTAAGATGTATTAGTGGCCTCATTTTCTGGTAGTGAAATCATAACTTGATTTATAGTTAAATGATTGTTCATGAATGTATCCATTAGCCAATATGACTATACGAGGTTTTAATTGTAATTTGAAAATTATTAAACCTTTTAAATATTTTCTATTTGAATTTTTCATTTTAGACATACTACTTACTAGTTAATAACATAATTTAATTAATAACAATATCATATCATATTGTTAGGTTGTAT